>VZRE01016256.1:36170-125112 GCA_013396775.1 Cephalopterus ornatus | reverse complement strand
TAATGACATAGATGAAGGGATTGAGTGCAACCTCAGCAAATTTAAGATGACATGAAGCTGAGTGGTGCTGTTGACACACCTGAAGGATGGGATGCCATTGAGAGGGACCTGGACAAGCTTGAGAAATGGGCCCGTGGGAATCCAAGAAGGACTTGGGGGCGATGGTGGATGAGAAGCTGGACACGACCCAGTTGTGTGCACTTGCAGCCCAGAAAGCCAATTGTATCCTGGGCTGCATCCAAAGCAGTGTGAGCAGCAGGTCGGGGGAGGTGATTCTGCCGCTCTGTTCCACTCTGGTGAGACCCCACCTGGAGCACTGCATCCTGTTCTGGAGTCCTCAGCACAGGAAGGACATTGACCTGTTGGAGCAAGTCCAGAGGAGGGCCACAGAGATGATTAGAGGGCTGGAGCACCTCTGCTCTGAGGAAAGGCTAAGAGAATTTGGTTTGTTCAGTCTGGAAAAGGAAAAGCTTTGGAGTGACCTAATTGCAGCCTTCCAGTACCTGAAGGGAGCCCACAAATTTGACATAAGAGAGACTTTTTACAGGAGCATATAGTGACAGGGGAATGGCTTCAAACTGAAAGAGAGTAGGTTTAGGTTAGATATTAGGAAGAAATTCTTTACTGTGAGGGTGGTGAAGCACTAGAACAGGTTGCCCAGAGAAGTTGCAAATGTTCAAGGCCAGGTTGGATGGAGCTCTGACCAACCTGGTCTAGGGGATTGTGTCCCTGCCCATGGCAGGGGAGTTGGAACTGGATGATCTTTAAGGTCCCTTCTGACCCAAACCATTCTATAATTCTTGTTCCTCAGTGTTGCCAAAGAAAAGATGTCTCCCTTGCTCAGACTGTAGGTTTTACAATACCTATAATGTCTCTTCCCTCTCCACGTTTTATTTCCTGTGGTGTGGGAAACTGTAGTTCTCTCAGAAATTATTTTATTTGAAAAGTATTTGAAGATGCATAATCTGCTTTCGAGGAGGAGGACATCCTCAAGCATACTTCATATCCACTTACCTAGGGTTTAATCTTCCTTTTGGTTTTCTCCTACACATATAGGCAGTATTTAATCCCCAAAGTATTCATACAGTTAGCAGCAAGCATTAAGCAGCTTGCTTAGACAGCAAGAATATAAAAACCTACAAAGATTCAATCATCATTCTCTTGGAATACCCATCAGAAAATTAAAATATTTGATCATTTTAACTGTTTATAAATTGAAATGAGAATTTGATATATTGGACTCTTACAAAATGAGAAACAAAGAAACACTGCTGTTATTCTAGATGAAACAATAAGCAGTTACAAACTTTTGTATGAGTTGGTAGTTTCAGTACTTCAGTATTTCATCCTATTTTAAAGTTTCCTATCACAGATACGCTGTATCCTCCAGAATGATCAACAGCCATCCTATTTTTTTGATATTTTGAAATTTTTTTTATACTTTTGATATTGGGATAGCTATATTTTCTTTTTTAAGGGAAATTACCATTATGAAAAAAACTCCTACACAACTAAACATTTTTGGATTAACCTTTGGTGCCTGTGCATCATTTCATATGTTCTTAAGACTTTCTTCTTTGAATTGGCATTAATAATTTCAGCTTGTCTCACTGCCATCATCTTTCACATGGCCTTCGCAAACGTCAGTTTTAGAGTCCATTGTAAATCATGTGTTATTTCTGTGCTGTTATGTCACTTCATCCTCAAAAAATGCTATTCATATTGGAGCATACATCAGAATCGACCTCCCTGGATCAAAAAAAAACTGTCTAGATATCTTGTTGTTTGTTTTACTTTTATTTCCATAGCTCTTCACTGGCCCCTAGCTTTCTCTATTCCTTTGTGAGATAAGGCTGCTGCTGCTATATACATTTGCTTTTTCATTTGCTGTTTTTTCCAATAATGTGAAAACAGACTAGTCTGAAGCATTTGAAAAAAATGTAGTTGTATTCATTTTACCTCAATAGTTTTACAAATGCACTGATATAATTCTTTTATGTACCAAAAGAGTTGCTTTACATCCTTGTAAACTTTTAATGCAATTAACCAATTTGTCAGTAGATCTACTAGCCTGGCATACTCATTGATGAGTTGTAATATCTATTGATATTTCATTTGCCTGTCAAAGTAGATTGTTCATGCTGAGATAAATTAGTCTTGATCATAAAGATTTCCTCTTTCAGCAGTGGAAATTGAAATTGTTTCAATTTCATATAATATTTCACTGTTGTTTTATATTGAACCAATTATTATTGCTGGTTCATTATGAGTTTTTCTCTATATTCCAAGTTCTCTATCAATGGCAGTGATTCTTCGTGTTTCTATTACTAGAGAAACAAAGCTTCAAGAAGCATGGAAAAGTATTTTATATAAAAACACGAATTTATACAAGTGGACAAGTATTAATGCTTAAATTTCTCAAATAATCATGCTTGAGCTAATTGTAATGACCTTGCCAGTGGGCTGTGAACTCTTCATGCAGAAATAATGTTCTGTTCCAAATGCAGAGTTCCAAATACTGTCAACAGCAAATAGATCTTCCCAATGTGACCTGTTGGAGTAGACAGTGGTAAATGCAGCTGTTGCCCTCGTGATACTGTAGGAAAGCAGGCTCTCTACAGAGGAAAACAAGAGACTTAAAACTGAGAACTCTTCTTTGAGGCTTCCTGTGTAGCAAAGTTCTAGGAGCAGATAACAATAAATGATTGGACAACCTTGTCTAATGGGAATTTCTTTATCTCCTTTCTTTGCAACTTGTCACATGCTGCGTCTAAATAGCAATGCTGTCTACCAGGTTGTGAAAATAAATCTGGCAGTGCTGAGCCTCCAGAAATTGTATCCAAATTGCCAAAACTGTGAGATGGGGAAAAAGATTGAAAAATCTACTCCAGTAGTTCTAGATTAGAGATATTCTAGTGCTGAGTTCGGTGAAGTCAGTAATAATGCAGTTTGTCAGATCACTGCATGGTGAGCAAGGTTTTTGTTTTCTGCTTCTTCCCTGTTTTTCTTAGTCTTTCACACACATATGTAGGACAGATTTTCCTACATTCATACAGCTTTTGGCATGCAAGTTATTACAGTTGATGATTGTGGAATTTCTTTCAATCCTTTCTGGAATATCAAGTAAAAGTTACGCTAAGGATAATACAGGAAACATTTATGCCCTTAAAACTTACCTAAAAATCTGGATATTTAGTTTAAATACATTCTATGGCTTCCCAGCACCCCCCCAAGCCAAGAAGCACATCCTAAACTTGTTTTCATAATGTGCTGCCGTGGGTACAAGACCATCACTCTCATTGACATTGATATTCCAACTGAGTAGGCCTTTTTGAAAAAGGGCAGCTTCACGGAATATCCTGAGTCTGGAGGTGATTGTCTTGCTCGAGAGTACTATTGTATAAAAAGTTACCCTCTGCAAATCTACATTCAGAATGAGAACAGCATCTCAGCTCTTTGCTAGCTTTATATGGAGAATCGTGCCTGAAGTACTAGCTAAATGAAGAGTTTTGTAGATGTTGATCTCTGAGGTCTAGTATGCCTGTTGGAAAGAGGAATTCCTCACTCTCTTGTAAACAGGCTCTGCTAAGAGCATGGGTTACCTATTAAAGCAGAGAGTGAGAAGATTATATCAGGAGAAAGAGAAATCTGAGTATAATATGTCATGCAATTGCCAGCTTCATTAGATTTTGTCTATTTTTTGGGTGTATAGAACCTACAAAAGTGGTCAGAACAGAAAAAAATGAAGGACGTTTGATGTGCTTGAATGCCTCACCTCTCCACCACAACCATCCCACTCATACAGAGTAATTGGCCTAGAATTGATTATGTGGGAGATGGATTGCCATGCACATTTATATGGCAATTAGATTTTATTATTTACCATTTAACATGCATCACCAACTTTCCTCACAGTCCATTTCACAAGCAGACTGCTTTGTTTTTACATCTGTTTAATCTTTTTCAATGCCAGTGCTTTCCATCTAGTCTTTAGCAGGGTTAAAAACAAGCAAAGAGAAATAAAGAGTCTGAGAATCTGAGGATTTTTGTTGTCTAGAAAACATTAAATGTTTTTGTGTGATTGTTTCTTGTTTGAGAAAATGTGTTGTTTGAGAACAGGATTTTTGGGGAAATGGTGGATTTTAACCTGGAGAAATCTAGGGGATTGTTCAGGTGTGAGCACTTACCTTTTGAGTATCTACTTTTGTCTATTCAAAACTTAGCTTCTAAGGGTGTTGTTGTGTTGTTGCTGTTTCTCACACACACATTTCCTATAACACTGCTTTACTCACTTGTGAAACATGGGCATATTTGCATAACCACTGAGCAGTATTAAACAGAGTCCAAAAGTGTAATAAGAATGAAAACTGAGCACCAAGAGGTGCGTGGAGTAGTGAAGAGCACATTCAGCAGAGCTGAGCTGTAGAGCAGCAAGCAGCATGGCAGTAGCATGAGAAAAAGTTTCTAGACAGAAGAACATTTGTACGAGTGTGAAAAGTCTCCAATGCAGTGAGAGTGGCGTGTTTATGAGTAATGTGATGGAACCAGGAGACCTGAAGAAAGGTAGAGCAGCAGCTGTATCTCCAGTGTGGACTGATGCTGAAATTGGTAGCAAAAGAAAAGTGCAAGCTGCTCTTCCTAGTGCACCCTTCAACTGTAAATTCCATCTGGTACCTCTTAATTCTCACTGCCTTTTTTTCTGTCAGTGTGGACTACGGTGCAGCGCTAAAGTGAAATTGTGAACACAAAGAGCAGTATCAGCCAAGGGAAGAAATATCTTCAAAGTTCAATTCTCTTGACAAATAACTACAATATGTACTATGTTCCAATAAGGATGCCTAAAGAAAACCCACCATGTCAGCATTTCAGTGCTGGTGATTTCTCTTATTTTTGGAATATCATTAATGGGATATTCAGGCAAGATACTGAAAGAAGTGTAGAATTGGGGTGAAAAGATCAGTTTCTATATTCCTTCCCAAAAGAGTGACTTGCTAACCTATAAATTCTTTTTTTTATTATTTGCCTGTAAACGTTTTGCCTTGCTTTGGTTATCAGTACAGGGAATTTGAAAGATGAAAGCCACCACCTGTCACAGCATAAAATGGCCTCTTGCCTGAAGTATTTGAAAAGACAGATAACTCATCAGAGCCTGGACAAGTAAACTAGCTACCCTTTCCCTTCTTAGGTGAGAGAGGGTCTAAAAGTGATAGAATTCATCACTCAAACAGGAAAAATATTTGAAAAGCCTACTTTTCTCTAAAAAAAAAAATCACATCAAAACCAAAAGACATCAACCACAAATCAATACTGAAGCTATAGAATAGACTAAGTTTACATTTTCATGTCTTTCCTCAAGTGCCCTTGCAAGTGGTAGACAAAATTCCGTCATGCTCTACCAAACAAGCCTCTGAATGTGCAGCAAAGTGCATATTCTCTACTGTAAAGGGGGATTTGAAAAGCCATATGCTGGAGCGTATGTGTTGCAGAAGCTGTGTGGATGTATCATTTAAGTCTTTGTCAACTGTCCTTCAGTTTATTAATAGGCTATGAACACAATGGGCTTCTTGATTTATAGGTTAAAAAAAAAAAAAAACCAACAAATATATTTCATCAATATTTTGTAAGGATGAAATACGTTTTTTAGAACGAAAAGTGAATGTTTAGTCATGACTGACGAAAGTGGGGAGAGACTCTAGAATGACCACTCTGCTATTCAGGCCCAATTTCTTTTCTAAAGTGTGTTTTAGAAAGTGAGTTTCTGAAAGAAAAGTTACCGCACTGCCTATTGTACAAACTAAATGTGCAAAAGGTTAGGATTAGGGTTAGAGTTAGGGTTTTTGTACACTGGGGATGTGAGAAGGTCATCAAGGACAAGTAGGCTCCTATATTTCAGTGAATGTTAAAGGCATCTGAATGCCTACCCAGCATTTTCATTTGAGGCAATATCCCTTGATTAGAGATCAGGATGTTATCTGTTGTGTTTAAGTCAGTTCATATTCAGCTTGTATGAGAGTAATTTGTTTTCACAATTCAGTTTTCTCAAAAATACTGTGAGTTGGGATTGTGTGGGTTGTCTTATGATGAGTTCTACCTTGTACTTTAATGTGCAACTATTGAGATACTATAAAGCGATCTCTATTGATCTTGTAACAGCAGATCACGTTTTAGGAAGGACTTGAATAAAGGGAGTACTTTTTTCTTCCAGAATTAGACTTTCCCTATGGTTTTTCTTAGTGTTTGCAGTCCTCATTCCTCTTTGCCTGCCTGAGGGAAGAAACTATTATATGCTTGATCATTTTGAAATAGCATGTTTGGAGAAAAGTGCCTGATACCTTGGCTTCACCACAGCCAGATGTTCCTTTGTATTTTCATGTGTCATATAAATGAATTGGTGAGTTGCCTGTTGTGTTTTCAAAATTCACCACAATATGCTGGGCTATCCGTCTCTTTCTTGGGAGTAACACCACTGTAGTACTCCACAGAGGCACTCTCATTCCTAGCCATAGTAGCAATTTAGTGCAATGTAGCATTGTACTAAATGACATTTTACTACATTGAAACAAGACAAAGCAACATCTTCTTTGAAAGTACAGTTAAAACCAGCAGCACAAGAGATGAAGGGAGAAAATATCTGCTTTCAAAAAGAATTAAGGATTTGAAGATGACATTGTTCAGCCATATAAAAACATTCCAGGTATGTTGTCTTTATGGATTGTGAAAAAGCCAAGCCACGTTTCCTTCAGCTGCTTTATTACTTCCTTCTTTTTCTTTTTTTTTATTCATATATGGAACCATATTTGAATGAATGGTGTTCATTTCTTGTCAGGAAAGGTGTTCAAGAAATGAACAGAAGATATGTCCACGAAACACACAGATTTAGGAGAGTAAAGAAGCCTAACTATATACTGGTTAAACTACTTGTCGCCTGACTTCAAAAATGCCGATTTAGGTTCCTGTGGACTTTACTCTTAATGCAACTTAACAAAGTTCAATAGCAAAGTTCACTCTATTAGTTATTACATGAATGAAACATACAAAGAAAAATGGAGTTAGAATTAATTTAGAATGATTTACACAAAGATCAAAGATGCAAAAGGGTCAGAGAGGCCCTCCTGTTGAGTAATGAGGTTGAGTGGACCCCCTTGCTTTCTAAATTCCTGATAGAGCTCAGGTGCAGCTAGGTCCAATCTTTTGTTCAGAAATGAACAACAGTTTATATCTAAAGGAATTAACTACATGGATTTCATTAGTATTGATTTAGCATTCAACTAATTGGCAACTTAGGGAAGATCTGTTGGGAATAGAGGGTCTCTCTGCCTTTGGGTAAGCAACAGTCTCTCAGTCTCAGGTAAGGAGTTCAAACCTCAAGAGGTGTTCTCAAGGTGACAGTCACTGGTGTGCAGTCAAGTTCCTATTTAGAGAGACCTCTACTTGGACTCATCCATGTCATTCATAGAAAGGTGTCTGTGCCTCAAGGAGCAACCTTGAGAGGTGTCCCAGCTCAGTGAGAGATAACTGCCATGCTGCCAGTCTGTCAGGCAGGGAGAGCTCAAAGAAGGCTCATTCAGGCTGTTTTGTATCCATGCAATAAAGTGGTTGGCTCGTAATCAAATTGCAGATGATGTAAAGGTATGCATGAGACTCCCTCTACCCTCAACTTCATTTGTTCCTTGAGAAATGAGTTTTGGAAAAGTCACCCACTATCCATGTGTTAATCACACAGATGGTGTTGCAAGCTCACATGCACCAATGCTCACTGGGCCACTCTGGTCCATTGTGGGTTTCCTAGGGGAATTTTTGGTCCAGCTACAGCTCAGGCTGCAGCCGGTACCTCCTGTACCAAACTGCTGCTGGTTTGGTTAAGGGGTCAAGTGCACCTGTCACACCTGAGCAGTATTCCTGTGTTGTTGTTACTATTATAAGTGCATGGATAATAATTCCCTCTCCACTAATGTTTGAATACAATAGTAACTGTTAATAATTTTTGCCCACCAACATGTATCATATTAGAGCCTATGAAGTGACCTGACAGCAATGTCACTAGTGCCAAATAATGAGATACTTCTGCTAGTTATGAAGAAAAGAAATAAACAGAACAGCATCTTCAGTTTATATTTTACATTTCTTTGGTTTAACATTTGCAAATTTCTTATTTTGAAGAAACGCAAAGGCTTGGGATAAAAAAAGATGAGCTATTACAGGAAGATTTGGCATTTGTTTCACCAACAGTTGTGTGTGACTCACTGTTGTGTGGTGCTCTGTGTGTTTTTGCATAAGTGTGATTCCAATAATGAATACATTGAGAACTTGGGCTCATTTGTTAGCTAGCAATCTATTTCTGTGTTAAATTTACTTGTTCATTAAAGCACAAATCAACTCTAAGTCAGAAAAGAGATAAATAGGTGTACATAGAAAATGTCCTGTTGGAATAATTGAAGATCTGCAGTACCTGTAAAAGATGTAAATTAAACCCACTAAACTCTTCTCAGTGCTTATGGTATAACTTATCGGTAACATTATTGCCATGATGAATAGGTATAGCTCTAAAAGTGCTGACTGCCTGTTATTTTCTCTGACCTGCAATGAAGATGACAGTGAGAACATGACTGTAGCACACTTAATTTTTTTGGCCTCAAAAAAATAAAGGGAAGAAAAAAAAAGGGATAATTCTGTATACTGACAACTCCTCTAAATAAGAAGGGAATTGTGAGATCTTTTCTCAAATAAACTGCTTTATCTGAAATGTCTTCAGAGGTTGGAAGGAAATCTTGGCGCACTCTATTCCCTGAACATTTCTTTGCTACTTGCTACTTTATGTGTATGACAATTGATTTATATTTTATATAAATTGGTTATTTTCCTTTGTAAATAAAGATAATCAGGATTTTATTTCAAAAATGATACTTTTTTGGGAGTACATTTAAAAATCAAACTAAACTTCAGAAGAAAATCTGTTCATGAAAGGCGATAGCTAAACTTTAGTTCCTGAAACTATGGTCACACATTTTCAGTAGTGGAGTATAGCATTATTATTGCATTTAGGCTGAGGCTAGTTTACATAGTGTCATGGTCTCGTACTAGTGATCTGGTGAATTGTGATGCCTTAATGAAATTACTTACATGTAATTCATAGCCGTAAGTAGGCAGATACACAAGGGATTTGTTTTGGAGTGCGCAAAATTTCCTGTAGTAAAGTTGTACTTATATAAGAAGAGAAAAAGAGAAAACCTGGGAATTTGTAATGTACTATGTTGATTCCTCTGATCTCTTTTAGTAGGAGGAGGGAAAATCTTTTATCTTTTCTGAATCCCCGCTATTGCATGTTCGATATAAAATAATTAACAATATTTTCTGCAATCCTTTTATGTACTTTATAAAAGGTGAAGTCTAATAGTCAGTATGGCTGCTCAATACATATGATATGTATTTGTGTAATGTATTAGCTAGTGCTAAAGCAAAACTCAAGTTATTTTGAACATCAACAAAGTTAAATATTACCTAGAACATGTCTTTGTAAAAATTGTTTCTTTATTGGTATATAATGATCAGTTTAATTATCAACGCTTTTAAGGAACTGTAAGTAAACTGTAGAGATGCAGCTTATTTAGACTCAATTTATTGTAATTCACTGCATATGATATCTAATTGACAATATTCCAGTGTATATTTTCAAGAGCAAATATTCTGAGTTCCAGTTTATATGTTGGCACACTGACCTGGACTTCCATAAGCCACTCATCATAACTGACAGTTGCTATGTGACTGTATGTAGCAATCTCAATATGTTTGAGAGATGGATATTAGGAAATAGCAGGGGATCAAACTGAAAGGTTGTAGTTTTAAAGATTTAACTAATCACAGAACAAAAATGGTTGCTTGGGCAGTATATGTTTAAAAAGAGGTTGGACGTTGTCATGTGCAATAGATCAAGTCTAGCTTTTTTAGCATGGAAGTGATTTTATTAGTACTCTTCTCTGAAGTTTTTGTCTTTTAAGTCTACTGGAATCAAATGAGATGAATTTCTCTATTCTGAGTTGACAATGACTAAAAGCACAGAACTTCAGAAAACCTGAAAGGGTTTTGTTTTCTAGATATTCCACATGAGAAAAAGATGAAGAACCTTTATCATGGGGCAAGAGTTTTAACTTTGTTTTCAGTTCAGCAGATTGAAAAACGTAGAATTCTTTCTGCTGTAAATGAATTAGATCCCATTTGTGGGAACAGATGGATCACCATATTTTAATCTGTTATATCTAATCTCACGCTTCTGAGATTTACACTGTACCTCAAAGTTCTAGAGGAAAGCAATATCTTATTCTCCAAATTATCTACATAGAATGAATAAAGTTTGAAGTTTCTTGGTATCTGCTGCTATAAAGATTGCTAAGACTTTTGGTTGGCTGGCTTATAAATTTATTAATATGCATGTTCCTAAACTTTTTATCTATATTTCACTAATTCAATGCAGTTGAGTTTTAGGGCTGGTATCTGGTTACTAAAAATTTTTCACAGTTTGATAAACATTTATTTGTTTCAGGCTATTTCCTTGCAGGCAAACTGTAAACCATTACAAACAGCACTAAACTGCACTGCCTTTCAAACAGGCAAATATGCCAGGAGAACCAGTAAAAGGTGTGACTGCAGCTTTCACCGATAAGAGAAAGATTAAAATAAGCCACATGGGGTAATAGTGATAGCTAGTATATTCTGAGTTCAGTTGCTATAAAACCTACCTACAAAGCTCAGCAGACACTTAGAAAATTAACAATTTTACATTTGAGGTGATACAGAAACACTCTTTGGTCCATCCTGTGGCCTAGGCTCCAAAATCATCCAGTCTGGGGAATGTACGGGAAAGCACAAGCAGATTGGAATGTATGTTCAGATAGTCTACTAAAAATTTAAACTGAAAATTTAGCTAGCAAAAACCATGTCATCAGTGAGGATTTAATGCATAGGTGGAATAAGATTTTTGTCACTGGCTGATGCTTTAGAGTCAGATGCTGCCATGAGCACCTTACTGCAAACAGGTTCAATGCTTCTCAAACCTCTTCCTATATGCCAAAAGGTCTTGCCTACAGGCCTCCTCAGAGCACTCCCACCAAGCTGTCAAAGATTTCTGCTTTTTCCAAGTATGGGGACGACAAAGCAGGACACTAAACTCATGGAAGATGAGATGACACTAAACTCATGGAACCATGGTTTCATTCCGTTCTGTCTGTGACTGAAGGAATCAAGCACATCTTGCCTGCCAGGAGAAGGACAGAAGTCTTTTAGCTGGAACTGTGTTCCTTCTGTCCATGCTTCCCTTCTCTGGCCAAGTCAGGTTCTTTTCTGCAGCATGTCTTCAGCAACAAGTATGGAAAGCACCTGGTTAAACCTGACACTTAAGGCACACTTGAGGGTGTTTGTTTGAAAGGTCACTGTTCTGTTTGTCAGACACATCCAACACATGAAAGAAAGGCACAGCCTAAATTGTTTTAAAACAGTTGAGCATTTTCCCCTCAGTGTTTCAGAGAAAAGTTATAGTTATATCCTATCAAAGTAAGTCTCACAGCTAAGAATTATTGGATGGGAGAAAAGCACTAGTTTTCAGTCCTGAGTAAGTTGCCTGAGGTTCATCAGAGGTTTATCATTGGTGTCTGTCATCATTATTTTACAAAATTCTGTATGTTCAATGTCCGTATTACCATTTTAAAGGCACCTAACTCCCCTTGTTCCCACATAACTGACACAGAGTATGAGTTTGGGTGGGGATAGTTAGTAATTTTGTTGCTTAACAATGGTATTCCTAAACTTTTCCTTTCATGTATCGCTAAAACTTTTATTTCTTGATGTACTTCTGAACGAATAATTCTGGATACATGGACTTCGGGTGGATCTTGGTGCTTCACTTATTGCATTTTATCTGTGTGTGCTGGATGCATCATTGGTATGATCCGTGGTCAGGTTCCCTGAGTATGTGAACAATATAAACTGTCCTGTCTAGTATCTTTATTGATTATCTGGATGTTGTGTACCATTAGCAAATTTGTAGATAACACCAAGTTGGGGGGCAGTGTTGATCTGCTGGAAGGCAGGAGGGCTCTGCAAAGGGACCTGGGCAGACTGGAGAGTTGGGCTGATTCCAATGGGATGAGGTTGAACAAGGCCAAGTGCCGGGTCCTGCACTTTGGCCACAACAGCCCCCTGCAGTGCTACAGGCTGGGCACAGAGTGGCTGGAGAGCAGCCAGGCAGAAAGGGACCTGGGAGTTTGGATCGACAGGAAGCCGAACATGAGCCAGCAGTGTGCCCAGGTGGCCAAGAAAGCCAATGGCATCCTGACCTGTATCAGGAACAGTGTAGCCAACAGGACCAGGGAAGTAATTCTTTCCCTGTACTCAACACTGGTGAGGCCACACCTGGAGTACAGTTCTGGGCCCCTCAGTTCAGGAAGGATATTGAGGTGCTGGAGCAGGTCCAGAGAAGAGCAACCAGGATGGTGAAGGGACTCGAGCACAAGTCCTATGAGGAGAGGCTGAGGGAGCTGGGGTTGTTTAGCCTGGAGAAGAGGAGGCTCAGGAGAGTCCTCATCACTCTCTACAACTCCCCGAAAGGAGGATGTAGCCAGGTGGGGGTTGGTCTCTTCTCCCAGGCAACCAGCAGTAGGACTAAGTAGGTCTTAAGCTCTGCCAGGGAAGGTTTAGGTTGAATATTACGAAGAAATTCTTTACAGAGAGGGTAATCAGACATTATAATGGGTTGCCCAGGGAGGTGATGCATTCACCGTCCCTGGAGGTTTTTAAGATGAGACTGGATGTGGCACTTAGTGACATAGTCTAGTAACTGCAGTGGTGTTGGATCAAGGGTTGGAGTTGACAATCTCAGAGGTCTTTTCTGACCCAGTTGATTCTATGATTCTATGAATATGCATCAGTTCTAGATGTGTTTCCAGATGGAAATCTGTGATTTAATCCTCTTCTGTGAAATAGATACATGTTTCCTAAACAGGTGAGCTGGTACAAAAAGAACATTGCCAGGTATTTCTAAGTAATTAGTCATACAAATTTGAAGTTTACATCTGCATTTGAAAAAATATAGCCCTGCAATGTCATAGTATCATACATGTGATCAGTGTTTTTTTTCTTCTACATTTATTTTGAAGAATTTTTTTGGATATACCTGTCACTCAGCACAAAAGGGGCAGATAATCAGGTGGGTCAAAGGTTCTACAGGTTCTTTTCTGTATCTAAAATTTATTTCCTCTTTAACAGGTGATTTATATATTGGAGGAGTGGCCAAAGAAATGTTTAAGTCCTTGCCAAAACTGGTGCATGCAAAGGAGGGATTCCAAGGCTGTCTTGCATCAGTTGACTTGAATGGACGGCTCCCTGATCTAATCTCAGATGCTCTCTTCTGCAATGGGCAGATAGAAAGAGGATGTGAAGGTATTAAATGTGCTGATTTTTTTTATATGATAGTGAAAGTATTGTGCAAATCCTGCAGTGTTTTGTTGATATGTATATTGCATACATCAAGAGACTATATTTTGCCTCCTTCTAATTGAACTTGCTCGACCCTGCATTTCTTTAGTATTATGGAGACAAGCGTGTGCCTGCCCTACAGCACAGAGATTGATCTGAGAATATGAGTTAACTGCGTAATGTTTAATGTAGTTTCCATACTTCTCCAGTGTCAAGATATTTTGCATGTATTTTGTTTACTTCTGATGTATTTTAATTAATGATAGAAACAATACCAATTAGCTTTGATGAAGTTCTTTATATCTTCATAACACTTAGGCATTAGCTAACGATGAGACGTTAGCTAACTGATTCCATTTTTAAAGCAGACATTTTGAGTTGATTAATTCATCTAATTTATGAAGCCTTTTAAGACCAATCCTATATTCTCTATTTTTGCTCCCCCTGAAATTTGTATTGTCATAAGTCTTTCTATCTGAAATCAGTAACAAACAAATATGTTTTATCTCACATTATGTCTTTTTTGACTCATCTGGAATATCATGGAATTTAAGTGAGGACAGAATTAGAAGAGGTGTATTTCTATTTCAGGGGTGTCAATCTCTAGCTATTTTTCCAGCTGTCTTCTGATCCCACATTATTTTTACTATGATTTATGGAATAATTTGAATACATTTTCTGTCACTGTATATCTATTTTATTCACATAATTCTGGATTTTGTGTCTATGTTCAGTTTTATGTGTTCTCCCTTCTCTCAAGTGCCATTCTTCTCTTGACAGAAAAATGTGTAAATGACATTGTAAAATTAATTTCAAGTTGGAATCTTGATGATTTTGATATAAAGTTCGTTCAGTTTGAAAATTAACATTGTAAAAAATCCAAGCGGAGCTCAAGGGGTTTCCACAAGCTTCATGAGATAAAGCTTTCTGGTGGATAAATTCTGTCTCCTCTTTTGTTGTGCCTACAGTACATTTGTAAAGGAGGAACTTTTTTGTTCTATTGTTAGTTCTATTGTTAGCACATAGAAACACACACTAAAAAAAAAGTGAGTTTTATATATTTCTATCAGGAGTGCAAAAAAATTGTATAAATTAGTTTGCCACTGAGTGTAGAAAATTAGATTCTGCTTTCTGATGGGTGTTAGCAAGTTCCATGCCTGCACCATCCCTTCAGAGAGTCAAAGTATGCCTTAATTCCATTATGCATTTCATAGCTTCTTTTGAAATTATGTAATTTCCTAAATGAATTTTATGTACTTCAAAGAAATATAGCCACAGGCCTAGCATGAGAGTTTGCCTTTTAAACCAGTGGCACAACTCATCTATCAATGAATTTAATAAAGCTACCAACAATTTAAGAAAGCCATACAACTATTGTCCTTTTAGATAGAGAGTCGATGTTTTCCCAACACCAAAATCAGAACAAACTGGACAAACCAGATGTGCTGCCTGGCTCCCAGAGAACTGCCTCATCAAAAGTCTTCTTTCTGCCCATAGAAGGAAATCTTTAACAGCATGGAGTGAAATATTCCCTTCCAACCTTTCTGCTTAACCTTGCAAGTTAACTCTTCCATCTCACTTGTTTACTTCAAGTCTTTGTGTCTGGCCCATCTATCCATCTTTTGTTTGCAAACTATGAATCAGATGTACAAAAAAGTGTTCCGTCACCTCAAATATGATTTAAGTCACTTGTGAGTTTAGCTGCCTCCTAGAAAACTCTTGTATGCCTCAAGCTGCTTGCACCTCTGCTGCTGTGTGCAGCCAGGACTGTCACCATCTTTCCAGAGCTGAGTGCTTTGCATCAGTCTCACCCTACAGTGGGATTGTGTAAGCTCTGAAGTTCCCTAAGACGTCAAGTCCAAAGAGCTCAGGACACAGCAGCAGAAGTAATTTCAAAAGTGTTGGTCACCACCACTCTCGATGCAGAAGACAGCTGATATATGTCCTTTGCTAAGACATCAGGCTGCTGGAAAATCTGGCCTGAGAAGTGAGGCACTTGGATTTGATGTTTTTCATGTTTATGGAATTGAATTCCCCAACTTTCTAGTACATATATATATATATTAAAAAAAAAGGAATAATAGAAAAAAGTGAAAGCTCTTTTCCTCTCTTCTGTCAAACTATGAAGCCATAATGCACTGCTAATTAATTTTCTCTGCTAGATTTTGTGCTTAAAATATTTATATTTCTCAATAACTTTACTGCCATAAGTGCATTAAACATTTTTTTGCAAACCCAGCCGTGGGATTGGTGTGGCAAATTGTGAGGTTTGCATTTTGAAGCTTCAGCCACAGCCAGATAGATATCTCTGTTCTCTATCATTGAACACTGGACATATTTAAACTTGGCTGAATCCACCTTGTTGACAAATTTTCTATGACTAGAAGAGATAGAAACTAACAGCTAGAAACATAAATATGCTAACTAGCTCTTCGAATTGTTAATGGCAGACCCCAGAGCCAGGTTGTGTCAACACTGTTTTTCTCTAGTCAAATCTGTTGTACTTTCTTTACGCACTTTAAATAAAGCAGAATTATAGAAATTACAGTATGATACAGACATAGTTTTTATATATTTAGAAGAAAAATGCACTGTGTGCGTGCGTGTGCATATATCATATAATTCTTGTAGTATACAAGCTATATGAAAAGTTTCACAATATTAACGTACATAAAGATTTTGGTGGTAAAATAAGGAAGTTTTTTGCAATATATATTGCAAAAAAACCCAAAAAGGTGTATATGCTACTTTAAAATGCTTTTTTTGTTATATATTGCATTAAGCCCTCACACAGGACAACTGTAAATGAGAGATCAAATGCAGTCAGTTAAAAAGTCTGCAGTGAAGACTGAATAATTTAAAATATTTAAATTGTATATGAATAAAAGGATGAATGCTAGAAAAGAGTATATTACAGTACTTTTACTAAATAGTGTAGTTCTGCAATATGTATGTAGGAAAATCTGGGCCTGTTATGGTAAATATTGTAGTATTTACAAACATTAAAGAGAGTCCTCCTCTCTTCTTTGAAAAAAAAATCCTACTTTTATTAAAAGAAATGCTTATATGTAAGCTAGTCTTGATGGCAATTTTTTAATAATGGCTAATAAAGATATACCAAAAGTGCTAAGAATCAATTCAATAAAAAGCAATACGTTGTTTTGTAACAATATTGTATCTGTATTTCTTCTAAATATGTGTGTTTTGACATGTCCTTCTTAATGTGCCTACAGGGTCCTGCAGTTTATGTACTTTTAAGTCCTTGTGACTTTTGTTCTACTTTTGCAAAAGATGAGGAAATTCAACATTGCATAACAAAGTGTAAATAAATCCATGAATATATAACATTTAAACACCTACAGATATTTTCACTTCAGCTTTGTAAAGTTTCTGAGTAGCAGAATCTGGTGAGAAAAAATGTGTCTTGTCAGCTACGGGATTCTGTCATTATAATCCCCAGCTCAAGAAAGGGTGATGTAATGCCCAAATGTTTAAACTTCTGGGCTCAAAACTCCAAAGAAAGGGAAATCACTATCTAATGTCTGCCTACTGCAGTAAGTCAGTTATTGTTATTATTATAACAAGAGAAAAACAACAGTTAATAGCTTTGCCAAAAAAATGCAGTGTACTGTGCCCTTGTTCTCAGTCACTCTGGTGGCTGTTCAGGCCCTGGTTCAGAGACGTGCTTGAGCAGTGCCTCATTTAAGGGAAAAAGCCATTGAGCTGACTTAAATCGTATTGATATGGATTTTTCTAAATTACTGGCAAATCAAAAGAAAGTCCCACACTGAGATATTTGAAGAAGCTCTAATGTAAAAGAAGGGTTATGTGGATTTCTCTTTACAGTGTGATTTTTTTTAATATATTTATATAATTTTTGGACCAGTTTTGCCCTGTCATCAATGACTGGCAGTGGGAGTTTCAAATGGATATTGATGTGTCTCCTCCAAAACAATTTAGGACAATTTTATAATCCTAGAATCAAATTTTTACTTGTAGTGTCAAGAGTTAGTGTAAAATGTGTATGTGAGCTCATTGTAAACTGTGGTTCACAGTCTGTATTTCAGTCTTCATTCATCCATCACAAAGAAAGGGGCTAGAGAAAAGACACACCACAGTGGATGATGGTGCTAATTAGTCTTGAATTCAGTGTATCTGAACATGACAAATGGCTAGGCAGGATTCAGCCATGCATTTACTCTGTTAATGCATTCATATCTATCCAAGGAAGAAAAAACCCCCCACTTTTAATTTTCCTTCATTACATGTCATCAGCTCAATTAACCATTATATTTCTAGTAAAATACTGGCAAATTACTGCTTTCTTATTTTGGCTTGCCTGAAGATTTATGGCTATTAGCATTAATTTGTTTGCATTATATGGCATTTCTTTCTCTCTTTAACAGCAGCATGCACTTTACTCTGAATGGTTTTTTTCTGTGTTTGCTGCCATTTCAATATTGCTTACTAACATTTACTATATTTTGCTTTTTTATTTTGCTGACAAAGTTGCATTGATGAAAGCTGATTTGCAAGGTAGATAGCCCTGTGTGTATTAAACAAGACTGAAACCCCCAATGCACAGTTGGATTTCTGCAATAAATGCTCTGTACATTTCCGAACTAAAGTGTGTTATTTTGTTTCAGATTTTGTCTTTCTCACCTCTAAAACAATGGGCTACATGAACCTTCATTTTCCAGCATAGTTTGCATAAAGGCTTTCAGTCTTGAATATGTTTGTATAGTGATTGCTTTAGTGCTTTGATCATTCCTTTTTGAAATTTCTTTATATTTCAGTAGTCTAGTTCTGATTCTCTAGAAATAGAGTAGCTTTGTTTTTCATGCGTATGTCACATTTTGGCATGCCAGTTCATTAGTAGTCTGATTTTCTGCATTTCCTCTTTAAAAAGGAACCTGCATGGGATCCCTGAAGCATGTGAATCAGTTCTTGTCAACATTCCTGCCAAAGAATCCCAAACTGCCCTTAATTTCAGACCTAAATAATTTAAAATAATTTGTGGGATTAAAATAATTGTAATAGTGTAGCTTCATTTTATTATTTTTTTAAATTTGTTTTTGTTTCCAATTTTATTATCCAATCTTTCATATCCTGGAGTTTTGATTTCTGTGGCATCTGCTGTTTGAAATGTATTTACAGGAGGAAATAATGAAGTTTTTGGAAAACATTTAGCCAGTTAATGATCTGACACGAGATTAAGAAATAACTCACAACAAAGTTAACATTCCCACTGTACCTGGAATAACTGTGCTTCCGTTTGTGCATTCTTATGTGTTTGACATAGCAATCTTACAACTAAAGCAAATCCACCCTTTTAATGTTACATGCTGCTACAAAATCAGCAAGTTTATGTGTGTTCGACTTGGTAACTCTTTGCTCATATGATTTGAGATGTTGGCAACTAGTTAATGTGATCCAGTGAGAAATACCTTTATTTGGAAGACAAAGTGCAAGTCCTTTTTTGTATGTTCTCATTAGGCCCCAGCACAACGTGCCAAGAGGATTCGTGCGCAAACCAGGGTGTGTGCCTACAGCAGTGGGATGGATTCAGCTGTGACTGTAGCATGACCTCCTTTAGCGGACCATTATGCAATGACCGTAAGTACACAAAACAAATGCCCCTCTGAATCCTTCAGAGCTTAAAGGCAACATTTGAAGCAAATGCCTGAAGTTGTCTATTATTGTAATATTAGATATTTATTTAAATGAACCGGTAAACTCTGTGAAAATCTGTCAGGCTTGTGATTAGAACAAAGCTAAAATACATAGCGTTAATTCTGGACAACGGGCAGTATAAAACACGGGCAGAATTTGGTTTTATTACACTTGATTCCGAGTCTTAATATACTGATGGTTACCTGTTTGATGTAGTCCCTTTCCTGCATAAATATTACAAACGAGATTTTTTTTCCTGATTGAAGATACGTTTTACATTTCGTTATCTTAAGTTATATTATAATTTTGTAGCACTATCATGAGGGCTATAATTACTATGAAACAGTTGACAAGGCTCATTATCTCTCTTTGTAGATTTCTTTAGGTGACATACTAAACATGCCAATAATAAAAGCATGCTGAATATTTTAGTTCTTTTAGATTTCATCTGAATAAAACCACACAACATACACCAACCATCTGGTCTTTCAGGAAAAGCTTAAATGTGTCAAAAATAAGAGTCCTGATTCACCAACTTCACAGTCTAGTTTTATTCCAATCTAACCTTATTGATCTAAATAGAATTATGCATAAATGATGGTGGAATAGTAATGGAAGAGCCACAATGTTCCATGGTAAATGGTAAAAGCATGCTACTGAGTTTTAATTCCTCACATTTGTAATATCCAAGTGTTGCACATTTTTATATCTACATGAAGAGGGAATTTCCCTAAGGCTTTTGGCTCAAATTGTATTTCTCACAAGGTTAGAAAATTAATCATATGTAAAACCTAATTATTTATTCTGATCAAAGTTCCGTAGTTTGAAAGCTGTGAAAAGAACGAAAAGGACTCACCTCTGCTGTTTCTCTGCAGCTGCTCTCATGGTAGAAATGAAATGTGGTATCAAAAATCTTTCAATATTTTGAGCAAAGGTTTGGATTTACTTTAGGTATATGAGTTTGCAGTTCCCATCAATATGTGTGATTAGTCATATTGCTAAACATATATTTTTAAAGATTTCAATCACCTATCAGCTACAGGAGAAAATTTTGCTTTTAAGTTGTTATTTCTGTTTTTCTGTGAGTTGTTTCAAAAGTAACTAAAAGCTATGAATAAGAAGTTACATATATAACATCTAACAAAGGAAAAACTTTGTTTTTAAATGTTTTAGCAGTAATTGATGTCTGAACCTGGAGTATTCTATGAATTACTTCTTCAAGTGACAGCTAATCTGTAAATTTTGCAAATCCATGGACTTACATAAGAAAGATATTTACCAATCTGTGAAGGCACATTTATATGGTAACATTATGGACTACCTTGCACACAGTTAAGATATTTCACAATATACTATTTCTGATTATGGTAAAGGAGTATCTTTACTTTAGTAAATGGCTGCTAAAAATACTTTTTTCCCAGACAAATCTTTTTTAAAATATTTGTTATTACAAACATAAAATATAAATTTATCCTAGATATGAATATTTTGTAATAGAATGCAGAGTCTAGTAAATAATACGTTTGGTTTCTGCTTTATCTTGACTCCTTAGATTAGTTCAGATACTAAAAAATCTGCAAAGCAAATCTAACAAGAGGGATTTTTCATAATGGTATATATGCCAGAAAGGAGGAAAACTGATGTTGTAACCTCAATGTCATCTAGACGCTCCAAGATTGCTCTCTGCTGTGTCTGGGAAGAGCATAACGGGAAGAGAAATGATGAAATGTTGCTACAGTTTTTGATAACTTGCACAGGCTGCACACCACAGGCTAAACTTTGCAGCACTGAAGTAAGACAAATTCCCTTCCTGTGAAGAAAGATTATCTCAGTGACAGGTCTGGAATAGCACCTGCTTGTTGCTGAAAATGCATTCCCTTCAGGAAGGCTGTAGGCATGTTCCTGAGCGGTGTGTGTGAGCACGTTTCCACTGCAGATTGTGCGTGGAGCGACACTGGTTGACAGAAGCTGAAATCTAACCCAGTATTGCTATGCAGGCAGGACCCTGGCTTATTTTACATGTAAATATACTGGTTTAGTTAAAAGAGAGTATTCAGGGCATCAGAATCTCATAGGTAGAGATTTTTAGTTCTCAAACCCTTAAAATTGACCACTTAAAAGTAAGTGTCAGTGGTAATAACAGAAACAGTTAAAAGTACTTATTTTATGGAGATTTGCATTCCTCCAGTACTGGATGTCCCTGTGCTGGAGTGTGGCCTCGGTGACGAGAGGACAGGACTGCCCCATGCTGGGTATGGCCTGCTCCACCAGACCCATCACAAGGCACAGCTGAGTCCCTCAAGCCAAGCTGGTGACAACTCTATGAAAATATACTTAGAAAGTATGCCATTCTTGCCAAAATGCTGGGTAGATAAAGGATGAAGGAACAAAATGAGTGAGAAATAGCAGAGGGAACATCAGCGTCAGAGCAGAGGGAGTGAGTGTGCAGCTGGGTGGGTGTTTCGCCCTCAGCCACAATTTTACCCACCACACCTCACCACTGTTTTGTTCCACCAGTTCTTAGGGGACATGTTTGAGCAGAAATTTCAGCGACAAAGGGGCCAAGGTGAGAGGGGATCTGTGGAGAGTGCCGAGTCTAACACCTCTGTTCAGAGCAGAGTCAGTTAGTACAGGTTGTCTGGGTCATCATCTCCAAGGATGAAGACTCCACATTTGCCATGTCTGTTTGGGCAACCTGTGACAGGGCTCATTCACCCTCAGAGTACAAACGTTTTCCTTAAGTTTAAATAAGATTTTATATATTTCAGTTTGTGCCTATTTCCTCTTGTTTTCTCACTGGGCACCACTGAGAAAAATCTGTCTGCCTTCTTTACCTCTCATGCGTCAGGTATTTTAAAACATTGATTGCCACTGAGCCTTCTCTTCTCCTGGCTGAACAGTCCCTGCTCTCGCAGACTCTCTTCGTATGAGAGAGCCATTAATTGCCTTTGTGGCCCTTTGCTGGACTTATTCCTGCATTCTCATGCACTGGGGATCACAGCACTAGGAGACAGTGCTCCAGCTGCATCTCAGCAGTGCTGAGCAGGGGGGAAAGATCTCATCTCTCAACGTTTCTGCAACATTTTACCTAAGGCAGCCAGGAAGCTGTTGGCCTTTTTTGCCACAAGAGAACATGTGCAACTTGTTGACTACCAGGATACCCAGATCCTTCTCTGCAAGGCTGCTTTCCAGGTGGTCAGGCCCCAGTTTGTCCTGATGTGTGGGTTTATTCCTCCTCAGGTGCAGGATTTGGCATTTTTGAGGTTGTTGTCAGTCCACTTCTCCAGCTTGTCGGCATCCGTTTGAATGGCATCACACACATCTGGTCTATCAACCACTCCTCCCAGCTTTGTATCATCTGCAATTTGCATAAATTTATGTGCACAAATTACCTTGCTGCATTTGAGCTGATACTTTCAATGTGTTTCCCGTAGTAACCTCAGTGCACAAAGATCTGACATACATCATTCCTAGGCTTTATAATGCAAATGTTTCACATGCATCATTCTTGTCTTTAATTTCCAAAACAGAGAGTGTGGAGGAAATAATGTACGAAATAGTTTCTTGAAAAGTGTTATAATACATTCTACTAATACATTGTGCAAGAAGTTTCTTTAGTCTTTCTGATAACAGCAAATTATTACTCCTGTGCTGTTTAGTGTATTATTGCAGGTGAAAATGTGCACAAGCTTAAAATGAAGACTTTTTTAAAATTTCTCTCAAAATCAGTGCCATGTGAGGCAGATTGTTTTCTTTCCCAATCCAAGAGTGTCCTCTGTGTGTCTGCTTGGGAGAAGAGAAATTTTGGAAATGTACTCCTGTACAAGAGGACCTGGGCCTTACACTGGGCTATATGTAAGGCTATAGTTTTAAAACTGTGGTCAGGAATACCATCACAGAGATTTTACTTAGCTGCAGATCTCAGTAGACCATTCCAGTGAGTATGGAATGCCTGTAGATCATAAACCATGGCGCCCAAGGTGGGAACTTCCTGTGTGCTGCAATTTCCTATTTGCAAGAAGATAAACAAGGCAGGAGAATTTTTGACCCCAACATCTTTTGATGTGATATGACACTTGGAGATTCAGGGCACCACTGCTCTTTAGATGTGATAGACAGAAGTGTTACATTGATAAGTGTGAAGCAGACCAACAGCAGTTGTTTCTAAAAAATGGGATTATATAAAGACGGTACTAAAAGGGCAGTTGATGGCTGTTGTTACAAATGGATGCACGCATGCATCTCCTCTGAGAAAACACATCATGAACATAGTAACTATATCTAACAGCAGGTTATGTAGTAAAAGCTATCCTCCCAGGGAATTCAGCTTTTTTTATAAGAGTAGGGTTGAAAATTAATCTGGTACAGCAAAACAAATCTATAAGAGATTATCTGCTTTCTGTAAGTTTACATCTGTTTTTACTTGGGCAGTCTTTCAGTACAGCCATATTAGTGAATGTAATGGCACGTTTGTGGAAACAAATACTGCTATTATGGCATAGAAAATAGCAGACATAATAACATTGTCACATTACGTTAGTATAGAAATGTTCAGTGCCAAATTACAGGGCAGCTTCAACACTGTCTGTTACCATAAGGGAATAATGTATTGGCTTTATACTTGTGATGGTATAACTAACACTGTGTCAACACTTCCATTAAAATCCATTTCTGAAGGGTTAGAACTTCACCACGCAGTCTCTCCTGACTAGGAATTCAACATTCTCAATCACTGTGAGTAACAAAACTTTTTTTTTTTTAAATTCTCCCGTTTTATTTTTACTCTTTACCAAGAAAAAACAAAAGTCCTAATCTGAGTGGAGAGCTGTATCAATATTACAAGATGGGTTCACGTAAAACGTTTGATTATCTTGATATTTGGTTGTGTTATAGAGATATTGCCTTTCAGCTAAGACTATACCTAGTTATTTCATATTGAACACACTGAAGAGTGGATAGTTTTGGCTGTTGCTGAGGATAGTAGAAGCAAGACACGGTAAAAATACATTAGTTAAAGTTCATGAGAGATTTGGATATTAGAGTATTTGACATAATAAAAATTCCAGAAGGAACTGAATAATTTTTTCTTCAATGTAGTGTTTGGAAAGAGTATTAAGTAATATTGAGGTTATACTTTAAAACACAAAACTCCTAAATATTGAGTCAGCATGCAGCAATAAGCGAGTGGTTTTATAAATACCAGCCACCTTCGCTGCAGAACTGTGATCAAAGCAGGCACATTCTCACACTGAATGAGACAAGTCTTATACTTTGTGAACGAGTTATTAATTAATGAGTATGTAATAATCCAGATTGCAATGCGGGTAATTCAGTATTGCACACAAGTGTAATGATATCTTTCTTGCGGTGTTTAGTGTTTTTAATGTTGTGCATGCACACACTATAATGTATAAAAAATAGGAGTATTTATTATTTTCTGTTATCCATGCCACTGAATTTTACAGTTTTCTGAGCTATCATATGTTGAGAATTGGGTAGTCATTCTCTTCTCACAATGTCTTCCTTCTCCTGGAATGCAAATCCAAGGGTAATATTCACTCTCTTTGCATTATCAGTCCAGTATTACACAAATGATGGATTTAAATAGATTTACTTCACATTTATTAATTGATATAGCTGTTATTGATACTGCATCTTTTGGACCTTTTTCACACCTAGAGCGTAAGATCAGTCTTAATGTTACTTTTGTGAGCAGGATAAATACATAATAAAGAAGTTTAATTAATCCAGTGACTGAAAGCTGAACTAACCACAATATCCACTCTCGGTTGTGTTTTCCAAAATACTATTACATATTCCTGGCTAAGACTTTGTAATTGCTAGATACCAATAAACATATAACCTGCTATCAAGAAAAGGGATAGAAAATTCCTCAAGAGCGCTTTAAAACACATTTTATTTTCATCTCCAGCAGCTGAGAATTAAAAAAATCTGTCCCTGATAACAGAGCAGTCTAAATACTTCATATGATTAGTTTGCCACAGAGGCTCACTTTACACAGGAGAAATAAAGATAGCTGCGCATAAAAATACAATGCCAGGCAAAATGATGGAATGAACTAATTGAAGAAATCTCAATTTTTTTCAGCTTATCTTATCTGATATCGCTCTATAGTGAACATCTGGAATTTCTGGTGACAAATATCAGTGCCCTAATTTGAATAAACTTCAAAGGAAGTAGGACTTTACACACACAGTCTTTAAAAATGCAAAAAAGTTGAAGTGTGTAGGAGAATTAGAAAAACTGTAAAAAGGGCAAGGAAAGTGTTGCAAGTGAGCCATGGCTGTGGACTAAGGTGACTTTTTTGTTGTTTTTCTTAGAAACCTAATCAGGATAGACTTCACCTTGAACTGTCAGGCTCCTGTGATGTTATATGGGAGCACATGGTGCACCAGCAAGAACTATGGAGCTTGATGGATGGATGACAACATTTTTTCAAGGTTTTATTGGCCCAGCTCTGTTAGGCTTTTTCTCCTCTATTTTATGTGCATTTTGCAGTATGTAAATTTTGGCTTTTCATTAAGATATATCAGTCTATTAATTATGTAAATGAACAGGCGTGGTTTTCTTAACAGTTTGAAAAAAGTTCAAGAATTTTTTTCTTACCTACGTTCTAGAGTAGTCAGTTAGATGAGCTATCCATGACTGAAATAGTTGAGGAATTTCCATTTTCTTAAATACATTGCAAACTATCCCTTTAAAAAATGAAAATAATAGAAAGTTATTTGGTAGTTATTGTAGAAGCTCTCACATGTGAGAATATTTCTAACAAACAGTAATAAGTGAAGTTTTAAGTGGGATACTTGATACAGAAAAAGCCAAAAAGGAACTTTCAAGGTAGCCAAAATACATTGATGTAGTTGTGCTTGTAGCTGAGACAGAAGTGCAATATGCAACATTTCTGGCCTACTCAGAGGTATTTTCTATTTCACAATATTAAAAATGGAACATAGTGTCAGAAAATTGCAAGCTTCTCTCTGCCTCTGGAGGAATCAAGGGAGTAATTAAATTGGATTTTGGTATGTCAATAATATCTTTCTCTTATTAATGGCATAATAATTTTGTAAATCAAATCCTAGAAGTGTTTCCAGTGTCATAAAGGTGAAAATGATTAAGGGTTAATTAAATATATTCTCATGGAACTGAAATTGTTCAGTTGGGTATCGTTAGATTCCTTTCTCTAGAACTTTCAGTTATTACAATTTAATGGCATATTATGTACAGTTCAGACCTGAAATTTGTGTAGTCAAAAGCTATTGACAGTAATGAGCACACTGGCTGAGTGCTGTCACTATTCTTTCTCACAGATTTCTCTGAACATCCCAACAAAATCATATATTAAAATCAATTTTAGATAGCTGATAGTTTTCTGAACGAGATTAATCATTATACACAGCACAGCTGGAATAAAAATATTAACTCTGTAATGGTGTCAGTCGTTCACCTCCAACAACCCAAAAGAAAAAGGCAATGAGTGCTAGCTTTTTTTAATAGGTGACAGCTGCAAGGGTCACAAATGGTAAGAAAGAAGAAGAAAAGCTTTCCCAAGCAGTGTCTTCTATAATCCATTGTAAGAGAGTAGCTCAAAGTGTATATGGAGAGTTTGGTAATGTATATCTATTTTATGTGTAAGATATTTAAGTACAATGGCACAATGGTGCTTCAGAAAGATAAAATTATTCCGTTTTTCTATCGTCTATACAACTGGACTGGGGTTACTAAGGCAACCTGCTCTTCCTCAGCATGTGTTCTGGCTTGACAGCTAGATAGGTGGGTTAGATTCACAGTAACTACATACGTATGAGGAATTTGTATGCTCGTTGCAAAATGAGATTTTTTTGGTCCCCTGACACCATCTTCAGAGACTTCTGTGTGTTTGTTTGTGCCAGATGCTGCAGAAGATTAAGGCAAAGAAAACCTTTCTATTAAAAGCAGAATAAAGAAAATTACCTGAATCTGATATAGGTAAATCAAGGTGTTTCAGGGTCCAAAGTAAAGATCTGAGCAATTGCTCAAAAACTGAGAATGGAAGCATGCACTGGAGAAGCTGTAAGGCACAGAGATTATTATCATTATACAGACATTTTTGCAGCTTTCATGATTTTGTTCCCATGCTGCAGGGTGGACACTGGACCTATTTTGACCACTTTTGGCCTGCCACTCCACTTAACCAGCAGTTAATCTAAATGAAATATCTGTATTTTTCTTAGCACATACATCTATAAGGATGCCTATTCTCTCAATGTCACTTGTAACGTTTAAGATCCTTCAATATTTCATTTTAACTTCGGCTTAGGAATCTTGTATAGTGATGTTGTCTTTGGAAATCTTTGTAGCTATTTTCTCCTTAGGTATTCTAGGATATTATGAAAGAAGGTAACAGAGTCAGTAATAACAGTATGAAAAAATACTGATGGAAGCAAATACTCCTAGGACTGAAGGAGTTTTACAAGGTTTTAATGTCTGGTTGCTTAATGAAGACAACTGCAAAATTAAGTCCCAGCCTGGGGAAAACCACTCCATAATAAAAGCAGTCAATACCTAGGTTGGGTATTGGAAAGATGGAACTGCAGAAAAGAGGGTGAAGAACAGCTAATGCTCATGAAGCTGTTTGGTGCCCACAAATCCAATTAAAAGGTTTTGTTAAGGATGCATGTGAATTTTGTGCTAATTCTGGAGGAATGCTCATGCTGCTAAGCTTTATGCTATCACTCTTCTTAATGAAGCTACACTTTGAATTGAAAACAGACATATGTAAAATCACATCATTGAACTGCAAACATCCACACACTAAAAAACACTTAAAATGCATGATATGCAATATTCATTGTCAAAGTGCATTAATATTTACAGATACTATTTGCAAATAGTCTCAAATTCTGAGTCTGCTTTACCATATAAGGTAGTCTTCCTATAGTATGTTTTGTTATTTAAAAATTCTCTCCCTTCTAAATAGTGTAAATCTTAAGAAAACTGCTAATCAGATCAGTGATCTGATATTTGGACAGGACAGATGCTTTCGATCAGCAAACTGAAATTCAGTTACAGTTTGAGTTTCAAATCACCAGTTGAATGACTGATTTTAATACAATGAAATCCAAAGTCACCGTATATATGGTCATAGCATATTTCCCCTTGAAATTAAACCCAGAGATTTTGAAATTACTTGGAATTCTTTCTACTCTCCTTTTTTTCCTCTTTATTCCCTCTTCTGGATCACCAAAACATATTAGCTTGGCCTCATGTTGGTTATGGTAATGAATTTTCTCATGATCCAGTAGTAAGTGTGGGTTGGCTTTCCTGTGTGGTCAAAAATTCATCAGATAGGTGAATTTTAAACAGTGATTCTGTAAGTGGCAAATGGTCGTGTTAATTTGTTTCCTTTAAATACTCACGTTATTTTCTGCTTATTGAAAATAGCCTTTTCTTGTCATTTCATGACCTGTAATCCTAGCGACTGTTGCATATTTGAACTAGTTTTATGGCTAGCTCGTATCTCCTGTTTTGACCCTGAACCAGAGCTCCCCTGAAGAGAATCAGAAACATCACAACCCTTCAACACATCAGGAGGAACCGAAGGGCGTCCTTATTCTTCCCCCATTATCCATATTGTAGAAGTATATTTGTCATTAAAGCCCTTCTTCACTGTTTCTCCTTCAAGCAGTTGTGTGCTGAACAGTGTACACACAGCAGTTACCCTGTATTTCCCTGTATTTCTGGGAAATGCCAGAACCCCTACACAAGTACACTTGGGTTTTGCATGAGCAGTAAATTGGACGCATTCTAGAACCCTCAGATTTACTATGCACGTACAAACCGTCTGTATCCATCTGTATGGTTCTTTCACAAAGGGCTCAAGGCTGCTCAGAAGTATCGTGCTTGCTACGACACATAAAGACCTGATATGTACATGAGCAAATTACAAGTTTGAGATTCCTAAGGATCCAGCAGTTAAGCCAAACTGCTTGATATCTGAAAACGTTGGACAAATAATATGAAGAATCCTTTAACTTTAGCCAGAATCCTAAAGTCAGACAGGTGTGTTCAAGGGGCTTACTTGGATATCTACTTGGTAATCTTTGCTCTTGGACCAAGTTCTGCTTTAGCATTGAGTTTCAGTCTTTCCTGTTTTATTCAGTCTTTTTTCTTTTTTGTCTGCTAAAAGGATGGGGACACATTTTAATATGGGTTTTTTTGTAATCCCTGAGGAGAAGTCTTTACAGGAGGAAATATTCAAAATGATAGTATCTCTGTAATTGAAAACACTACCGGGAATAAATGAAAAATGATTCCAAATTTGCTGGACCAATAGTGGCATGTCAGATCAAGTTCAGATAATTTCAGAACTCAGCAGATTAAATTCCTGTACAACTGAGGCCTGAACATTTTTGAAAATTGTAATTTGGGGAATATTTTACTGAGCAAACATAATCCTATTTCCCCTGAATTTCTACCCTAAAGCTTTTATCTTTTTTGCCTCCTCTTACTACCAACATGTAATACTAGTGATATTTAATTTGAACTACTTAAAGCAGCTTTACTGGGATGACAGCCAACTTCAAAGAAAGCTTGTGTGACCCCAACAAATGCACAGGGCCGAGAGATGATATTTTCCCTGAAGATTAACCTTTTCCTGTGGATGATACTGTATGCCAGACAGCAGGGAAAAACTTGTGGATACTGATTCATAAACCTATAACAAAAATGCAGTGTATCTCAGATATGTGCAAAATGTATTTCTTGCAATTTGAGTATTTCTGCACTGTGTGGGGTTTTTTGATCCAGTTGGTCACAAGATAAAGAAATTGTCTAAGGAATCACTCCAACTTGTTTCTCAGTCCCACATTCTAGGAAGAATGAAGTCTAGATTAAGATTGTGTAATTGTAAAAATGTTGTAAAAAATATTGTTGAATTTAAGTGCCTTAGAAAATGTCAGTTTTGAAAGTTAAAATTGAAGTGTCTTCTCTACATTTAGAGCGGGAACAGCATCTTAAGTAGAAATATAAAATTCCCCTAGCACCCTTCTAATATAACCCTACATAGAAACTTCCTAAGAGTAAGAATTCTGTTCTTTTTTTTTGTTTGTTTTTTAATTTCTGTAAACTGCTGGTCCCATGTACCTTCTAAAATAGGGTTGTCAACAGAAGTGGGGATGGCAAAGATATTTTTAAGACATGTCATGTAATTCAGCATCACCAGCACAACTGCGGTGGCTGTGGCAGGACCAAAATTGGGAGTAAATTTCAGACTTTTAAACTTCTTAGGCCAGCTCTGCATCCTAAGCCAAGATCTTATGGAACATCTTTAGCTTGGTATGTCAGAAATAATTAGTATGGGGAGAAGATGCTGGTGACTGAGAGTAATATTGCTCAGTTTGTGCGTAGTAGGTTATTGACATGTAAATATTGGTGGAGTTTGTGTTAAACAGTTTTTAAAACTGGAAAGAATAAGTAAGAAGATAATGTGGAAGGCTGTAGGGAATCATAACCTTGCATGTAAGTGTTGCCAGTTGTACAGCCTTAGATCATAAATTCTGAGCAATATTGGGTAGTTTGAAGCAAAGTTCTAAGTGATCTTAATTACTAAGCAGGTAAGGCCTACCAATTTTTAGGAATAATAGAAAGTATAGGGAAGACACTCCATAGGCTATCTCTACACAATCTCTTGTTCATTTTTAGGTTTATTTAAACTGAAATATGGACTACTGAGAAGCACCTGTACACCAGAAAATACTATCCCGTCATGTAAATATTCTGAAATTAAATTTAATATGTGTGTTTATGTAAGTAAAAATGTGAACAGGTACAGAATTATAAAAGTGATCTCGTATGAAGACAAAATCTTCTAGATTAATATATTCTCCGAGATAATTTAAATTACCTCTTCATATCGCTCTTAAGTGATTCTGAATAAATTCTTTTTTCATCACTCTATCAAAATATAATTGCTTTAAGAAAAAGAGTGTGTGTGGGAAATTTAATTATGAACCAATAACAGCATTTTGGAATTTTTTTTTCTCTGAGTGATGCATATACCAGTAATCCTCTTTTCACATTAAGATGTCTTCTTAATGTGAAATTCTTAGCTGAGTTTCTGGGTTTTTTGGCAGTGTGAACAATTTGTCTATTTTTTTTCCCACTTGAAGATGAAAAAGCTCTAAATCCAAAGATGAAGTTTAATATGAGTTTGCACATTGCAGATGTCCTGTTTTCTAAGCAGTTGTGTGAAAATTCAAGCATTTCATTAGACGGACTTGTTTAACTGGGAAGAGCCTTCATCTGTGTGGGCAAGTAAAATTGATAAAAGGAGTACAGAAGAAATATGCAGCTCAGAGGTCCCTGAAGACCTTTAGGATTTAACCTTCATTTGCTTTTTAATCTTAGCATTCTTTATTATTCTGTGGAAGCATGTGGTTTAGTTCTTCAAGTTGGCAGGTGGCAGCAATCCCGTAATTATATCTTGGTTCTATGCTGCCAAGGCACAAAGGAGAATCATGGTAATCCACTCCAGTGTATTTTCAGCAGTCACTGCATATCGTTTTTAGTATAAAATCCTATGTAAATCTCACTTCTAGTAATAAAATTCTTAAAGTTATATATATAAAAAATTTGTTTTAACTTTTGAAGAAAGTAGCATAAAATCATTAGACTTCATATGCCACTCTGCCATTGAGAGCAAAAAAAATGTCTAATGATTGTGGAGAATAAATGTTCCCGTCCAGGCTGCCTCTTTTTTTTTTTTTTTTTTAAACCAATGCTTAGCTATTTGAAATATGCAAATTATTTAACCTACACTTCTCCTTAACATATGATTGTCCCCATTTATGTTCACTTTATATGAGCTTTTAAAAGGAAAAGATTTGCAATGATATTTATTTCTACTGCCATCTGTGCTCCAAAACTTCTATTTATTAGTATTTATATTCCATTTAGATATAACATGATTTATCTGTTCCCTCAGTTTAGTAAACATTTAGGTAGTAATTCTGTAGTTATTTATGACTGAACTTGAGGCTATTTTCAAGCACTTTAAGACTTCTATTATTTTTTCCTCTTGGAGTGGCATAAAAAGGCCTTAAGTCAAAATCCAGTATATCTACAGGAAGCCAGAGTAATTACCTTAAGAAGATAGAATGCAATAACGCTGTCAGAACAGGAAATCTCCCCTCTGCCCCAGCCCCAGGACAGCAAAGCAAATGAAGGAGAGTGTGGACCCAAAAAGGAGATCAAAGTTTTCTTCTGGCTCTGACTATATTAACCTGGGTCATCACTGGGGTTCGCAGCTACATTCCTGTTCGCTACCCACAATAGTTCTTCTGCCTGCATAGGAGGAATGAGTTTGGGATTCATTGCTATTGGATGTAAGTGGAACATGAATAAATAAAGTGTTCGTCTAAGCTATTGTGGTATTGTACACAGAAAGTGATTTCTGCTATGCAGGCTATTGTGCTATCCAGCAGATTGAAGAGGGTAACTTTTCAAGGAAAATGTGTCAAACATGTAGAGGATGTGTCAGCATTAACATAACAATGAACAATTTTGTCCACTCCACACTAGCAGCAATATTTCATACCTCTTTGTGAAAAAAATGAAGTATATGATGACATTTGAGATCCGAGTTCATGGATGATAGAAACATTCCGAAAAGGTGATAATAACAAAATAATTATTCATCTTCAATGCCTATTTTTATGTGCACCTTTTACTGAAAGGTTTCATAGCATCCCAAATGAATATGTTTCTGTAGCATGTTGCCTGTTCATATTAATGTTTGAGAGAGATATCAATGAATTTATTCATGAGAACATATGTGTCAATTCTTCAGACAGTAAAATAAGCAAGCAATGATGTTGTGGTTATCACGATTAAACATCACCTCTGAAAATTCTATCCTTTCAGTGCTGATATTTGCCCTGTGTTTATGCTGGAGATAGTCAATTGTAAAGACCAGATTGGAAGCAAATTCTCTGATGTTTTAAAAAGTAGGAAACAATTTTTTTTACCCATCTGAATGTCAATTTACCGTGAGTAAATTAAAATGTTCCAGAACAGAGACTGGCAATTATTGCCAATTGTATCTCAAATGGCATGCTCTGGTATTAGTATTCCTGGCAGGACTTTTTTTTTTCCCCCTGTCTTTGCAACATGTAGCTCTTGTTTTATTGCATGTGTTTAACCTGGGAGAGGTGAACATGATGATCAATCGGATGTAGTAAAAAGTCCTCCTGATGTTACATTTCCTTCATTTTTATCTTTTCTTAAGTATTTCCAAATCTCCTTTTTGTTTTGGTGTATTTCAGTGGTTTTGTTTATGGACTAAATTTCACTGGGAATGATTTTATTGGTAAAGCTGTCTTAAATTCACTGGGACCAAGATGGACTTCTGAAAAGCAGCTGTCTTTGTAGACAGCCACGAGTACTGCCTGTGCCTAGGCCTTCATGGTTCTGATGTGTTTAGTTTCCAGGGCTGAATGTGCAGAGCTTGTGCCTGAATGGGGATCTGCTGCGTAGCTGTGTAAACCATGCTATGGCGTAGGGCCATTATTAAATTTACTGTACGCTTCTGTGGTTCCTGGCAGTGCAGTCTCATCTACTGAGAAACCATTGAAATGAGCTCCTCAGGCAAAACATCCATTAAACTTTTTTCTTTAAAGAAAAAAATCTTCTGCTAATTTGCTGCAATTTGTGTTTGCTTTGTGATTCTGCAGCCAAGCCTGTCAATGAAACGGTGATAATCATTAGGAAGTTAGTGCCTGTATGCATTCAGACATCCTACAACTACAACTCCATAACTAAAGCAATATTCTAAAAGGGTTTGGGGTTGTTTTTCCAGCATGGTTAGAGCCTTAAAAATCCTTGAGTATTTTGTTTGATGAAATAACAGTACTTACAGTGTACTTTTTCCTTTTATATAGTGTAGTTTAATGATAGAAAATGGATGTCTCACAGATAAAATTACATACTGCATTCTATTGTGTCCTGTCTCTAAGACTTAAGCCCTGTAATCTTTTAAAAATTGATCATTAGTTGCTTATCTTCCGTAATGTTACTGTTGACTAAAAATTTGGAAAACAGTTAAATTAAAAGAAAAAAAAAAAGACTAGGAGGCAGTAGGTAGCAGTTTGTGGGAAGACCTTTAGAAATAGGGAGTGGGTAAGAAAAGCATTTCATATAAAAGGTTTCAAGACTCCAGAAATTCAAAATGAGAAAAGAACTATTTAACCATTTTAAAATACTAGGTCAATTTTTCTTCCTTTTTGAAGATATACAGAAGTCTGTTGATCCTCTGTGAACCTTGTCATCTCATGCAAAAAGCTGCAGCTCCATTCAGATCTTAAGTAAGCCAAGTAAGCCACTGTACTCCTTCATTCTTGAAATCTGTGTCTGTGTTGCTCATCTGAGAAGCTTAATACTACAAAATTAGTGCAAAACTACTCTAATTGTCATTTTGGAGACAGTGAACAACTGAAGAGGGTGGTGCTTTCTACTGATATTTTAGGATTCGTTTGAAAATAGGTAAATTTCCACATCAGACAACCATGCAAGTGCAGGGATGAGTTTATATCTGTCACATGCCGCAGTTTATTCAGACAACCAAGAATTTTCAAGTGACTTTAATGGTCAAATTCACATCTGTGTCTAGGATTTGATCTGGTGTTTGTGATTTCAATACTGTACTATCACATGCAGTGATAGTAACAGTAACAGCTTGTGTAACTGTAATATAGTGCTCTTTCCCTAATTGTTTCTAAATCCTAGAAAGATGCTAAGAGTCGCTTGCACTATGTGAGGCCAGGTGAGTTTACTTTATAACCAACCAATCCTTTTAGCTCACTAAGCCATTTTAGACACTCTCCTAACATGTTCTATTTTATGTTATTCTGATTTTTTTCTCATTTGATCTCAGTGTCGTGATTAGATCAGAGGTTTTACCATGCTAGGATAAAGCCATGATCCAACTCACTCACTTTTCACTATTTGTGAGATACCAGATGCTTCTGGTGAGCGCTTGAAAGCTGAATGACTGATCTTACCTTCAGGAAATTTTGAAATTTAAAACCTCTTTTTACATTTATTGCTGGACAAGCTTGTGTTTCTTAAGCATTGAGATTCCTAAAGAGAGATGTGAAAGAGAAGGTTATTCTAATTTCACATTTTGGTAAGGGGCTGGGTGGAGGAACTTTGCTGTGTTTTGTGGTTTTATCAGAATAATGTCAGATCTTCATGTTGCTTAATCCCTGTTTAAAACTTTCTGCAATCCTGGGTTTAGGTTTCTAGTATATAAGAGATTGGTGCATTAGCTACAAAAGTTCTGGATATTTTAATTAAATGCCATTTCTCTTAAGCATTTTAACATTTAGTAGTATTGACTCTGTACTGAAATCTCATTTTGCTTAGAATTCAGTAGCTATGATTATCAGGGCACAATTGCAGCCTTCGTGCTCTCTGGTAAGGATGGGAAGATTGCTTAGACTGAAATGATTTGCAAATTTCTGCACATCAAGGGGTTGCCTGCCAAGATTCTGCTTTTCACAAATGTGAATCTCTCACAGTGGGAACACACATGGGCAATTTCTCTCCAAGAAATGCTTTATTCTCAAATTTGCTTTTCGTATCTTGAGGCAGTTGCATGTTAGTTCCAGGTGCCTGTTGTGGACAGCTACATTTGACCATCCAGACCATCATTTTAGGTAATTTTGCATCCTTGTGAAACTTGTTAAAAAGCCATTTCAGAGAGACATTCCATGCTTTACGGGTAGGACAGCTTGCTGAGCTGGTTAGGAAGAACACATTTGTATATATCTCTCAAAGATAGGTTGGAAACAACTGAAAGACCAAAACAGTGGGATGCTGGGAGAGGAACAAAGAGAAGACTCTCTGGTGTCCCTACCTGGAGACAAGTGACTTTCAGGGAGATCAAAGGATTCTGCTGCCTCAGAGAGCTCTCTGTAAAATGAAGAGAGAATATAAATTTAAATGTGCAGACATGTGCTCTGATGTGAGGTTACTGAAACCAGCCTTTAGCCTTTGTAATTTAAGTCTCACGACCTGTGGAGCACAGTTTCCCATGGCTGCATTCACATGAGAGAAAAAATAACTGATTTTTCTTTCTTTAATCTTTCTCTTCTTCCACTTACTTTAAAAAAAGGGACAATTAGACAACCAACTGAACAAACCCACACACGCTCTCTTATCTTTATTACCATTATCTTTTGGGCCTAAATGTTAAATTTTGAGCTACTAAGTTTGAGAACATCCTAGGGAGGGGAAAAAAAAAAGGAGAAAATGCCTACTTTTAGGATAGTTTTCCTGATTGGTTGATGGTCTTTCTTAGGAAACATCAACAAAGACACTCACCTCAGGTCATTGCTCCAAAAGAAGCCAACTCCCCTGTCTTAAAAGATGCCACAGAAGGCATGTTTTACAAAAGGCGGTAAACTAGCTTCAATGATCGTATCATCATTCCTGATCATACAAATACTAAAATAATGTGATTTGTTCTTGTGGAGTCTGATAGCACTCCAAAGGGCTGAACTTGTTGATGCTGTGTCTTCTGATTTCATTGCAGCCACGTACTATTTCTGCTTGGGTTTGGAACTCAAGGAAGAATTCACCCATCTCATAGTGTCCTCTTAGCACAAATCTTAAGGTAGTATTTTTTCAGACCACCCTTTAGAAAACATGAAGTAGACAGTGGCTCCTAAGTAGCAGATGAAGAAGAAATAACAAATGTATTTTAGGGGCTGTTATAACAAACTAGAGAACACAGTGAAAGTTGAGGCAACCTGACATGCACAAAGTTTTCTTTATTCCAGGGATGTGTGGCTGACAACATAGAACTATGTCCATGTTGCCATAGGGAAAAACAAGCAGAGAGAGCAAGGAAAATTCTGTGGTGGCCAGCAGCAAAGATAAGTGATAGGTGTCCCCAGGTGAGAATCGTCTCCTGGGTGTCCTGTTCCCCACGGCAGGGAATCACATATTGTTCACAACTGTGACCAGACCATTTTTTTCCTCAGTGAGATGATAGCTGTTACCAATACCTGTCATCAATACCTGTCGTCAATACCATCATCAACCTTTTTCTTGCTGGTCTTTTTTTGACAACACTCTGCCATTTTGACTCTGATAGGAATTTGGTTAATTGGAGTGTAAGTGTTGCACACTATTTGACTGTGCACATCTGTTTTTTGTAACATTCATCAAGTATTAGAATGACTGTTATTTACTTACCTTGCTAATATGGACTCAATAGTCTGAAAGTTTGCAGGAGGATGTGGTGGTGGACATCTTAGTGCAAGAGCTAGAAATTGAACCTACAGGGAAACAGGATGAGGACAGAGGGGAGAAACAGAGTGATTTAGACATTGAAATGAATCACTATCTCAGGGACTTAGACAGAAAAATGGTTACAAGTGCACAGCACAAGGCTGCAGGGATGTGCAGTTGGGAGACCAGAAGAAAGCCACAACCAAAGTGTAGCTGCAGGGCATGTAGGTGGAAAGTTGAAGAGAAAGAAAGGCTGAATGGGGCGCCTTCAGTGATACATGAGGTAAAGCATGGTCCAGCATACTTAAAATCCTGTTTCTGAATATGTTCAAAAGCACTTCAGTTTGACAGCACAGAGCAGATAGCCAAATATTTCAGGTAGTAATGTGGCACAAGTACTCTCAAGCACATGTTATAGTAGCATTTTTCCTACTTGCCACTGCACATCTGATGAGTAATTGATACAGTTTTTTCTCCGAGTCCTTATTAGATACATCCTCAACTGTCTGACTTAAGATGTTAAATAAATCAGCTGATCTTCACACTCTCTGGAGAAAATGAACAGATTCTTCTTCTATTTGTGGCTTTCTTAAAAGCACTTGTGTAAAGTTCTGAAGGTTCACAATATTTATAAGCAGTAATTTTTATGAAAATGAAAAAAGTCAAAGCTGAAATCTTTAATCTACTTTCTGTTTTCTTTAGTAGATAGGTATGAGAGAAGACAAATGGGAAAACAATCCTGTATAGGGAACATGAGAAGACTATTGCGATCACTCAAATTATTCAGAATTACTCGTCACTCAAAGTAAGAATTTGCCATTTAGAGAAAGGATCAATCTGAGTAAGAAATTACTGTAATTAAAGGTGAACATGGCTGTGAGGTATTTCTCAGTACAAAAATAGCGGCTTGTTCTGAAACAACTTTGCTGTGGAAAATCAATATTGAAAAACAATACGAAAACCCAAGAAAATCCTGCAAACGGGATTATATTTGGAAACTCTTGAGGCATTCTCTTTCACTGCATAGTATAGTTTTTCTGTGTTTCCATTCAGGTTGTTAATTCCGGGTTTCCATTCATTAGCTGCTGAGTGGTCTGAGAATTTATCACCGGATTATTTTATTTTTCCAAATTGGAGTTTAAAGAAAGAGTTAATCAAAACTGTCAAGTCCAGAGCCAGCAAACTCGGCCAAAATTTAGAGCTCAGACTTTATCTGATGCACAAACATGCTCATCTTAGATGTGCAACATCTAGCAGCAACAGCTCACATTGCACTATAATAGTTCCATGACAAGTAATTTATGACTCTGTATTGATGTGTGAGCAAATTCTGCACAGAAAAAAGTAGTGGGTACTGTAGGTTTGATGAGTTTTTGTTCCAATGCACTTCAGCTCCCTAACTCTTCCACTTGATTTTGAAGTTGTGCTTAACTTACTCAAATGTGTTTGTTTGTGACTGTAACCAAAGCAGAAATGTTCAAGTCCCAACCTCACTGACATAAATGTTTCCTTTTGACCCGCTACTTTTCAAGTAACTCTTTGGTTTATAGTAATCTGCCAAATCGGGGCTGCTTCTTGGACAAGCTGTCTAGTGCTTTTTGGGTTTTGTCAAGTTTAATTAGTTCATTCATTAATTGCAGAGAGAATCAGCCAACCTGCATCTTAAACAAACTTACGTAATTATCTTCTTTTCTTTGTTTATTATTTTAATGAAACAACTTGCTTCTTGAATGACCAAGCTAAATTGACAGTCTGTAAATGGCTATGAAAATAGAATTTTCTTTTATTTAAAAATAGGGTCACAATTACATTTTATTCAGAAATATTTTTCAAACCTTATTCTTTTTTTAAATTCAAATTTTATTGTATTTGAAGCTCCATTTAGGTTTAAAATAAATATTTTTCTCTCCATTAAGCCTAAAGCCTTTTTTTTTTTTTTTAACTGTATTGCATATTGGACTGTAAGCAGTTAAAGTTGAATTTGTTTTGTCAAGGTTCTTCTAGATGGTGAAAATTTAGTTCTGAGCAGGCCTCCTTTTCAGTAATAAGAAATAGGATTTAGCCTCTACAGCCTTCTTCCCTCTAGAGAAAATTTGGAACTTGACGTGGGTCTGAGCCGCTAGAATGCCCAGTCTGTGTAGAAACTTGTAGTTCCACATACCTTGGATATGCTTCCATGTGTTTAATTCACTTTTTTCCTAACCATGTAGTGCTGTTTATGTTTTCTTCTTTGTGCCTAGATAAAAAAGAAAAAAAAAATCACTGATTCCTAACCTATTACTAGTTAGCTCATTCTGAGTCTGAAGACAATTTGCATGTACTGTGACTGCTTTACCTCTATGTCCTTTTTTATTTCCTCTACGTAAACTGGGCCTGTCTGAACTGATAGTTAACTTAGACACATCTGGCACAGTTATTCTTATTGCTGACTAGATGCTGATCAGTCACATCTAAGTGTTACCTTTTGATGTTTTATATACCTCTGCATTTCTTGCATGTACTCAAGCACATTTTCACTCCCCATTTCGTGTGCTTTTAACCATCATTCTCTGATTAGTTGTGTTGTATCAGAAAGCTCTTCCTTTGTTTTCTGTATTTATTATCTATTTAACTGTGAGAGCATAATAACAAAGGCTTGGTTAAATGCCAGCACTGCCTTTGTAGAGATCCTTTGGTATATTTTGGAGGTCAGAACTTCTCAACCTCAGTTTCTCTATAATAAGCTATGCCAAAGGAGTGTTACAAGAATTTTAATTCTGTTAAATCTGTAAAGCCCTGAATCATAAGGCACCTCGGCATATGCTTAGAACATCTGGCTGAAAATGAGGACTTATAAATAGAGAAATTTTCTAGAGGACAGATTAGAAAACAAGCTTCTGTGCAGAAGGAAAAGTAGGGGTGGGCAAAGTGGAAATAAAGGGAGAGAAAAAGGAACAACAAGTATAGGAGATTAAAGAAAAGCAGATAATAAAAGGATAAGGAACAGGTAGCTAAAATCTACTTTTCAGTAAAAGAAAATTCTAAAACAAAGAACACCAGCCTAAGACAAAAAGGAAGAAACAGATTAGCCACTTTTCATAATTAAATATTTGCTCTATGTTAATAAAGGGAATTAAAGCAGTTAAGATCATATAATTCAATAGATTATCCTTCATTGGTATTGACAATATTTATTGCCTGTAGAGGTACATTAATGCTCTCTTGGAAATTTTCAGGAAACAAATGTTGCTATGGTTTTAGTTGGTTGTAGGTAGAAAATTACTGCACTTTTTGCTTATCCAAATACAAAATTTCCAAACTTTTGAAGTAAATACTAAATTTAAAAATATTATCACCACTGTTTAAAACAAACAAACAAAAGGATATGAATTGTGTGTGTAATGATTCACATTATAAAGAAGTATCTCTTCTTTTCTGAATTTATTCCCCAGAAAAACATGTGTGAAGTGTTTTAATTCCCACCCCTCACCCTCCCAAATGGCATAGTAATGTAAGGATAGAAAATGTGAAAGGCTTCAGTTCTTTCTCTAAAACTCATTATAGAAGATTCAGGCTGAGTAGTCTTTCTGATTTTCATCCAGCTGTTTCCTTAGGATACCTATGCCTTAGAGCATTTATTCTCTTTAAAATTAAAGAAAAGAAAAAGAAGAGCTAGAATATATTTCTTTGTCAAGGCAAGACAACTCCATTATTTATTAAATTTTAATTCCTCTGTTACATTTTGAGATACAGCAGATGTAAAGCTATATTAAATGTTCCACACAGCTATCATTTATGAGCAAAAAATGAGGAAAACCATAATTTGATGTGCTCTAATAACTTAAACATTATCTACAATAATAATTTCCTTAAATGGCTAAATAAATAAAAATGAAAAGTCATAGACATTATGTATCTGTTGGAACATCTGGCACTATACCTCGGCAGCATGGAAAGCCTTGCTGCACATGAAACTTGTAATTTTGTTAGCATGTTACTTGATGACTATGAATGTGACTTTATTCTAAGTGCAGGTCAGAAACTCATTGTGCTAGAGCATAATGAGTAGTGTTAGATGAAAAGTAACTCCAGTGTAATGGGAAGAGCAGTGGTTTCTTGCAATTGACTTTTGAAGATCCAGAAGGTGATACTCAAACATGTCCATTTAATGGAAAAGAGAAAGTGACTGTTGACTGTATTGACTGATACAGGATGGAAGCTTACCTGAAGTGTTTAGTAAGTACAGGAAAAACTAAAACTTGGCCCAGAATAATTAGTTTGTACCTTCCCCCACACCCCTTTCTCTCTTGTTTTATATTTCTGTCTCTCTGTTATTTTGTGCGAACCTTTTGGGTAGAAAGTACAGTATAATAAAGTTGATAGAACATTAAGCTATTGTCAACAGGTACTGAGAAATCACAGCATTCAATATATTGATCTTTCTCATAACCTTTATAGATAGGTAGGTAGGATTTCGGAGAGCACAATAGCAAGAGTCTGAAGGTAAGATTGCAAAGCTATATTCAGGTGACTCAGTCGTGCTAAGTGAGGACCAGTAAATATCCACTGATAGTACATTATCAAAGAAGCTCCTAGTAATGTTAATGATATAAGAACTTTGATTGTCTTTCAGAGTGTGGTCTCTGATGACAATAGCTGTAGATTACTTATAAATAAATGCTAGTGATCTAATTCAGTAAAAACAGCCTGAAGGTGGTTGAGATCAGATGAATTTTAGATGTTCAAACACTTCACTCCAGTTTTCTCATGGTGAACATCAACATTTACTTGCTGCACAGAGTTTACCATTTCAGCTGGGAAGATTCATGCAGCAGTTAGCACCATATATATGACACTTTTTGAATTACATATTTTATAATGTCAAGGAATCTCATTCCATTCTACAAATGTAAATAAAAATCCTTATCACTGCAATACCTGAAGTTATATAGGCACATTTCTCTTTTTGGGATAATAATAAGATATGCATCCTAATATTTTCTGCTGAAAGATTATGTTTCTAATTTGTCTGTGGGATGTTAAGGCACTCTTATTCAGATCTATAAAAAATTGTTTGAACACTCTAATGTATTTTCTGAAAATAAAAAGCGGTTTTGAAAATAATGGTACCTTTTTATTCCAATAGAGGCTTTAAGAGGTATTGGGAACAGTAAAATTTATCTTTTCTATTGTTGCACTGATAATACTGCTTGTATTTGTTTCTTAGAACAGAGTATAATTTAAGTAGACCAAATCTTTTCTGAAGAATAATATGGAATGAACAAGAATTAAATTACTAAAAAGGGCTAAATCTGTGGCTTCTGTATTTATGAATGCAGACACTTTGGAATGGTCAAAGGCGTAGTTAGTTCAGAGAGTGAGAGTTTTCATTATAGAGCAGACTCTGATAGCGGATGGCGTGAGAGCGAATGTCTATTGCTTGTTGACATCCCTACCATGACATGGGTTTAGGAACTCCAGTGCAGAGTCACAATTACTGAATAACATCTGTGCAAGGAAATGTTGTTTCCATATGTGCTTTATGTCAAAACCAGTTCTTGAATACAAGTCCTAAGTGCTTGGATGTTAACTTGTGTAATATTTAGGAGCTCACTGGTGAGGTTCTGAAGTACACTTCGCTGAACTCAATCAACCACTCTCCAGTCTGAGGGCCAGGAGACAAATAGTGATGCATATGCTGTGAGTTTCTTCAGCAATCCAAACTATCAGTGGCAAATTAATTACCTATGCCATAAGTATATTTTGCTGTATAAGTGGGAAATTCCCACTTATGCTATAAATATTATGTCTAGGGATGCCCTGGGATAAGAACCATTCTATAAAGGTAGGTCATTATTGTTAAGTTACATTATCTAAGTCCCTTGTTCCATGATTATTTGCTTTAGACCCTGTGGTAACATGTGAGTGAAAAAAAAAGAAAAAATCTAAATAAAGCACAAAGACATCCAGCCATCGAACCTACCCTAACAAGAAAAAGTATTGTTAAGGAAATCATAGTGCTGAGGTCCAAATATTTCACAATTAGGCATTCATTTGGAAAGAGCAGCTGCTCTATATCCTCCACATACTATTTTGCTTACACTGTTTACTGATTACAAAACACAGAATATACTTTTATTGACTATGTTTTCCCCTACAGTCTTCTAGGAGTGTAATAATGAATATTCACATTAAGAAACAGCTTCAAGGTTCTAGCACCAGCAGCAGCTGTCCTTCTTACAATGTCTGCAGTCACTTGGGTTGTCTAGATGTAAATAATTTACATGTGCTGTATATAGAAGCCCTTTCAGATCTCCATATATTTATGCTAATACGTAACTTAGATTTTGCTGGCAACCATTCAGTTGATCAAACTGAAACAAAAAGTAGGTTGTAGCTGTTTAGGGAGTCATCTCACAGTTGCCCTGAACAACTGCCGTGTGCGGTACAGAAGCCATCATAGTTAATGTTGGATCTCAAGATCTCTGAGGAATATTTTAAAGCTAATTATCACTGTCAAGAAAGTCCTTGAGGTCAGAAGGCACTGCCTGAAGTTCTATTCAGAGCTTGACTAGTTAACTATGACTTCAGAATTTCTTAATATCCAAACACATCAAGACAGTAAGATCTTTTGATATACAATAGCAATATTGTTCCTCATATTCTTTCACTAATGATATAAAGCTGTAGCAAATATACAGGAAGAATCGTTTTTTCCTTCAGTATCTAACACAAAAGTTTTACATCTTGTGAGAGATCTGTAAGTATACATTACACTTTATAGATCTGCATCCAGTGCCATGGAGGATCTGATTACACAAAAAATATGAGGAGCCTCATCTGTTTGAGCTGTGAAGTCACGTACCCCTGCCTATGTGTGTATCTTGTGTGTAGATTAAAAACAGCATGTGCAAGTAAAAACACCATTCCCCTAGCTATCTCTTAAGGCACACAGGTGATCTGTTTGCATATATAGGTAGGGATTGTTCTTTAGGAAAAATTCACATAACTGTCTTTGAGGTTTGGTTAAAAGAGTTAGTTGCTAGATGCATATGCCTTACCTATTTGTCATCTTGCTTTTCTGCTCTATTTAATTTTGTGGCCAGTGGATTATGGTTTTACCTGAAAGGGCCAGACAGGATTGATCCGGATACTACTGTATGAAGACATATACAATCAGGAAACTTCCAGTGTAGAAAATTATGTTACAAAATAACATCCAATGGAATATGCATTATTTAACAATTTTAGAACAGTACAGAAAATATTCACAAAATTTTAGTGGGTGGTATACTCTACAGCTTTCTATCAGGAAATCATTCATGGGTTTTTTGCTTAATTTTAGGTTTCCATCAACCAACAAATACACATTTCAGTATTCTTGTTGATTTGTCACTGTAATTAACTTTTCTTCTGCCTATACATTTTGGGGTTTTTTGTAAGCTGAAAGGAAAAAGATAATTTTTGCTTCTGTTGCTGACAATAGTGGTGAGGACATTTAGATGTCATTGCATTGTGCTGTAACACCTAGGCAAACAGTAAGGAATTGCTTTTGCTGGAGGGGTATCACTGTTTGGCTAATGAGGGATATCACTGTTTGGCTAATGATTGCTCAGAGTTATATTTTTTCATGTTACAAAGACATATGTCCACTTCATAGAAAATTAAAAATGTCAAAGCAGAATCTTCAGATGATGCCTTTGCCTCATGTTAGTCTTTTCCTAAACCAAACAATGTCTTTGTACAGGCCTATAGCACCTCAGAAACATAAGGAGGTGCAGAGAATCGACATTTTCCTTACGTAACAGAAGCTAATGGAATAGTCAGTGGCATTTCAATAGCTTATGGTGAATATCAGGGTGCCAGTACTTTAACAAGTGAACTTGTGTTACAGCCTGCGTCACAAGGGAGCATGTGTTCAAAAAGAGGATTCAGTGACTGGAAGAACTTATTTGTGCTTTTTTTCCTTTGTTGAATAAAAAGGCTTGGTTTTTACACAGAAGAAAGAGCTACGCCAAAAGGCATTAAAACAGATTCAACCTCCCTCCCTCAAGGCCACCCCAAAGAAGTAGTGTTTAGCAGCATTTTAAAAATGTTTATATGTAGTCCTGAAGATGTATATTGAGGCAATTTACTAAACAGAACAGGAGTTAAAATACTTAGTTAAGAATGAAATTTGTACATTTGCTATTTGATGCAGTTTGGTCTTTACAAAGGAAAAATCTTTACTTTTTACAAGGACTTGAAACAGTCCTCTTGGGGCTTATTAATGTTTTCGAGGAAGTAATAAGCATTACATACACAGGTAAATCATTCCAAATGGGCACAGCAATCACTTCAGGCCTTCCTTTATTTTTGAATACAGAGAGGAAAGAGAGAAAGGGGAATAGATACACTTATGGATTTAAACATGCTTATAGATACCTAGTGAGGTTTTCAAAAGAACGTAACTCCAATGGGTTTTAATAAGAAATAATTAAAGATAAATTTAGAAACACAAGCAGGATTTTCCCAAATATTTAAACTTATATTCGACTATCAAAATTGGCTTGTAGAATGAAATTTTTCAAGTTTTATGTGGCTGAGGTGCCTGCATACCACTGAATTTTGCTTTAGTGTTTAAATCACCTGAGATTGAGGTGATAATAAATGGATTTATGAGTCTGAATCAAAGGTGTGACTACAATTTATATTAATAGATCCAGCTAGCATTAAACAAATTGGTGAGGTTATTGTTAAGACCTGTATGTGTCAATCTTGTATGGGTGTGTGCACCCATATAAGCTGTGCAGTCCAGTCTGAAGCATACTTTGCCACATGTATATTTTCACAAGACAGATTCACTTAAGTGTCTCTCTCTTGCTGTAGTTGCAATTTTGGATAGCAGTGCATAGCACAAGTTTTGAATGCTTCACAAAATTGTAAGTCTTTAATTCTTAAAGAAAGTGAATAATTGAATAGTAATTCCTGGAGAATTGCCATAATGATTATTAGTGCAGATCATATGCTTACTATCAACACATATTGCGAAATATTTTCCTAATTTAAGCTTTCCAGCTGGTGATTACTACTGTTTTCATCTTTCCCCTTCAATAAAGTTCTACAGTAAGAATTGTCTCAAATCACATCTCTGTTTTTGCAATTATTTGCTTTCTTCTAATCAGAACAAATCCTACTTTTTCCTATCTTTTTTTTTCCCATGTTTTCTTGGTAATTTTTTTGTTTGCAAATTAATATTTCAATTTATAAGTAATGTTCAAAAGAATAATCTTCTATACCTTAGAAACAGAGAACTTTAAACCATAGTTGCATATTTAAATTCTTAGGTTTTCCACTGGATTTCACTTACAGTGTACATAAGTACCTTCTTATAAATATTCTTAAAAGTAAAGAATTCAGCTTCCTGTCTGCCATATAAAATGTTATATTTCTTACTATAAATCACCTGAAAACAAATATTTCTGCTGAAATGTTATCTCTGTGGGAAAGTGGATTCTAAGTAACTTTTTGACACAGAGGGTCCAGAGGCAGAGTTTGTGAATTAATATATTATTAAAGATGTACTTGAAATGTAAAATTCTGGAACAAGTTCATGTTGCAAGATTGCTTCCTTATGCTTGATTGTCTGTTGTGAATTAGTCTGTTGGTTTCATAGAAGATTTCCATTAGGAAAATTCCTGAAAAATGTTTAGAACAAGAGAACAGCTTAACCTAAAGTGTCAGTAATTTCATGGTGAGTTACGCGTCTTGAATATAATAGTTCAGCACCACTTGGTTGTCATGGTTCATTAGTTATCATCAAACCCCCAAATCATCTTTGTGCAGAAGCCCAAAAGTTACTAAATATGCACATGCAGTGCAATTATGAAGTAATCAAAATAAAATTTAACAATTTTGAATTTAAATTGAAAATAGATAGTCCTTTCAAAGTCTTAGATTAAAGGGAGACAACCATATGTAAATCAGATACAGTACTGCTAAATTGTCTTGTTCAGTGTCTGTGCTTTCTAAATGATAGACAAGGTAACTGTACAGAATGATTCCTTTGAAGGATCTGACAAGCATGATTTATAGCATAGCCCAGAACACATTCTTTGCCTGAATATTTATTCAAAAAAGCTTCATTTTCCCCAATTCTAATATTGAGGAATTATATCTAAATTGTGTCTTAACTTGTAAAGTAACAGGAGGGAGAATATAAATTACACTCTTACAAAAATATACAAGAGATTTAAATTGGAAAATTGCTATTTTGGAATGCAAGACAGCAAACTACAATTAATCACTGTTCTTCCTCTCATCAGACTTCACAGTGAAGCTTCAAGAAACATAATGCAGTATATTAAAAGGCTCATTTAAAACCCTTTCTCAAATACTAAAAGCATCTGGGGGGAAAAAAGGATATCCTTGTTTAGAATAAATCATTCAATGAGTTAGTACTTGAGAACCTAAAACTGATTCAGTTTGTGTAAAACCTCCAAATTTTAGAAAGCCTTAACTCTTGGAATTATTTTTAGATTTGACAGTTTATGAAAGTTGCCTGTACTTTCCATCTGGAAGGACAAAGTGACAAACTGGAACCTTAACCCAAGAATATATGCCCTTCAGATTTTCTGTAGGTTTTAAAGGGTTGGTTAAACTACCCTAAAGCACTAATGTCCAAGTATCATCCTAATCAATGTTACAGGTACAGGCTTTTTCAAATGCTAGATGCTCTGCTTCACATTGCTGAGGCTCCCCATAGAGACTTCACATCCAGACTAAGTCAGTCATACGTCTTGCATCTAGAACTCTCATCTCCATGTGCTGCACACTCATGATTCAGTTTTTAAACCTCATGAAACAGAATTGCCCACGTAATTGTTTGCATAAGCAAATGTTCTCTTTGAGCAACCTGTAGCTCAAAAGCATTTTTCTAGCTCTGTGTTCTGCAGGAAAAAAACCCTCTTAAACTCTAAAAAACTCCTAAACTTCCTGTGAGGGCGTGTTTGCATGCTAACTCTTTTCCATGTACACCACAGATTTTGCTCTTCCCACAGTCTTGTCTGGCTTTCCAACAATATAAAGAAAAGGCAATTCTTCATGGAAGAGAGAACCTACACACAAGTGTATTTTCAGTTCATGGTTTTTGTTTTTGTTTTTGTTTTTTAACAGAATTGTTTGATTTGATAGATTTTTTTTTTTTTAAGAATTCCACAAGGAGGTAAATTAAATACTGCATTGCTGATTCTTGCACAGCTCTAGATCACATGTACCAGAAGGGACCAGAGCCTGTTCAGCATATTCCATTGCAACATTCTGGGTATTCATTCATTGATTCATCATTAGAATTATTTCAATAATTTCTGAAGGATGATAGTGAAAAACCTGTTCTCAGGTAATCTCTCAATCTTAATAATAGTAAATTCAACCTGAGATAGTTTGCAGAAGCATTCTTTGAAAGGAGGGATTTTTAAGTGCTTATTTCCAGTTCCATATTTAGAGAAGGGATTTTATTGCTTAATAGGTAGAAACTGAATCCCATCTCGGTATTTATCCTGTCTAATTACATTTTGCAACTACACTAATTCAGCAACTCAAGAGCAGACAGATAGTTTTTTTCTCTTCTAATTCCCATAAAACTGTCCTACTGTCCAACCTTCCTGTTGCTAAAGCAACAATCTTCCTGTTGTTTGAGAGGGGACTGTATTTAACAGTCTCAATTGATTTTAAACATCTGTAGGACCTGTTGGACAACTGTATCCTTCAGGAGGCAGCTGGGATCTAGGTGTCTAAAGTTCCACTATGCATCCATGATTAGGTGCCTGAATTGCTTCCTTAATATCTTAACTGCTGCGATGTTGTAAGCTCATAGAAGGCACTAGAGGAAAGTCAGAAGTAACATAGTGCATGATTAAAGTACAGGAATATCTGTGAGAAAAGATACAACCTGCCCTGATGCATACGATGTATTACATAACATATAAAGCCTTTTTCACAGAAAAGATGAAATGTTGATTTTTTTTATTATTATTTTTATTTATTGGGGTGGATTTTTTTGGACAGCAGTAACAGGACCCAGATGCAAAGCTTTGGAAGATTTTCCAGTAGCAGCAGCTGGCTCCTTGGCAGTCTCCTCAGGCAGTTGTGTTGATGCTTTGTAGTTGCCTCTGGCTCTCTCACGTAACTAGGCAGCTGATGAACTCCATTCTATGTTTGGATGCCATTTCTTTTAGATACCATTGAAACATCTTAAATTTTATGAAAAATATGCAATTTTTTTGTACTTGTGCAAGATATGTATGTATATTTATATTTATGTATCATCTACATAATGATGTATGTAAAATGATGTATCTATAATATACTTATGTGTATAACTTTAAAATTCCGTCTATTCAACAGATTTCTACTCTAGAAAGTGCTTTGCAGAGAGGTACTCAGTTCTTATGGAAAAACCTTATAAAATAGTCACTGAAGTCCTGCAAAGTAGGTGGAACTAAAAGACTAAAGATTGGTGCTACTATGTGCCCACTGATGGAACTCACCAAAAATACAATTTTCTTTTGTAGTAGTATCCAGTGTGAATAGTTCTCCTTGCTAGCCATCTCCCTTATTTGTATGTGGATTTACTGTACTTGTCCATTTTAAGGAGTTCTTTATTAGCTGCTCTGCTTTCCTTCCCTACATATAAAAGTACACAAACATTCAGAAATTACTTATATGGCTTCCAAATTAAAAAAAAGAGGAGGGAGGGGGAGGGCAGTGAACACATGTTCACGTTATACTGTGCCATATGTTGTAGTAAACTGGGTGTATGAATTACCATATGTGGATTTCCTTATCTCTGCCCCTTACATAACTTTGACATTAATGTCCAAATTGCCAGAGGAAAAGGCAGTGGGATACATTTTTAGCTTATCTTTGAGAAGGCTTTCACTGGATGACTAAATTTTTTCAATTGCAACTAGCTACAAAAGGTAAGGAAGGCATTAGCAGGTATTTTTTGGTGCATTAAAGATTGTTTGGGAAGTCATCATTTATATGAATGAAACCAGGCATTTTGAGAACCATATCAAGATGACTGAGCCTGCATTTCATTATAGGTGTAAATTTTTGCCCACAGCTGTTTCTTTGGCTTATGTGTAGGAAAACCTAATACCAAATTGAAAAAATACTAATCTAACTTCAACATCAGACTTATTTGTCTCAAAGGTTAGGAAAAAACCTCACACTTTCATAAAGCTATTTACAAGCTTGATAATGGAAAAAAAAAAAAAAAAGAGATTTAAGCTTTTTGGTTTTGCTTAAGAAAGATCCAGTATCATTTGCAAATACGTAAACTTTCTTCTGTGCCTCCTGCACCGCTTTTGAGGAGAAAAGTGCTCCTCCTTTGCTTTCCTGTTGTCAGAGAGTTATTGCTCAGGTATTGGTTCTGTTCCTAACTGCTTCAGACCTGCATTCAGCGGTGTGTACTTCATCCAGCTGATGTAGTGCTTTCTGTGAGGGCTTGCAGGGCCTGAAGTTTTAAAATGGGAATCTGGAATAGCAGTGACATTTAGGCTGCAGGGCTTTTCATTAAATTAAAGGCACTGGGGAGACTCTAATAATAGGGCTGAAGCTGAAAATGGGCAAAGAAGAATTTGATCAGATAGTGCTCTTGTAATTTGATTATGCTTATGTAAGGGAGAGCTGGGACTGAAAAAGGGGCAAGAGGAGAAAAATCAATAAAGAGTAAGATGACATTAGGAAAGGTTTTTATTTCTACTGACTAGCTAGTAAGAGCTGAGTAATGTAATTTTTATTCTTGTATGAACTGACCTAAACTTTTGGGGATGATCTGGACTCACTGTACTACAAGTCTTACATGGTTCAGTTCTTCTAATCCTGTTCTCTTTTTCATTCTTACGTTTTGGTAAATCTGAAAATAAATTGAATGTAAATCCTGTTTATGCAGGAATTAATATGAAGAATGTATCTTCTGTACATCTGGTAGAACATGTTTCCTGGACATGCTTTTAGCTGCCTTATTGATCTGGCTTGCTCAAAAGCAAAAGCAGTGCTAAAGAAGAGGATGCCTGTGAAATTAAATGAGGGTTTAGATACCCCAGAAATATCTGAGCAAAACTTCAGATACCGATATTTAGACCATGTGCATGTTTCCCATTCATAAGGAAAAAAGCAGCATTTAAAACACTCCAAAAAGAGTTTGAACATTATACGTGTCATTTATGCATCCTTTGGATTAATTATTTGCTTTCTCTAGAGGAAGCTAAAGGCATATGCCTGTCGAGAAAAGCTTTCTGGTTCTGTTGAAAATGAACGTAAGATAGTACACAGATTAAAAGAAAAATTCTGTTAATGACAGTGCTGGACTCTGAAATTAAACTCAGCAGGTGAGCAGATGCCATGTGTGTTTCAAAGAACACTGCAATTCCCCTACAATAATCTGACAGAAAGAGGGCATGGAGCTGCCTGCTCATGATTAGGAGATTAGGTTGTAGCTCTCTTCTTCCACTTGCGTTGTTTTGTAAAATGAAACACAGGGACAGAGACTCGAGTTTCAGAACATCCGTGGCTTGTGTTTCCTTTGATTAATGGCTTAATGTATATTGTTTTGATTGCAAGACTCTTTACTAGGGTTTATTCTAGGTCCTGCAAATGCAATCGCCAAATCCAATATTTGACTGGGTACATAGTGGTACCACCTGGGGATGCTACTGTCTGAGTTGAAATGACATGCCAAACTTTTACTAGGGAACTAACTTATTACTTTATAGAACCGTTGAATATCCCAAGTTGGATGGGTTCCATAAGGATGACCAAGTAGAACTCCTTGCAGGACTGCCTAAAACTAAACTATATGGCTAAAAGCATCATCCAGATGCTCCTTGAACTCTAACAGGCGTGGTGCAGTAACCAGCACTTCCCCGGGGAGTACAGTATCATAGAGTTGTGATACATGTGTCACATGTTGTGATAGAGCACAGCATGAATTCGACAGTATGTGCAAGTATATCCAAAACTTAAAAATTCTTGCAGATACTTAAAATTGATCAGTTTAGCCAATCTCCTACTTGTTTTCACTTTTATTGGCAGTTTAACATGAGAAAGGTTGAAGTAACATAAACTTGAACTTGTATGGGGACTACAGGATGTAGATTCATTGCTGTGCCTTGTATCTTTTGTATGGTAAAATGATGGGAAAATGCACAGACATATTCAGCAATGGACAAGTTTTAGGTATGCATTTTTGTGTTACTTCCCACTGGAAGAACCAACATGAAACTCTACTGCACAGTGCTTGTATTCTCAAATTTTGCTGCAATATTTGTGGCTGATTTTGAAAATCCAGCCTATTGTGTGAAATTGTATCTACTCACCATGTTAGTCCCTTGCGACAAAATATGCTACACGGACCAATCGATCCATTATGCTTTTTAGTTATCCTATTTAGTGAATTAGGTTGTGTGATGCGTTACTCTGAAAAGTTTTATCAATTGATTAATTTCTAATTTGCTGAGGAAAAAAATCAAATCAGGAAAGAGGTGGTGAGATTTTGTTGTATTGAGCCTCACTCTGCTTTTATAATACCTCTTGCTCAGTCATCTTCCAGAGGAACAAAGTTAATCTGAGATGCAAAAAAATATTTTCTTGCTATGTTTTTCACAGTATTTTTAGCAGCAGTTTTTAGTGCTTTGTTTGCAACCTGAGTATTGTCTTGGCTCAGCCACAAAGACACCAAACTTCAAGCACTCACATTTTTTATGATCTCCAAGAAAGAAATTCTGATATTCTTCATCAGTTGTGGTTAGGTATAAAGGAATACAAAGATCCTGTATTTCAATCAACCATTCCTGAAAACATCCTGTTCTCAGATGAATTATATTAGAAATTAATGTAAACCTTACCTCTTTCAGTGGTGATCCACTGTCTGGAGTAACATTTGAGAGTGTAGTTTGCATTGCAGTTTTATCCTGCATGTAACTATCACTTAGTCATTAATGTGATACAGTTCCACTGTCCAGCTCTCTGTGTGACATAAAGAACAGTGCATGTGCACTGCTTGTGCAAAAGTGTTTAAGATCTGCTTCCCTGTTTTACTTGTTTTCGCTCTTAACTGAGCTTATCAGGGAGGGTTTTTTGCCTTGCAAGCAAAAATGTTCTCTTTGTGAGTTTGACTTCTGACACCCTTTATCAATTTAGTTATCATTTAATGCTATTATTCATATGACTTAGTATTTAAGGGGGTGTGTTCCTATGTGTAAGTGTAATTCCTGAGGACACAGTAGACGCTATTATACTAGTAGTTTACAAATCACTCAGAAATGCTTATCATGCATCTGAGCAATTCCTTAGTGAATATATTGATCTAGACAGGATTTTATTACAACATGAAAACTGTAGTTACTAAAACTGGTTTATGATTTCTGGCTGAAATATGTTATGCTATAAAATTCTAGGTAATATGTGCTTTGGACAGAAAAGATATCCCTGGAAGGCTTTTTACCAAAAAATTTCAAAACTAAACTAGTGCAATTTTAATGCACATGCAAATTCCACTTTGGCTTTCAGAAGCCAACAAATTTCAAAGGTTGCAAACAGAATAAATGCATAAAAAGAAAAAGAGAAAAAAACTAATGTCTGCTTTTATTATATTTACTTTTGTTTCAAGAAAGCAAATGGAGGGAGAGAGCAAGTACAAAGTTCTAAGAATCAGCAGCTTGTGGAATCTTTTGCAAAATAGTTGTTTTGACAAAAGATAAGCACACCAAAAACCTGTCATATACTGTTAAAAACCCCAGTCCAAATAAAGAGAAAGGCTCATTCCGAGTTTTAAATCCTGGGATTATCCTTAGATGTTTCCCAAACAAAATCTTTCTTTCTGTCTAGTAAACAGATAATATTGGTCCTTCTTGTACCTGGCTTACCTGGCTGGGCGGAGTGAGATAAATCTTTTCTTATCAATCTTAGTTTAATTTTATTGTATCAGTTAAATTATCACCATTTGTGCTTATTATACATCTAATTAGAATGTCTAATGAACTCTTAGATACTCCAGGTTATTTAGGTTAGTTTAGCAGTAGTCAGTGTAGCAGATTCATCCTAATCTTCTATAATAATGATAAAAGCATAAAACACAGTACTATTGAAGAATAGATTGGAAAAAAACTCTTCACTGTTGTTTAAAGATAGACCAGTTAAATACCTGCTGCCTTGTCAAGTTTTTCCCCCAAGCAGCAGTGCAAAAAATTATCAAGGATTTAATATAGAGAGTATTATATTTTAATATAGGGAGTATTTTACTTCTACAACAAGAATATGAATTGAAAGGTAAAGGTCTAACATTGTCTATTTCTGTAATAACTATACTGAATTCAAGTAAATTAGTATAAAAAACTAAAACCATTTTAGTACAATAATAATCCCTTTTTTTTTTACCCTAGTCATGTACCCTGTGATTTATTTTTTAAAAAATTACATCATTAACAATAGTTAATAACAGTTCACCATAGCATTAGATTCACTGTGGCATGGTTTCCTTGATCTTGTGAAATTGTTGTTGGCACAGGAACACTGTAAAGTTTTGGAGGGTGTACTCTTGTACAATACACAGGAGTTGCACATTCAAAACTGGTTAGTCTAATTCACTACAAAAGACAATTACTCCTATTTATTATGTATTTTAACTACAAATAGTACTTTGTAAAATAAAAGATTTATTTTTATAGCATATTGCCTTCTATCTGTTGTAGAAAAAACTATTAGTAAGATATCTAATAATGCCAAAAAATATATTTTTGGTGAAAGCTTTGCCAGAAACAAGAGTGCACAATGGGATTAAGAAGAAAACAGATAACTATTTTTGCCAATATATTCCATTTTCAGTGCTAGCTAAATGGGTAAAAAGAACAGCAATGAAGCACTCAGCCAGCTCTATTTAGGATTTGTCTTTCTAATGCACATTTAAGAATTATTAAATTTTAGATTAGTAAATCTAGATTTTAAAACTTGAGTGTAAAGGACTACTCAGTTTACTGGGTTTTTTTCCCAGATGTACTTTATGCATTCGATAGGCCAACACAAATGTCAATATTTTGCATTTAATCAGTTCTTAAAACCATATGCATCACTTCTCAAGTACTCAGTAGCTTAAGGCTGTTGGTGTTGGGCTGTTATGAGCTGTAGCGTATATAGGTACATAGAATTTTTCATCTATCAAACAGATTGCACTTGCTGTTAGTCAGAGCTCTTTACTATATATAGGGTTTTTTTATATAAAACTTCGTAAGTGAAATTTTGGTAACACTATGGAAAAACTCAGCTGACTTTAATTAGCCAGGACTTTTCGCCTTGTTGAAGGATTTGAAAAATAAAAATAGCTATTAGAAGGTAGAATTTTTAAATAAAATATAACAGTTTTAGAAATTTAATTTTCAAAGTCTCAGAAATTATTAAAGAATAATTAAAGAATTATTAAAAAAAAGTCCAGATTTATATTGCAGGATGTAACTGTTTCATCAAAACTCTCCAGTCACTGTATCATGCTCATTGAAATGAAGCTTTATGTGCAGAGCTATTCCGGTGCAAATAGTCCAGAGGTGTACTTAAAAAGACACCCTGGATGTGAGAAAAATATCCAACATACAAAGTGCACTCTGTAGAGATTTGCTTACCTCCCCCTAATTCTTCTTCTTAAAGAAAAAACAATTGAAAACAAATTCCTTGTCAAGTTGCCTTTATGCAGTAATGTGGCTTGAAATAGGAATTAAATACCATTTTTTCCCATTGTACTAAAAAATGAATGTGCTACTCTTTTTTAAATGCATGCAAAAATTACTCATTATTGAATATCAACTTTCTGTTCAGAGCCTTATTTCGCAGTTTAGAAATTTAGCACCTAAAATAGAAGTTTATAATGTGTATGCTGATACAACATAATAGCACTAGCAGATGATATTATGATAATCAACCAAAGCTATTTGCTGAGGGCTTTTTCAACACTGTAAATGGATGAAGCCTGTTCATAGCAAGGGGAGTGTGATGGGAAACCTGCAAAGGGTTACCTCATTACTTTGAATGTAAGGCAGCTCGATGCAGACAGCGATCAATATTCTAATGCAATTTTTTCTGGCATAAGCTTGCTTTCTCCCTGCATTTTGAGAAAGGAACTGAAAACAAAACAGGCAATAAAAATTGAATTTGGTTACGATTCTTTCCTAAGTTTTGTATGAGGAAAATTGTGTGCTAAAATCAAAGCTAGTGTTTGGGTAAGTGTATATGAGTTACATATTTGCATCTCTAAGGGTAAAATTTTTACTCTTTTCCAAGTTCTGTTTTAGTTGCTCTCCCAGACATCAGTGTGCTACTAGGTAGGTTTGGCAGAGCTGTGCTTCTGCCTATCATTCCCTAAATATTTGGACCTAAAACTAAGTTCTTGTTATTTTTGCTGAAAAGTATGTGTGGAAGTTAATATAATATGGAGTTGACTTTGTCAGAAAGGCTAAGTTTTTAGATGCTGGTATTAGTGTTCAATGGGTTATAGGAGGAAAACAGCAGATTAACTGCTTGGCACTAACCTGAAATATCTGGAATATTTAATTTCAGTGGGAGTTTTGTCTGGGTGCAAATTAATGCCCAGTATTTCCCACAGCAGTAAAGGTGAGTTTAACACAGTAGGCCTTAATTATGTCACTAATGAGACCATGAGAGAGACTGGAAACTAGGTCTAAATCTTGCTGCAGTGTCCCATCTTGATTAATTGAAGTATTTAATTTCAGCATCTGTAAGATGTACCAGAAAGTTTAGGTGAGCTTGGCAACTCTGAAAACCTGTGTCTGACTCCATTTTATTATATCTTTGATTCCAATAATCTCAATTTAAATTTGCACAGAAATATTAAACTTATGTTCTACTGCTAACACTTTCCTTCCTTAGTACTGGATAATAAAAAGTATATTTTTATCATCCAATGTCCTCACCTTTCTAGCAGTGGCATGTCGCTGGCTCTGACTACATTTAAAGCTTTATTTAATCAAAAAGGGATATTGAAGGCCACCAGATTTCCAGCTTTTCATACTATCATTTTGGTTTAATACTTTGTAGAGGGATCTAAAATTTCTCTACTAAGATTCAGTGTTAGGGGATTTTTTTTCCCTGAGATTTGGAAAAAAAAAGCCCTTTTCATTAAAGAAAGAATGTTTATATAATTTAGTTTTGTACAACATAAAAGACAAAATGTTAGATACATTGACTCATATCTCTACACACATATATAAATACATATTTATTATTTGGTACAAATGTAGAAGTTGGATATAACTCTCAGCAATGTAAATGTCTCAGTGAATATGCTACAAAGCACCAATCATTTCTGGTGTTATGCTAGATTACTGACTTCTTTTCATCACCATTACAATGATTCCAGAACTTTGCCACTTTCATGACTGTCCTCAGCAGTCTTCATCCTTTTTTGTTCTTTTCCTTTTTTTTCTTTTTTCTTAATTACTGACCTCATATCTTCCAGGGTCATAATACTGCTAGAAGGCCAATTCATATTTGACTGTTTAACAGTGCAATAATTTGTATGGCCAGAGGGATTTTCCTTTCTTTTATTTTGTTTTTTTCTTTACTTGCAGGAACAAAAGGTTGTGATAAAAAGGGCAAAAGCACAGAAAATATAAATTAAAAAATTGAACCATAAACTTTATTTTTAAAACCTTCTAAAATTTAAGAGTGTATAATTAGATATGTTAGCTAGATAATGTGCTAGAGAACTATTGTGTTATTATGTAGAATATCATGATATTCTACCAATTTTCAGTGAGTATTTTAAAAAAAATTCTTTTGAAAAATGAGAATTTTGGGAGCTAACAATAGTGAACATTAGTGTGGTTTGTTTCTCATGCAGGAACAAGTTGTAGCTACCTACATTTTATCCAGAAAAACTAGAAGAAGATTGATTATCTAAAAGTATAAGATCAGGGTAAGTGTCAGTTTTGGAGAAGAACAATTTCAAATAATACAGTGATATCTGAATTATTTTAAATTATAGTAAAAACAGGGCACAGTAGATCAACTAAAGCTTAACAGAATATGAGGGACTGTCCCATATGTCTGCTTTTAGCTTTGGTATTTTCTTTTTTAAATAGTGGGGGAGGAAGAAAAGGCAAACTACGCAAGCTTCTTCTCAAGAGCTAAATTCTGGCACTACTTTGAGGCTTTATGATGCTGTAGCTCCTGTGGAGAACTGCTGCTCTCTGATGCCTTCCACACAACTCAATCTTTAGTATCTTACCCCTGCTGCTCTAGAGAGCTCCGTTGTTTAATGCCATGTTGTCCGTCTTGAAGGGCCATAAGAAGTTGGTTGAAAATGTGGGGAGGGAAATTTGCAAAGTTCAAGGGACAAGGTCCAGCCCTAGGCCTGGGTGTGGGTGAGCATCAGTTAATGCACAGGAAGCGATGTGGCTTGCAGTAAGGGGTTTCCATAAGTTCAGGTTATTCAGGCCTTGAGCTGAGCTTTGCAGTTGGAAGTGTCAGGTAAGTCAGGAACCACACGGGCCCTGGGCATTGCTGGACACTGCAGCCAGTAATACTCTCTCCATGCCAGTTCTCAGATTTTTTTTTTTTCTCTGACCATACTCTTGTGTTTTTCTGCTTTACTACTTCCCGTAGAAAACTTCTACATTTAAACAAAGTAGAAACTCGTATGCATTTAACTTATTCTTTTTTATTATAATAAAAGTAAAACCCATAGGGTGAAAAGTAATTTTTCCTTTGAAAAAAAGGCTTAACAGCTGGGAAATTGCAAAAGTGAGTGGAAAAAAAAGAGTTTAGCTCAATTAACTACTGTCATTCAGTAGCTTCCTCCTGGGATAACTTCGTTTCTTTATTCTATTGTGTAGACCTAATTCCATTGTCACAAAAGGGAACAGATGAAAGGAGTTAAAGAAGTCTTAATTACACCAAATCTAGTATATTAATTTTCCAAATCATACCAGAAGAAAAGGGTGCTGTTTCTGTCCTACAGTTTTTGCTTAGAAAGCAGTTACCACCTCAAACCTATGTGTGTCCATCACGCTCCTTGCCTTGGACAGGTGTGAATTCTACAAGACACTCATGAGCCTAGATAGATATTGAAGGTTTCTAGGATTCCTATGTAAAATAAAGAATCCTTTTGAATGTACTTTCAGAGCATGTGTATGCAGTAAAGAAAATATGACTTTTAGAATTTCTAGATTTCAAATGTTTAACTAATGCTGTTGATAGTCTGGAAAATCAGTGAAGGGGTTCCATGTGAGCCTATAATTGAACAGTACATGAAGTATATGGTTTTTAGGTTAAAAATCTTGTTTCTCTGAGGAAACAGCCATGCACCTGGATCTTGTGGAGGGATCCACAGACTCAGAACTTGGAGATTATTCTTACTTTCTGCACTCTTAAGTTGTGTGAGTCTTCACAAGTTGAGGACAAAAGACTGTGTTTGACTCTCTTAGTTTGCCTGTGTTTTGATATGCTCTTCAGGTAGGATTTCCATCTGTTCCTCTAGGTTATTCTTTCCCCCAACCATATGTGAAATGTATCTGTTGGTTTTGGCAGTGAGCTTGTGTCTGCTGAAACAGTGATTGCTGTATAACTTCTTTCTTCACTGCAGAGCTTTTAAGAAATGTATGCTTATGCCCTGGCCAAATTCCCAAACTGAATGTTCCCTGCATCTCCCATGTGCAGGGCCTGATGAAAGGTAGCTGGGCATTAGAAGTTTGTGTGGGAAAGCAGATACACCTCACTGTATTGAATCCATTAGACCCAGTATTGTTTGGAGCAGGACTTAATGGTCTCCCACATACCAGGACTGAACAGTTTTCATAAAACTCTCTGTTGAAATTATACCACATTGTCCAAGTAATGCTATATCCATTGGGTGAGGCAAGGAGAAATAAAAGAGGAATTACTACAGTTTGATAATTAAGGCATTCATTCATATAGGACATCCAAATTCAAGTCCTTTGTCCCTTCTCTTATGAATATTGAATGACTTGTATGTAGTGAAACAGCTTCAGCAATTCCACTACAAAACAACTCACAGATTGTTATGTAGGGCACTCCTTTGAGATGTGGAAAAATTTCGTTCAGGATCTCGGAGCAGATCAGCTACAATAGGGATCGGAAACAGGTCTCTCACCTTATCACTCAGTTTCCGGGTGCCGTTTTGTGAACAGACACTGGACAACCGTTCTTCTCTTATTAACAAAACCATCCTCTAAATAAAATATGTGCACTGACAAGATGAGAGAGTACAATGATTATTTTCTGCTCCCACTGAAAGAAAGAACAGTTGAGTGACTTCGTGTTAAAACCTGTACACACTGTGTAGCTGACTGTCATTACTAGATATGCGATCGCAGCGGAAAACAGTGAGAATGTCATGCTTGCTCAGTGCTGAGATAATAATATCCCAAGCACAATGGCCAGTGAGCTTTAGTGTAGGCAGAAATTAAAATATCTCATGCTGTCTAAATAAGTGATAAAGGCTGCATTTAAAGTAAATAAAAATCCAAGTAACATTCATAAACATTTTTATGTCAGTTGGAAGTAATGAGGTAAACCTTAGCCAATGCAAGAGTCCCATTTAGATGCAGCATAACAAAAAAAAAACCCTGGATCAGAAGAATGCTAGAAGCACTCTGTATAAAATAACAAGAGTTGACTGGATATTAACTGTAGCTATGCCTAGAAAAATAGAAAGTATCGGTGTTGGTTGAACACAGTCCTTCATACAGTGGTCCATATTGGATCATTGCCAATTATTATCGTTAATTTAGTCAGTTTATTTTTCTTTGTAGTCCGCAGTGAAGCGATAAAATGCTGATTATGAATAACATGCATAATGAGTAAATAAGACACTTAATCCTATACAAAAATGATTGTATATGGTGCAATTTTGAGATTGGATTTCAGACTGAAGCTTTTAAGAGTAAATGCACCTCAAACTTTTCAACTGCCTTCTTAGGGAAATTGGAAATTTCAGTTCTCTGTTGTCTTACAGTGACACAGATAGTGTACATTGACGAGAAAACAGGGAAATAGCTATAGTTACATCAGTTCTTGCTTTTTAGATATGTACATTTATAGGACACATTTGACATTTTTTATGCTCTTAGAGTGGGACTTTATTACTCAAAATGTTTAAATATAAAATATCAAAAATGTTTTCCTTCTCTCAGTTTTCACAGATGTTCTTTATTTTAAAATAAATATCAAAGATACTTCGAGCCAAATTCCTATCTTCAGTTATATCCAACCAAGCCCTTCAGTTTCAGTGCACTTGTTTAGGCATGTCTGGTCATGGTTTTCTCTCCTCTCATTTTTTCCCACCTATTCTCACTGTCATATGCTTCAGTAAAGCCTAAGTTCCATATCTAATGTTGGTTACCCTTAGCACAATCCCGTGTACCTTATATTGCCAAGTTGCTTATTTTAGTTTTTACAAAAGCAAAAAACTTTCATCTTTATTTACAATTGTGAAAAAACTACAGATTAAAGAAGAAGAATGTTAGAGTTGCTGCAAGAAGAAGATTTTATCGAAATATCTAAGATGCAAGGAAGAAGGAGGCTTTTTTTTTGTTTTCTACCTTGGGCAGATAATGTGAGTGAAAACTGCAGCTTTCATGTATACAGTCATCCTTTACCATATGTTAGTTTGCCATATGTTGCCATATGTTTTGTCAAATGCAGGATAGTCTTTCTGTGAATGCAGCCTTACATCATGCCTTCATTATTAAAATGGAGACTTCTGGCTGCAGATACCTTAATGGAAAGCCTTTTAGAAGACAAGGCAAGAGATAGTTTTATCTTTTTCTTCACCAATTTTCACAAGGAAATTACAGTCTCCTATTAGCTATTTATGTGTAAATTACACCTGGTTGTGGCAGCAGAGATGTGTTTTTTATGTGATATGCTAGATTGTAATCTACTCCCAATGCCTAAGTAAAATGTGATTAGCTCAGGATTTAAAAGGTCTTCAGCTGTGGCACTGTTATATCACATTAAATGATTTAAGCAGCCATTACTTTTTAAAGTATTTTTGACCTTGTTCAAGATAAGATACCGTTTCCCTCAGTGGAGAAAGCTTTATGTTGGCATTGAAAACTTTCAGAATTAGCATTACCTTTAATTTAATCATACTTTAACAGTTTGGAAGGGTTCATAGAAGTCCCTGTATTAACTTGAGTTTGAAAACTATAGCAGTAGCCTAGATCTTTTTGTAAGAAGACAAATATAGTTAAGAGCCTGATCAAGACTAGTTTTCATAGTCACTTTATATGAGATCAGACTTACCAAATTCAATTGTCTTGAGGTGTTTCTCAACTAAATGCCTCTACTAGGAAAAAAATGTATTTGCTACCTATTATTTCCTACTAGCAAAACAAGAGGTTTTACTTTTCTGTGAGTGGTACCCAGGCTACGTGGTACAGCTGATACTGTTGCTGACTCCAAATCCATGCCTGTCAGTCTCTATACCCATCTGCATAATATGTTACATATATATATATATATATCTCACAATGACAAGCATTAAATTAAGCTGTGTGGGCTTTTCAGGCTTTGTCTGCATTGAGTTTCTTACGGTTCATTGCCCTGGCCCAGTAAGAGTACCCCAAAAGCAGTGAAAATGCAAGGGGAATGGGAACACCAACCAAATACACCATAAACACAGGTGTATTAGGGAGATTTGGACAAACAGTTTCCTAGCAAAAATTTTGTTAGACAGAGTTGTCTCTGATAGGGGACTCCATGGGAATGAAATGCTGATCAAAATAATGCCAGTTCCACAACACTCTGACCAGTTTACAGTAAAATATATATATATTTTAGGTATATATATATATTATAGGTATATATAACATGTGGAAGATGACTGGTCAGATAGCTGAATGTGGAAGTCACTTGAAAGGGAAAAATTAAAGGCAAGGATAGGAAAAATAAACGAAGAATGAGCATCTAGGTCAAAAGAATAGTGAGTTTTCTGTCCTAGTCTTTAATACTGCCCTTATTCATTTGATACATGCTGGTATCTAGTTGAATCTTTTCTGCACTCTCCTTAAATACTGTGATCAACCCTGCTTATCACTTTTCGGTGATAAGCTTTTTGTAGGAAACCTTTGCCAATAATCACAGTTAATATTCTTTCTCCCTCATCCAGCTTTAAATGCAAGTTCTTTTTTATCGTTTTGCATAGATGGTTTTCATCTTCATAGAGATTGACCTTCTGCCAGCAAATACAACTAAGGCTGATTACAAACCTCCATTGCACTCAAATGTCCATTAAAACCTTCTTTGGTGAGCAGATTTGGTTTGTGTTTTATTTTTACAGTCTCAGTGCATCAGTTCCACTTTGTCTGTTCCTTTACTATAGAACCATAGAATGGTTTGGGTTGGAAGGGACCTTAAAGATCACCTCATTTCCCTGTGGGAACTGTCCTGTGGATAGGGACAACTTTCACTAGACCAGGTTGCTAGAGCCCCATCCAACCCACCCTTGAACACTCCCAGGGATGGGGCATCCACAGCTTCTCTGGGCAACCTGTTCCAGTGCCTCACCACCTTCACAGTAAGGAATCTTTTTCTAATATCTAATCTAAACCTATGTAAAAAGATTATGGCTGTAAAGTGACATGCATCATTAGCATTGTTATTTTGAAGTGTATATAGTTTTGCTCTGATCTTTGGTGCTAAAAAAAGTATGAATTTTTAAATTATTACCACTCATTTTCCATTTTTCATGATCATTTGACTTCTGAAATCTGTAATTGCTTTATCAATGACATACAGATTATAGCTCGAAAAAGAAACACCTCTAAGATTATCAAAGATGACAACTGTTTAAAAAATTGTTAAGCAAGTTTAATAACCTGCTTCATTAAGTAGAAACAGAAATTAATCTGTAGAGATGTTTACATGTAAAAAGAGCAAGTCAGTTGCTCATTAATTTTTTTTTTAATTATAACAACAAATCTATTACCAAATGAAGCAGTTTCTTTGGCTGTCCATCTCCCACTTGCACAGAAGGGTAGTGATTAGTACAATGAGATAAATCAAACACTAGAGAAAAAAAATTTACAAATTACTGCCAATTACTCCTGCTTCTTTCTGAGTTATGTGGTCTGCTGGATTACTTTGAAGCTCCTTTTAGAAGCTTAACAATCAAAATCAAGATTCAGTGACTTATAATTCAATAAACCATAATTTTCTGAGTTCATGCTAAGTGATAAACACTAGAAGAAAACATTGGGATTTTATTTTTTTTTAACTTAACAGACTTACCTTTCCCATTTTTCAGGCTCTCACTGCCATACTATCAAAGTTCCAAGAATAACCCAGGTTATTTCTTCAGAGCATTCAGATCAGAAGCAACTTAAATAAGCACTGGCAATCACACAGAAAACACAGTGTCATTAGTTGTGACAACTTAGGTCTGAAGTGGATTTTTGATGCTTTTTGGATTGACTTGTTCTGGACCTTTTAAAATATGCAAACAAAATTATCCTTTTTAATATTCTTGAGATTATCTTCTAACATTTTTTTGATATTACTCAGAGATTCATCAAGGTATGAAGTTCCCAACCCCCACCTTTCAGTGGCCTTGCTTTCTATATGGATACGCCATATACCTCCCAAACTTGATTTCTATTTATAAGCTTGCAACATTTTCAACTTGCCCGTGCAATTTTATCTTACTGTCAGACTTCTGCACAGCAGACAGCTCCCTGGATCAGAAGTGCTGTACAACATGCATTAGGCAGCCATAAAGCCAGACAATTAAGTGCTGTTCTGATTAGTAGAATATCTTCTTTATCGTTACACACCATCAGCTTTCTAATCCCTTCAAGCAACGACTCTGACAATTATTTTACATTTCTACTATACCTAGAAAAATGCAATATTCTTCCTGACCCTTGCTACACGCTTTGTTTTTATATGGCATTCTTGACTGTCACTTGCTGTATGCTATCAGAGAGGAGAACGTCACCAAACCTGAGAGGACTATGAGAGCAGCTCCCAGCTTCCCTAATAACTCTTTGCAAATGTATATGCCAGGGTGAGGAAAATGGCTTGCAAATTACTGATAGTAATCAGAGTAAAATGATTTTTTTTTAGAGGAAACAAAGTCTTCATGTTTTTACATTTTGAGAGGTTGATAAGGAGAAAATAGTGTCAAAATAAAGAATTAAGAGAATTGTTATGGTGTGGAAATGCATCTTGTCTTAAAAATTAGTAATAGGTTGATAAGGATTGCTAAGGGAATGAGTAATTAGTAGCTGTTGGTGGACTGGGGTTGAGTTTTGTTTGGTTTTTTTTAACGTGATTTTGATTTCTGGGATAGGCTTTCACACCAAAACATTCTGATTAGTAGGTACTTCTGCTCAGAGCTTGAATCATGGCCATTTATAACAGCTCTGTGGGGAGTACTAAGCCTCTAGTCTTAGGCACTTACCTGATATCCTCAGGAAACCAAAGCTCAGGCTCTGGAACCCAGATCTTAATTACACAAAATACTTCCATGAGCAAACTCAAAGTATGTCAAGGAATATTTAAGACTTCAAGAGCAGGTTAAACTATCCGAGTAGACACAGTTTTAGAACCCTTCAGTGCACTTTGCATGAATCAGTTCTAATTCTCTAGCTTTCCCCTATCCTGACGGCTCTCTGATGTATTCTGCTATGGCACAGGTTTTGCTGAGTTTCTGCACTAGTATCTGCAGTCTTATTTTGCAGTCATAAGACTGGCCTTGTCTTGTTTCCAAGTTAGTAGTGAAAGATATTTCTGATGAAAAACAGAAAAGTACTGGCTCACATACTAAGCTATTTAAGCCACTAGTTCGTTCAGCTTTGCATGTTACGATTAAGGAATCTTATTAAAAAAAACAAAACAAAACAAAACAAAAAAAAAAAACACCTCAAACCATAACCTAATACATATTTTAAAAAAATCGTAAAAATCGGTCAGTGGTGACTAGCATGGATCTGTGTGTGAATAGAATCGATTCAAGTATTGTACAGTACCATTTGGTGCAAGTTTAATGTAGTTTTTAAAACAAGGTTCTAAAACAATTGGCTTCTCTTATCCTTCATGAATGCAAAGGAAACTCCACAATGATTAATGTGAAATAATGACCTGTGATGACAAAAATACTCATGTTTTCTAAAGGTTTAGTGATATGGATCTTAAAAACTCTGCTTCCTGTAGTGTTTTAGTGCTTAATTGTGGGAGGATTTATCCACAGTATATTTTAACTAATGCTATTTTTCTGTGCACAAGAATACTACAATTAACTTCTTGCTGTGATTTTTTTGTCTCTACCCTCTTAGTAATTTTCTGGTTTTACTTACAGAAGTAAAATCAAAAGCAGTAAGGGTGGGTTTGTTTTTTGGGTTTGGTTTTGGTTTTGGTTTTTGTTTCCCAGTTTTACAACCCAGCTTAGTTATTCAGTTCTCTATTCTGAAACTGTGATCACCGTTGTTTTGCACTGTAACATATGCAACATAATCATCAGTATATGTCTAAACCAAGAGAGAAAAGGTCCTAAAATGGGATATGAAGCAGGGGGAGAGGAGGAGAGCAATATTACATACTTTGGAATATCACAGGTACTGGGCAACGACCACAAAATATGCAGTATATTACATAAAAGCCACTTTCAAAATAGTGGGTCTGTTTATATGAATGAAGTTTTAAACCCATAGAAATTCTTTTGCAGTTAAAACTTTATTTATTGGAATTTAAATGTATTGTACAAGAACAAATCTTTTTATAGACACTGCAGCAGATGGTCAAACACCATGCTTACCTACAATTATACCCAAAATTAGTGTGGTTGGTTATATCATCAAAGACAATAAAGGAACAAATGTTCACAAGCAAATCTGAACCATCAAAGGTCCAACCTAGCCTGTAGAAATCCAGTTGGCCACATGAACTCCAGAATATACACCTAGTGCTTCCAAACACTGGAAAGTCTGTTAGATGAAGTGAGGGGTTAGAGTTCCTCCCAGCTGAAACAATTCATTAGTTTGTGTAAATGAGTTTAAATCACATCAGCTAAAATAATGCGATATGTATTTTTTAAATCACAGCTTTTTAGAAAAGCTTATTTCTAAAGCAGTGTTTTTGAAACCTTTAAACTACAGCAAAATCTAAAATCATAAAATACTAAGTGTTTTCATTTGTCTAGGAAAAAAAAGGTTTTAGATAAACCACAACTATTTCTTTTGCATTTGGAAAAGAGCCAGCAAGTCAATTATTTGTTCAGTTCTATTTGCAGCAACAGAAGATAGCCCTAAATTCCATATGGCTGCAGAGGCAAATACTGCTTCAAAGGTGGTTACTTCTGCTCAGAGATATTTCACGATAATCTTTCTCACAGGTCTTCCGGATACTCAGAGTTGGTCTGATTAGGGGGAATTTACGCGGTCAAACCAGGACTTAATAACCCCTACATCAGTCTGTGGAGAAAGTGTAAAAGAAGGTGGCTGTAGCACCCCTCATCTTTTCTCAAGTAATTCCTTTCAAGGGTATTACAGGTTGGTTAGCTGATAAAAGAATGCCATCACATTTCACCTCTCTGACGCAGACTGAATCAAATTGTGCAACTTGTGCTTCGGTTATCTTGCAGCATAGACAGATAAAAGTATTCTTCTGTATATTTTCCTTTCAACACCAGTGATATGGCTTTTATTGTTGCTCTAAACCAAATCACACTCAATCTTGAAACCCTAATTCACATAGGTATAGATTAGATTTGACCCATTGTTTTGGCTTGTTAAGCACTTGCCTTTGTATCTATTGTCTGTCAAGTTTTCCAGAGTGGTCTATTCAGTATCAGCTCCCTGAAGTGACTGGTTACAATTTGTGTGCGTTCGAGTGTCTGAGGTAGAGGGAGTGGAAATCAAGAGAAATACTTCCATATTACCTTTTAAAACAAATACTGATATAAGTCTTTTTCTTTGTCAATATGCTTTACAAATCTCTCAGTACCATGGTTTGATATTTATTGTTGGTTTTTTCGATATTTGTTGATCACAGTTGATATTTAGTAAAAATATTTTATAATACAAACTTAGTGATTCCTTAATTCAAAACTTCCTTGGAATGCATAAAGTTTTTGACTTGTTTGCAATTATTTGAAGATTTTAAAATACCATGAAAATTAACAGCATTGCTTTGGGAAATGACATTAGAAATAATATATGCACTTTAAAAAGATCTGGATTTTATTATTTGTTTATGCCGTTTATATTATTTTAGGCTTCAGCATCACTAACTGAATTGCTGGTGAACCTAACTTTCACTTTTGGGGGTTATTTTTGTGGTTGGTTGGTTGGTTTATTTGTTTGTTTGTTTTTTATATATGCTGCATTTACTTACAATAGAAAACATAAAGGAAATTGAGGAGAGGGAAGAGAAAACTTTTCCTCTACTTTCTTTGGAAAGGAATAGCTAAGATGCTGGTACTAATGCTAGCCAGTATGGAACACATTCTAGCTTAATTCTGTATGCATGTTTGCCACTGTCATTATCATCAGTGCAAGTGTCACTCGTTCTGTATGAGAATTAGAGATGAGAGAGCGCGTGCACAAGAAAAGCAGAAGGCTGTAAGATGAGCTCATCTTACTCGATGAATGAAAGCTCCTAAATTTTCAAAAACATCTCAGGAAAGCATTTGTGAAAATAGCCTGATGGAATGAATCGGGAACATAATTTTTGAGTACAGATGTTCTTAAAGGATAAGTCAGACCTGGTAGCCTTCAAATGATGACTCTAGCCTGAATCACCTCTACCTAAAAGTTGTGCTGAAAGACATCAAATGGGAATGGCCATCAATATCTCTTCTACCAAAACCCAGCTGAGAAGGGCTGCAGAATTTCTTCTCCCTCCCTCTTTACTGGCTGGCATGCCTCCATCAGGTCTCTTGCATACACAATCTGCTATCACGTGCCGGTGATGGAAAACAGAACCAAATAGTTCTGTTGTTCCCTGTGTAATCCTTCAGAACATAGTCACAATACTTTGTATTTCATGTGACAGGAGAGGAGAGCACTGCTTTGCTAATGGAGGGACACGGCTGAATTAACTAACAGAAGCTTTACAGAACAAAAACCAACAGTTAGTTAAGTTGTGATTGCAACATTTCTCATTAGACTCCAAGTTCTGAACAGTCTACAACCATTTATAGTAAGATTGTTCCATGATAATAAAATATCACGTGTTTATTAGAAAGTTTCTTAACAAAATGTGTGAGTCCCAGCCATTTGCCTTGTGAAGGGGCTTCATATTCAAATGTAAATTTAAGGCGATAATCCCCAAATGTTTTGCTATGATTTCTAAACCCCTCAAGCTACTTGGGTGGATTTTTCCTTTCCAGTTGAGAAGCAGAGTGCTTTACTGTTGTTTTAACTACGACTAGAGGATTCTTGTCTATTCTATTTGCATTTCACCCTACTATATTTTCAGAGCTAATTTGAATATGCAAAGAGAAACTTCTGAGGGCACTGAACATAAAAATATGAACATTAAAAATCACTGTGTGAATAATGGCAGGAATCCCTGTAATTCAGATTGCATCCAGGTAGTGAACTCAGAAGCATTTCCATCTCTGAATCAGATCATCTCTCTCTCAAAATGAGAGCTCTTATCCTGCTCCCTTGGGATGCACAAATCCTGCCTTGGTTTCTGCAGCCAAGCAAGTTGAGCCCATAACCTCAATGGAACCACTACACTCTCCAAACTTCATCCTGACCTAAGAATCCTTGTGTATGTTTTTGTACTTTAAGGAGAATTTTCCTCTCTAAGTTCCAGAAAGCTAAAAAGAAACACAACAAAACAAAAGCTAAACACGAGCCAAACGTAAACAAAACCGAATTCCAGGCTTTATAGCACAAAAGGAGAAAATCTTTGAAGCGGGGGGGAAAAAAAAAACAGATACACTTGCAAAGATTGTTGCTCTTGAAAGATATCCCGGTGATGTTGCTTCCAGCCTGTTGCAATAAGGTTCAGTTTATATTGTTTTACAAGTAGATAAGTGTTTTGGCATGGCATGACTGTCTGTCTTTCAATTCTAATGATGTTATATTAGTCTACGAAGGCAGAACAATTTTTCTCATTGGGATATTATCTGCATGGTATTGTGATTAGATAACACTACATGACGGAAGCATTTGGCTTAATTTTTTTCTGTATTTCCCTTTCTGCAGAAAGATGGTTTGCTTATTTTGAGTATAATACTTATGAAGCAGTGGCTCCTCACATATAAGCTGTTACTGCTGTGTTGAAATCAGTGTATGTATGTTGACTTGCATCAGTTGAACATTTGTCTATGAATATTTTATTCTTAATTCCTGAAATTCTTATTCTAGCTGTGAGTTGAGCTCCTTTTCTTAATCTTGTAATCTGGAAATAGTAACTTCCTATTACTCTTATTAGATTTAGTCTGTATTTTCATCTACCTAAAGATGGGGATAACTTCACTTTTAGGATGAGTAAAGTTTATTAATTGGGGTTTGTATGGCAAAGAGCAGTGTAGCAATAGAAAATAATTAAAAACATGTAACATTCACGGAAATATTACGTCACTGATGACAGTAATATATGATATAGGGACAATATCTTCCAAAAGTGTTCATGTCATTGTCAATGGAGGATTATGGAGTTACACCAGTATATGGAACAATTGTGTGGTTTATACTACTTCACATTGCTGCTACTGAGTAAGTGAGAGGCTCCTGAAATCAAAGCTTAGGAAAGCTTAAAAACAGAGCGTGGAGAGAAGAAACAGATAGATGCGATTAAAGGTCCTATTAAGAATTTAAATCTGCTAGCAATATTATGACCTGTGAACCATTCTAAAGATTAAAAAAACAAAAAAAAAGGGTTAAAAAAAAAGTCGTACCTAGTGGTCTGTTCTGAAAAAATAATTTTGTAATGTTAACCATATGGGTCTGGATGTTTAAAGTACATTATAGATATTTCAGAAACCTGCAACAGAGCATGTATTTAGTAAAGGAGACTTTGCCCATCCTAAGTAGTCCATGATTGTTTAGCTAAAGACTTTCTATAAATGGCTGTTTTTTTAATTTAGTAAATTACTCATGAATGTGAGACTACTTCAATATTTATTGCTTTAATCAGGAAAGGATATGAGCAGAAACTTTCTTGGGGACTGTTGAGAACCTCTGAAATGTTGCAAGGGATGCACAAACCCAGAAATAGAGCTTTTTCTTTATTCTCTTTCACACATGCAAACAAGTGTGTACACACACTTACCAGTCACGCTCTTGTCCTTGTCATTTCATTTCACCCTCTCTTTTACAGCTATGGTAATGTGTCCAGCAGTCAATATTGACCATGCAGGCTAAATGAATTCTCAGGAAGGCAGAAAGCCTGCAATCTAGTTGTACTGCTGTGGCAGTGGGTTTTTGTTGTCATTTTTAAAGGGTTGGTTTGTTTTTTGTTTGGTTTTGTGTTGCCTTTTTTTTTTTTTTTTTTTTTTATTTCAACATGATCTACTGGAAAATGTATTTGGAGAGGAAAGCAACTCATAATGATGTTCTGTTGAAACAAGTGATGCTTGGCTTGCTGAAAGCCAGAAGGAAAATAATGACATGAAAATTGTCCTTGTTCAGAAGCAGTAAGCAAAGATTATATATAATTGGACAGTTATGAATCAATGAAACTGCATCCTTTCTCATGCATCTTGGCAAAAATTCAAGCTTCCTATGTATAAGAAATCAGGATCAGAACACATCTAGAATAAAATAATTAATTTTTTTAACTTTGTGTGTTCTGGGGTGGAACACAGTAACTTTGATCTTTCCATTTGAAAAGTATTCCATTTCAGTGCAAAAGCTTTTCTGAAATGCAATGGAAAAAACTTCACTTTCCTTTTCAAGAAGAGCAGTACTAAATTTAAACATCTATTTCATAAGTATATAGCAGAAGAAATAATTTTGAATTACCAAATTTTGCTATTGTGTATTCTGCAGTTGCTTGAGTCCATTTTAGAACTAGAGTCTAGTAAGCAAAATGTTCCTAGCTTTAATTTCATATTATACTATGGATTTCTGTTTCTGGACCCTCTGCAACTTTTCATTCTCTTGTTCTACATTCTGCACATCTCTTCAATACTGCTTCCAAATTTCCTAGATCTTGTGATGGCCTCCTATTTAATAGGTTTTTCACACTCCTCTAGTGATGCTGATTCTTGAATTTGATGGGTATGACATTGCAGCTGTGAATTTGATTAGATAATAATGAGGTTTATTTTTATCCAACTGTTCTCATTTTTTTTCATCACAATTCTTGCATTATTTAGATGCTATATATTTTCTAGATGTGTTGTCCAGCTCAAGAATCTGGAATAGAAACATAGATTAATTTGTTTAAACTCTGTATTCAGAATATTACAGAAAAGTGCCATGAAGCAGGAAGGTAATGCAAAAGGTGTCAGAAAAGACTCACATCCTTGAGAAGTATAGTCTGAGAGAATTGTCTTGATTGGAAATGCAGCTATCAGAAGTGGAGTGAGATACAACAGGTTTATTTTCAAGTTGAGGAGATTCAGTTACAGCATGGATCAAAGAAAACTGTTTCTTTGAAGAACAGTGGACAGGGAATTACTGACAAGAGTGTGTCCTGCTAAAAAGAAATTCAATAGTTATGATGATCTCTAATGAATTTGAAAAATGAGAGACAAATCTTGAGATACTTTACATTCTAGCAAAAAGGCAAAGTCGTTTCTCCAAAGGGAGTTGTAAGCAGAGGAACTTGCTCTGGAGATTTCTCTCATTCGTCACATCAGTGCAAATTACCAAGGAGAAAAACAGGAAATTACAAATACTGGGAGACTTGTCAAGGGTGTAACAGATGCAAATTTACAGAGACATAACTTTAGGAAGAGATAGGGTATTTCTGTTCCTTCCTATCTTCAGTAACAATAGATCATAACCCCAACCCTCTCCTGTGCTGAGACTACACTTTTATAGTACACACTATATACACTTTTATATACACTTTTTTAATATATACTTTTATAGCTCACAGCTATTGCAAGCAAATTTTACACAAGCTTTAAATTGATATTTTGAAGTAAGTTCTTTCAATCATGTTTTAGTTCACTTTTGAAAGTTTCATGCACAGTTGTCCAAATCTGTTCACTGTGTGCTTCTTCTTTTAGTACATGTAAGTTCAAATAGGACACCACGGTATTCAACTATCTGAACCACTCAGGAGTAAGCTACAGAGAAGTAAAATCATTTACAGGATGATGTTGACAGTACTGTTCACTAAAATATTGTAATTTAGTAAAGAATTGATATGACTTGAAACTGGAAGTTTCAAAGCTAAATAAAGTGGTTGAAAGTTGAATCCTGTGAGAACAGACTATTTAATGAATACTATTGAGTCCACTGTGTCCAGGAGCATGACAGTGTTTGAATCTCATGCATGTTACAGGTAATAGCAAATAATATCATCCAACCTTAGGAGAGAAGGTGTAATCACGATGGTTTTTGTCAGTGTCAAAAGCTGGCAAATACACACATGGATATATATACACATATGTGTATGTCAGCTAAAAGTTCATATATCACAGGCCATTCTTCCCAACCCAAAGTGGATGACACAACTTTCTTTTTTCCTGCTCATCTAAAATCTTTGTGCTTGATGCATTTTCCTCTTTCTTGGGTTCATTTGGACTAGTTTTATGATGTAGTAGAGGAATTTATGGTGCAGTCAAATTTGCTTTCTTATTCATTTGTTTACTATTGGCCTAGATAAGGTTGGTTATTCTCATTTTTATTTTCTAAGAAATGCAACAAACAGGCAAATAGACCTGTCATCTCTAGTAACATCACATAGGGAAAAAAAAGGATGTTGATAAGAAATTTACTCCTACTTATTTCTGTACCAACATGGGCAAGGGGAGGCCTAGAGGAGAATATTTTTATTTCTGCAGTTTAACAATTTCCAGAACAAACAATTGCATGCAGGAGTCCTATTCATAGAAATATAAAGATGAAAGGGACTGCAGGACATAATCTCAGTCCTGAAAAGATAATAAATTATATTTGAATAGTTCTAGGAAGACTTGTGTCTATGCAGTCCTGAAATAATTCTAACAGTGGAGACTCCATCATCTTCTAGGTGATCTTTTATAGTGCTCTTCTATCTTTACTGTTGAGAGGGTTTTTGCAATATCTACGCTGAATATTAATTGCTGCAATTTAGCACATTTCTTTTTGTCCTGTCCATCATTATGATTGAGAACAGGTGATTTCTTTATTCTTTTGAAACAGCCTTTCATGCATTTGAAGGCTATTATCATGTTCAATCTCTGTTGTCTCCTTTCTAGCCTAATTTTTCAAGCTTAATCGAAGTTCATGTTCTCTAGACTCTGGTCATGGTGCTCTCCTCACATTTTTCTCAATAGGCTCATGTCTTCCTGGAGTGTAATGTCCAAATTTGTACCTGTATTCCTGCTGAAGCTTTATTAATGCTTGAGCTGAAGGGAAGAATTACTCCACATTTTTCAGGCTATACTTGTGTTTGTACACTCCAATATGCTGTGAGCAGATGCCAGCTCACGGTGTCACCCTGAACCATGTTCAAGCATGGAGGCTCACACTAAAACTAGACAACTAAAGAGAAAAGAAGTACCCAACATTTTATCCTCCCACATATCTATTAGACAAATATGATAAATGTTAATTCAAGATTAATTGACTGAAAAGATATGCTAAAAACATCCTTTAGCTGTCTACCACGAGAGATCAGTAATCAACATTTACTAATTTCAAAGTGGTTGCTTCATCCCCTTCACCAACAACTGGAAATCTGATAATCTTTCTTGTCAGGAGAGAAATATGCATTGCAGATTAATGGTCAGGTTTGTGTTAATGCTCTAGGTTTTTTCAGTCCTTGTGTTTATAGTCACTTGGGTCAGAAAATTTCCTAATGAGGTTTGTGTGTCTATGGCTAAACACTGATGAAATGTCCGCTGATCTCATCACTGTGACCAAAAAACCTCAGTGGTGCAGTAGTTGGTCCTTTTCATATGAAGACATTAAATTAGAGGTTCTAAATAAATTAACAAAAACTTAACTGTTGCTTACCACCTGGGTCTGTGTTGAGTAGTGACACAGGAATTCCCTGCTGTTAGTCATATTCACAACCAACAGTTTTCTGAACTGTACTGAAAAGGAATAAGCAACCTTCTTCAAATGCATAATTAGAATTTTCCTTCTGGAAAGCTAATCTTGTGAATCTGCTTATTTCTGAGCTTCTTTAGTGGAAGAAGTCTTTACTGTATTGCTTACCTATTATAAATCTCCTTTGATAAAAAAAATGAAAGAAATGCAAACTAACAATGTTATATTTTAGGGACAAAAAAACTTTTGCATATGCTGAGTTGTATAATTGAAGCACATCTTAACTAGAGAAGTTACTGTAGAAGCTTTTAAGGTTGTAAGCTATTTCTCCCTGTGCAATTTAATAGCTCATTACCAGTTAAATATCATTATATTATACCATATATAGATCCAATGTTCTGGAAGAATTCCACAAGAAGCAAATGCACTGGTGGGATATACTGTATAGCTAATGGATATTTATTTTAATGGCATAAACATTGCTCTAAATCTCTTTTTGCATTATTGATAAATTGATCATTAGTGCAGAGCAGGTGAGAATTAAAATTGGCTTCTAATAATTTATTGCTCATATTGATTTTGCTGGAATGATTTAACACTTAGGTAGCACCCAGGTCTTTGGCTTCTGTAGATTCCATTCAGGTCAATGGAATGTTTGCTGTAACCATCTAACAACCTGCCTTTCAGCTCTCACTTTGTGGCTTTTGACAACTGCATGTGTGCTGGAGCTCAAAAAATATGTGGCAACCTGAGCATTGCTCTTGCTGTAATTCATAAACCTTCATGTGACTGTAATTCTGGTGTAGAGATTCACTCTTAGCCAAATGAGAGTTGCTCGTTGTCCCATAAAATGCAAGTGCAAGTGCTGCTTTCTGCTATAGTGGGAAGGTGAGAAACGGCGATCCTGGTCCCAATTTTTAAGTTAGGTTATGTGATTGAAGGAAGGCAGGTCCCCCTTTATTGCAACAAAATGTGGAGTACATGCCCTGTTAGGTACTCGATGTGCAGACTATCCCTGTTAGATGCTTGAGACAGAGGGTTTATCTCCAACACTGGCCCTGTCACAGGTGGTGTGCCCACATCTCGCACTGAGCTGTATTGCTGGTATTGTAAGTTTTAATCTGGCAGCAGTGATTAATACTTAGGGTAGAACTGTGATATTTTCATTAAAGCTGCCTTAAAGGAGCAAAGTAAATGGAAACCGAGATTCTTAGTACCCAGTACTGGAAGTTTATATCATATCTAATCTCCCTTCGATTTAGGAAGTAGGAATTGAGTGAAAACAAGGTGAAGGCTTTCAGGGCATTACTTAGGGTAGGAGTTCTATTGAGTAAAGTATCCTGATTTGAGCTATAAGAATCAACTAATTTTAAGTCTAGATGTCATTCTGAAAAGAAGTATTTGAAAGATTTGTTCAATCCTAATTACAAAATTAATGACAAAGAAAAGACATTTATTTTTTTTAAGCTAAGCCCACAGAAATTATGAAAGGGAACATGATTTTAAAATGAAATATTTTTTTTTAAATTTGATTCTTTAATTTTAATAATGTTTCCTTTATTTTTCACTACAAATAATTCGAGACCATTTCATGTTGCCAAATTACAAAAATGAAAAGTGTTTAACTGGAAGTTAAACTGGCTCGACTGCTTTTGCTGCTTTATAAAGTGCTTTGATATCTCCAGATGAGAAGGACTACTAGTACTAAGCTTTTTTTAAACAAAGCAGCCACAGATCCCTAGCATACACTGTACCAATTCTGCTAACAAAACAACAGTTCTGTGAGAGGCAGGGATATGGAAAAAAAAAGTGATAATTCATGTTATATGATTGTCTTCCGCCAGTGCATGGCATAATTCTGATTGAAATTACTGGCAGTACTTTGTGTGCATCAAAGGAAAAACAGCTCCAGGAACTGACATCCTGTGAAATGTGGAAGAACTATTATTGGCTAGTGGTTCAATACGGTGGTTTTTGAAACCTTCCTAACAAAACCCATAAGCTTTTTCTGGGCAGTAATGCTCAACTCTGTAACCAAAGATGGTCAGCAGCGTACCCACCTTTCCCATTGAAATTGATGATGGTTTAGCATGTGCAAAGACTCAAAGAGCAGGTTTCAGAACGTAATCCTTTTTAGGGCCCATTCTTCTCATTTCACTTGTTAGAAACAAAATTAGATCCAAGGGTGTTAAAAGAAAGCTGCTAGCTTTCTAAGCCTTTAAAAATATGTGTGCATTGCATATTTTTTCTCTGAGTACATCTTTTATTATGCTCTGAAATAAATAGGTAAAATTAGGCAAGTTTTGATAGAGCCATAAAATTACAGCTGAGAAGTCCTGGATTTTCTTTCCTGTTGCAACCTGTTTTTAAAGATAAGCTGGTTGTGACTCTTCATTTTAATTATATAGCAGGAGCTTTGTCTTAGCTAGGAAATTTTTAAATATAAGTCATTAAAAACTAAAACACAGGTATGAATGAAATCATTTTCTGTTTCCAATCTCTTGATATTTGCAGCTAGTATTTGCATGTTTGCTAAGGAGAACAATGGTCTAATAAAGTTTCTTTATTGTGATAATGCTTTCCCATACAAATTGTCCCTTTAAGCAAAGTTGATCAAATATTTACACAATTCCCATTTATCTATGTAAAAAAATGGAAGGAGGCCCATGCTTCACTATATTCATTATAAACACTGGCATTTATCATGAAATGATCTCCAAGTGCTTTAAACACAGCATTGACTTTAAAGTTGCACTGAATGTTCTTGTTAGAGGTTTATACATACAAACTTGTAGGTGTAGAAGATTTCATCCTGCAATGTACTGTTTAATAGCGCTGGAAGATTAAAGCCTTTGGAACCTTTCAGCACTGGTGTGAAGGGTGTAATTCTACCAAGCCTTACTCATGCAAATAACCTCTATCTTTGTGACTGTTAATATTGACCTAGTTTGTCAATTAGCCATTAAATGACAAATGCTTTGTAGGGATTTGTCCAAGAACTCTGAAATGCCGTGGCAGAAGCAGGTGTCGAACTTCCGTCTTTTCCATACTACCAAAGGGAAGTGTAGAATAATGGTTTAGAGGAGAGTATGGTACATGACCTGATAGTCTAGTCATGTATCATTACAAGAATTAGTTAATATTAGAATGTCACTGGGTGAAGGATGTGTACTGTGCCAGTAAAATGTAGGTAGCTGTACTTTTCTGAATGCTTCAACAGAGTTTTGTGTATTTTTTATATTAGAATCTCCTATATTTGCCCTTAAGGAAAGAACAGAATGTATCATCAGATAGTGTCACTCATTAAGTTAATTTTCTTTGGCTTCTGTAGTAGCTTAATTTTTCTTGCCCTAACAATGGGCCTGCTCAAAGAAGTACAACATAAAGGTTTTTATCTGTGTTATTGATTGGCTGGAAAGTGATGTGTTTGGGACTACTGGAGCTTCTCCAGTGACTATTTATTTATATTGGGGGAGGGGGGGAAATCAGTATTACTTGGAGAAAAATAACTAGAACTTTCATTTAACATTACAAAAGAGGGTATTGCTTAATCCCTGAAGTAGGAAATTGCTTTTCTTCATGATCCATTGCTTTCATACTGTTTCTGGCTGCTGGTGCTGAAGGAAAGAAAAACTGTGTTCTCACTCTGTTTTCACTGTATCTATTTTTTTATCCTCTACCAAAAAAAGAGAAAAAAATTGGCTGTTAATTTGTTGTTGAAGTAAATACAAGGAGGGGAGAGCTTGTGGATGAAAAGATCTTTTTGTGTCAATTGGGCATTTGCAAATATGGAAGCAGAGCAAAACTTTATGTAGGAATCTGAAAAAAAAGGAGATTAAGGATTTGAAGTAGTATATCAAAGTTGAAGTACATGAGCTATTGCTGTTCTTTGAGATGCCGTTATGGTTTTAAACCTAAATTCAGCAGCATGTTCCCAGAAGATGAATGTTGCTAAGGAATGTTTTTTCTTGTGTTCTGATCTTGTACATATACAGAGAGAAAGAATATGGCAGTTAAAAGCAAAAGGCATAGCTGGCTGAAAATGATGGTACCTTGTTTCACCTTGCTTAAGACTCATTCTTTTTTGTTAAAAGCACCTATTGTTTTATTGCTTCTAATATGCACTACAAAAATATAGTGTGTTACAGCTCAGTGCTGGAAAACACAAATGGACTGTAACCAAGGAATGATTATTTAACTTTGGAAGTTGCATACTTAATTAATGATTCCCTGACATTGTCAGGACAGGTCACAGAATGCATTTTAGAGTAATTATAAGTTACTAGCAGTGGTTTTAAATTTTCCCCTAGGAACAGCAGTAGAAGTTGTATTTTCTCTTTTCCTATCACTGGTGACTCCTATTTCTTTTTTTAATCTGATTGCTTTTCTATTTTTTAATCCATTTAGTCTTGCAAATCATAATCAAAGGTTATGCCAGTAAAATAGCAGTTTGAAAATAATTGAGATAGGAAGTTTCTGATACTGGTATGTCACAGAAGAGGTACATGTAGGTTTTATTTTGAGTTTTAGTTTGTGCTAACTATATGAGGAAAATAGCAAGACCACACCATATGCCGAATAAAAGCTTCATTAGAAAGGCATTAGTAGATTAATCCAACTTACTCTGTTGTTTATTTTATTTAGAATGTAATAAGGTAAGTTCATTAGTTTGCAGACTTAATGTTTTCTACTGTACTGCAAAGCAACCAGTAACAATTCCACTGAGACTCCACAGATCTCACTAACACCTGTCAAGATAAACACATGGCTCTCTAGGGGAATCACCTTGGCAACACAACTGAGGGAATCTAGAAAAAAAGTAAGTCTTTCACACACAAAAGAGTGTTACATGGTATAAACTTGATTAATGATTTTTCACATACCTCTGAGGTCATATATCTCTTTAAAGTAGAAAAAGAAAAGTCAAATCAATCTCTGAAGAACAAATATTTTGAAATGTACAATACTGCATTTGAAATGTGTTTTAAAGAACTTTTTGGATGTAGAATAATTATACTATTTGAATTGAGCCTCAGAAAGGCTGTCTGAGACCAGCAATTCAATCTCCATCCCCCTAGGGCTAATATATTAGATTACAAGGATTATTGTAGTGGCAGTATTTGTGCCACTACATTTAAGAATATGTCAGCATTTCCATTTTAAACCTGTATGTTCAGAGATTCGTAACTCAGCTATAGGAAATTTGCTTGGGACTACAAATATGTTTTCTGCAAAATGGTGACACTTTTTCTAGGGGGAAGGGTGGGATGGGGAGAAAGAAAGAATATTAAAGCTAAAGAAGTTATTTGAACATTTTAAAGTTATGAATGCCAAAAGTTAATGCTGTCTACTTACAATTCGGCTTTTTAAATTCAGCTGTTTCTGCAGCTGACTTGTAACACTACCGCTGTCTGGAGTCTAAAGCAATATATTGCACGGGACAAATCGCATGCTGTACCTTATTCCTTTCTTTGTCAATATTGTTGCAGGACTAGCACGTTCAGAGAAGGCAGGAGGTGGAACTCCACTGTACATCTTCTCCACTAAGGCCAGCAGGGTGGGGGGTGTTGTGTGATGTTCATGAGTCATAACGAGTGATATCTTAGAAATCCTGTCAGGAAAACCTGCTTAAGAATGCACTCCTAACTTTAGGTACTACACAAATATCACTTAGGGCTCTCTTGGCCACCAGCAGGCTTCCCACAAAAAAAAAAAAAAAAAAGGCATTTGCCTTGCAAGGTCTTTAAACTCAATTTCTCCAGTTTCTTGCTGTTGCACTATGAGTCCATTGTGAGCTTTGCCTTGACATGGCATTTAATATCTTAGTTATTGTGCATGGTAGATAATATCAAGAGCTGCAAACAACTTTACAATACACAACTTTTCCTATTTCTAGACGCCTTTATGCAAAGCCTATTTGTTCATATACTTAATATGCTTGTACTGGATATAAAAGAGCAAAATACTAGGTTCTGTTATTGGCATTTGTCATCAAACTTCGTGATGACTAATTTGCAGCCTATTTTTGTGGTGGGCTTTTTTTTGTCCCTAGCTGGAGTGTTTGCTGAGGAGTTCAAATCAGTAGCATTGAAGCTGTATCAGGGATCTCTGTTTTCTGCGGCAATGCAGTGCCCATTCCTGCGGCAGCACTGGTACGTATCAGAGCCTTTTGCAGGTTCTGCAGCAGTCTAATTGCCCATAGAATTAACTGCTTATGCAATAGTTCCGAGAGAACATAACTACAGCCTGCCCTGTTTGATACAGGACTACAAATCTCTTAAATGCCTCTATGTGTATACATGTGGATTTGGCCTTAATTCCTGTGACTTTACATTGGAGTGAAAGAGGGAACCTAACCAAAGTGTTAGAACCCTTTGTGGAAAGTGACACTGAAAAAAAGAAAAGAGAAAATATGAAATTAAGTGGCATCACAGCAACAGGAGCCAGCAAAAGTCAACCCCCAGTGGATTGTGAGCCATTCTCCTTAAGACAGGTCAAACCAGGGCTAGCACAAGTAAGGGTGCCCTGATGACTTAAGGGCAAACCAGGGCTATTTCAGACCAAGAAGGACCTTCTTTTCAGAGTCAAAATTCCCCGCTGGAAAATGTTCTCCACCAGCCGCTTCTGTTCTAAATTGAAAGGATTTGGCTTATGGTTTCAATGAAACGAAACAAAATAAAAATCAGCTTGCTTTTGACAGCAAGGAGTAGGGAGAGAGAGATTACTTTATACACACAGAGTCAAGAAACATTTATTACGAAGATTTAAGACTATTTGGATGGACAGAAAGACTTACTAACTGTACTAGGATTTATTCTGAACTATCCATAGAGAGGGAAGAGCTGCACTACAGAAAAAGCAGCCTAAGTATTTCCATCGTAAACTCCCCTTTCTTACATGATCACCAAAATTTTGAATTTCTCTATATTTTATGACTGCACAAATACTCCATCCATCCTCCTAGAATCATATTTTTTTACCTTCCAAGTCTGGAAGTATTTAATATGACAAAGTTTATTGGCTTAAAGTAAAGGATTTCTGCCCCAGGTTATATAGGGTTAGGACACAAACTGGACATGGATGACAGGCCTTGTTTCAGTATCTTGCAATTCATTGGCTTTTGAAAGGAATACTGTCTGCCGTTTAAAAGAGGAAATTAAACATCTCCAAACATATAGTGTATAGGTCATTAAATTCCGTGGAGTTTGTAGTGGTGAGAGGAAACATTAGCTTGACTGCTTTCTTCTCTAAGCCTCTATCTGTTGGATGGATAAATATAAATTTTGGCCTGCTTAATTGTAATCACAAAATATCCATATGTTTTCAAATGAAGTGAGATTCCAGACCTAGTAGTGGAGAGAAGCTGTAATGTAAAACATGTGTAGTGTGTTAAAGTTTTGCGTAGTTAATTGTATTCCTGTAATAGTATTCCTGTAATATAGATCAGTATTTGTTGAGGTATTTTTCTATATGAGTTTGCTAAACAGCACTTGAGCTTCAGGAGTTTAAGAGTGGATGTTGCAACACTAACTAGAGATGGCCAGAGAAGCCTGGTTGCGTAAGGCAGCACTTAACCAAAAGGAGCCCTGAGTTTAACTGACAAGTTCTGCTGGCCTAAGGCGTGGTCTGCACTTCAGTTTTGCTGGTGTTGCTGAAGTTGTCCACCTTAACTGATATAGCTGTACTGCTGCAGAGAGATATGGTCATACCAGCAAGAAGTATCTGATCTTATCAGAGGAAATAATATAAATTATCCTCATGGAAGAATTTTTTGTTTGTGTAAATCTTCTTTAGGAGCGTTTGGTGTTTACCGGATAAACACCTAGAAGAAATTAGGGAAAGATGTGTTTTTACAGTTAAGGATATTATTGCTCATAAACTTAGGAACCTACTGGTATTAACGGAGTTCATTTGGTGGAAATAGTTTGATTAAAAGTCATGTTTACTACCAATGTGACCTGCACAGGGTAAGTGTTCACTGAGCTAAGTTCCTGAGATACTAAAAGCTACCTTGTGAACACTACAGTTTATTTTCACACTTTATTTGCTATGCTTACAATGGGACATTTATTTGTTTACACAAACTCTTGTTTATTGCCTTCTTTTGTACCACTTCTGCCTTCTTTCAGCGAACCTTCACAGACTGATAACACAATGTTGATTGTGTTGGGAGTACGGGATTCTGTGCCCCTGGGGAATGAAGCCAGGTTGTTTCAACTTCAGTTAGTCCTCAGCTAACAAAGATTCACACTCTTATGTCAGCGGGGGTAAAAAAGGCAAGCCTTTTAAATCAGAAATGCTGCTTACCATCGGTTTTCATAATGTTTACTTGCAGATGCTTTTAACTTTTACTTGTCATTAAAAAGCCTAACTCCAAGTGCCAAAACACCCAATTAAGCATTTTAAAGAGAATCACAGAATCATGGAACCATTTAAGTTGAAAGAGACCTTTAAGATCATCATTAACCTAGCACTGCCAAGTCTGCCACTAAACCATGTCCCAAGTGACACATAGAATGGTTTGGGTTAGAAAGGACCTTAAAGATGATCTAGTTCCAACATCCCTGCCTCGGGCAGGGACACCTCCCAATAGACCAGGTCTCTCAAAGTCCCATCCAGCTTGATCTTGAACACTTCCAGGAATGGATATCCACAACTGCTATGGGCAACCTGTTCCAGTTCCTCACCACCTTCACAGTGAAGAATTTCTTCCCAGTATCTAACCTAAATCTCCACAAGTCTTTTAAATACCTCCAGGGATGGTTACTTAGGCACTTCCCTGGGCAGCCTGTTCCCCCTGGGCAGCTTCTCCCCATACTTGACAACACTTGTGTTGTAGAAATTTTTCAAAATATGCAATCAAAACTTCCCCTGACATGGCTGGAGGCCATTTCCTCTTGTCCTATCACCTGTTACTTGAGAGAAGAGAATGACACTCACTTACAACCTCCTTTAAAATAAAACATGCAAAAATTATAAGTATCTGACTACCAGGATTTCCTTCAAATTGGAAGGAAGTGCTAGCTGTTATCACAAAAAAAAAAAAAAAAAAAAAAAAAGGCGAGAGAGGATTTTACTCCCTGGAATGTCCTTCTTTTGCCTTCCATTCCCCATATGCCTTTCACTTGCTTTCATATACACTTTCTTCTTCACCTTCCTGTTATTATTTTAATTTTCAATCTTTTAATGATATTTTCTGAAAATTACTTCTCCCCATTTCTCACCCGTGCATTGCATTCGATCACCCTTCCTACTTCCTGAAATCTGGATAGTCCTTCTCTTGTTTGTGGATCAGAGGGCAGAGCCAGAAAAATGTCAAATGTTATTAAAATTAGAGCTACTACATCCAAGGTGCTCAGCACATTGCCAGATCCAGAAAAGGATGCCTACTTAGGCGGCAGTCACCTCATTCAGATTTTAATAGGGTTTTTAAAGAAGAGTTAGATGCCTAAATAGCTTTGTGAAGATGGGCCTCTGTGTCCTCAACTCTTGGTTTGGATACACAGCAGCAAAACAATCCATTAATTTAACAGTCCCTAAGTAGCATTTAACATCATAATGTAACACCTAAAAGTGACCCATTATAATCTATCTGTTGAAAAGAACTTCTCTAAGTAGCCTCCAAACAGAGATTTAAACTAGAAACTTAAGCGGCAGTTATATGTGTGTGCTGCATAAATATTACACATTTAATAAAGTAAGGTACTTAAACACCCCTTTTATATTCAGTAAAAAATTAAGCAGCTTGGAAGTACCTAAACATTTTATTTTGTCCTTGGTATTTAAGCACTTTAGGCCTCCCGGACACAGTAGATGGCAGATGGAGGAAGAATTTAGATTAAAGTGCTAAAACTGCAAGCATATCCAACAACACAAAGAAGAGTGTTTACACAAAGTCCTATTGAATCCAGAGTGTGTCTTCAACCAAAGTTGAATAAACAATTCTCAGGCTGGAAGGGATATGTGGAAAACCTCCGTTCCAAGGTTACACCTGATGGGAATCCCTCAATGGGGAGCCAGCCATGTTTTCCTGGATGCCAACAGGGAAACTCCCCCTATAAAGGTGGCACAATACAGCTCTTGATGGCGGCCTTAAAGCAGCCAAGCAAAAGTTAGTCTACACAAGACTTGCCAACCGAAATTGTATCTGAACAACTGCGTTACCAACTGTATCGCTACATGGTTGGCAATACCGGCTTCCTATTTCAGGGAAGTGGTAACAATTTTAAGTTCCTCGTCTGTAGGATGTCTAGAATCATTAAGAACAGTCAGTTAACAACTGCCTGTTTCTAAAACGGAAGCAACATGTGAATGATTTACTGAAAAACTGGTTCCAGTGACTGAAATATTTTGTTTCCTGAGTCAGATTGATAGAAAACCTAGTGGTATTTGTGGATGAAATTTCTAACACACATTACTTGTGTGAACAGGAAACATATATCAGGGGTTTTAATTTCATGAGAGCTAGTGAATCCAGGCTGACGTTTCTTTAAGGTTTCATTCTTTTTTTTCTTCTTTCCTTAACTCCAAAACTTACGAGAATTTATTGTCTTCTATTTTTTAGGAGGTGACAGTGCATGGCAGTTGCAAGCTGATAGTTTGGAAAATTGATGTTTCTTCTTTTTCACAGAGGCTTTTTGAGACAGGTTGGAAAAGTCACTGACTTCTTCATAAGCTGCCTCTCCCTGTGGCGAGCCGGGGATGTTACAGGATAACCCCCTCCTCCCAGGAGCGCTCTCCCGGGCAGGGGCGCGGTGCGGTCTCGGCGAGGGGAGCCTCCGCCTCCCGCACCCCTGCGGGCTTCCCCCGGGTGCGTGTCTGCCCTTCCAGGCAGGGCAGAAAGGGCTCGGGCACTCCGCCTGGTGTTTTCCTCACTCTCTTAAGGTCTTGTTATAATTTACCTCGGCGTCCTGGCAAAACTTCGAGTACCCGGCGAGGCTGCGTTGCGGTGCGTCCAGGTGGGCAGGGGCGTGACCAGCACCGCCCCCCGGGGCAGGGCAGGATCTGCCGCTTGCTCGGCCCTGATCAGGGGCTTTGGGGTCTTTTCACACGCCAGGACCCCGCGGTGAAGGGCGTTTCTCTCGCCGGGGCTGAGCAGAGCTGGGGTGAAACGCCTTTCTCTTTCCTCAGCCTACGCAGCTCAGTAAAGGTTGTGACTTCGCTTCGCATCCGCGTGAATTAGCGCCTCAGCAAATTGCAGCGGTTTTCGTTTAAATTAACGCGAAATGTATAAAAAAACCATTCTCACGCCCACCGCTCGCCCTCTCGCTTTCACGCATCCGCACCCCGCACCCATGATCTCATGCTGCTGAAGGCATGGCACAAGATCTACGGCAGGCTGAGAGCGGGGGAGGGAGGGAGGGAGGGAGGGAAGGAGGGAGGGAGAGAGGAGGGCCGGGAGTGTGCGGCTCGCACACCCTGCTGTGCCCAGGTGCGGTACTGCAGGAGCTGCGCCTCCGCGCCTGGCTCCGGGGGGCGCAGGACCCGCCGGGGGGGTGTTAGGTTTTCCCTTTGAATACCGACCCCTTGCTTTTAAACATGACATCTCCCACCCTCGGCTGTGTCTGTGTGCGGGAGTAGAGTCGCCCTCCCCCCTGTTTTCAGGATAGATGTGGGGCGATCGCCGCGGCGGGGCCCCGCACCCGGGGGGCGATGCGGGAGCTGCCGGCGCCGCCCTGCAGCTGCGTGGGGAACGGTGGGGCTCAGCCCAGAAAGGCTTTTTTCAGCCCAGTTTGCGGCCGCGTCTGCGGTGGGCGGCCGAGGTGCGGTAGTTGAGTAGTGCCGGAGAAAATCCCGGTAACTCTTTGTTCGGCGCCGTGCGTGTAATTACCGAATAATCACAGCCGGTGCTCGAATAGACAGGGGGTAACATCGGATGGGCGAAGTTTAGGCCAATTAAAAGACCCGAAACCGTTATTTTTAAGATGAAAGTGTTTTTTCAAGACTCTGGTACCTCTGAACTATCGGAGGAGGGGAAATGCTCCCGCTGTGCTGCTGACTCCGCGGCGCGGGTGGGTGGCGGGTGGGGAAGAGCGGCGTGTGTGTGTGTGTGTGTGTGTGTGTGCGCGCGTGTGTCCCCCTCCGCACCGCCCGAGCCGTGTTCTGGCAGTGCGCGGCTCCCGAAAGGCTGAGGAGAGGCAGCGCGACTGTGTGGGAGCTGAACTCAGCCTCCCTCTTTAACATAGGCTCGTCCTCTGCATTGCATCCAAGCCTCAGCGATTTGCTGTTCGGAGACTGCAGATTTGCATAGCCCTGCTCCTCGCAAGCATGCTTATTTTTATTTTTATTTTTTTTCCCAGCTTCTTTCATAAGGGTGCACTATTCTCCCTGAAAACATCCTCGGGTATTACTGTCAATAGCCAGACCATTGAGATTGCCGGAGCAGCCTGATTATTGTCTGGCGGCGTGTGCGAGTGTGTGTGTGTGCGCGCGAGTGTGAGTGTGTGTGCGCGCCGGGAGAGAGCTCGCTCGGTGAGGGCTCACCAGTTTGGAGATGAATGGAGGGAAGAGCAGCAGTTTGATTTTTCTCTGCTTTCCCAGCGCTGGCTGATGGAGTGGCATCCCCTTTTTTCTTTTTTAGCAGGAATGTGGCATGATTGGCTACACTGTGGATTACTGAGGATGGGGGAATGCTTGGCACTCTCGTAGCCCTTGCAACTGTGGAGTATTGTTAATGAGCACCAGCCCCGCGAAAGCTGAAACTAGCGATTGTTTGGGCGCGGGGCTTTTCCCCTCTTCCACCTCTTTGTGAAGGCTCTGAACTGCCTGGATTCTCTGCCTCTGACTATGTCTTGGATTGTTTTGGGTAGAAGAAGACCTGGAGAAAAGGATCCTCATAGGCTTTCCCAAAGGGAAGAGATGGCTCGCCTGGTGCGGTGAGCTGCAGCCAGCGCCGTGTGCGTGTGTGCGAGCGCCTCTGCCCAAAGTTTGCCTCCGTTGCTGTGGCTGCCGCTCCTCCCGAGGACGCCGCCGGCCGGCTTGCCGCGCATCGGAGGATGGGGGGGCTCCTTAGGGGCAGCCCGGAGCCGGGACCCGCCAGCAGCGGCAGCAGCAGCGCCGGCGGCCGCTTGGCCCTGCTCTGGATAGTCCCGCTCACTCTCAGCGGCCTCCTTGGGGTGGCGTGGGGCGCCTCCAGTTTGGGCGCTCACCACATTCACCATTTCCACGGCAGCAGCAAACATCATTCAGTGCCTATCGCTATCTACAGGTCACCGGCTTCCTTGCGAGGCGGACACGGTGGGTTCGGATGCCGCTCGGTGCCCCGCGCGGTCGGTGTGCGCTGTCCCGCAGAGGTCAGGCGCGGGCGGCGGGACCCCGCGGGCCGGGGCTGCCGCCAAGCTCGGTGGGAGGAAGAG
>VZRE01016256.1:0-36074 GCA_013396775.1 Cephalopterus ornatus | reverse complement strand
CCCGGCTCGGGGACCAGGAGCCGCTGGCGGGGCGAGGGGCTGGGGCGGGCGAGAGGCACTGCCGGGGCGACTGGGCATCCCCTGGGGCCGGCGATGGGCTGTGCGCCCCGCTGTGCGCCCCGCGGGGTCCCTGCGGGGCCGGTGGGCGCGGGGCAAGCGGCGGAGGGGAGGCTCTCCCGCACCCCGCCGCTCCCCGCCCCGCCGCAGCGGGAGCCGCCTGGAAAGCCCAGCCCGGAGGCGCCTCCGTCGCTCGGAGCCGCGGCCCCCGGGTGGGAGCGCCCTGGCAGAGCCGGCCCTTGGCCCCCCCGTTGCCGCCCGTTGCCCTGCCCCAGCCCGGGGACGCGCATTCCGGATCAAGCCGCCCCCACGGCGGCAGGCAGGGAAGGGCAGGGCGCCCGGGGACCCCAGCGCGGAGAGAGGGGCGGGGAAGGACCCGGTGCGTTACTTAAACCGCTGGTGATGGTCGTGCTGCTTCCAGTTCGTTACCTTGGTCAAAAGTCGATGAACTAAAGCAAAGGTCAGCTCATTATGCGGGGGATCAGGGAAGCAGTAGGCGCTTGGACACTGAGGAAGTGGTGATGCCCACCGTGGCGGGCAGCAAAGGGACTGAGATGAAATTCTTTAGAAGCGCAAATACATTTTGCTTAAGAATGACAGTGCTCCGGTACTTAGTTTCTGAAGTGACAGGAAGCTGCCTCAGTGCCCTTTGAAGAGCCCTGTGCGGTTCTTCCCTTTCTTTTTGTACGCATACTTATGAGGACCTGCACATCAATACATGAAGAATAGGTGTGCATATATATGCTCGGCAGTACCAAAAGCTGTGAAAGAAAAGGAAACGCCAGACTGTGTTTTAAGGATTTAAACCTCCCTTTGTCTCCGAGGGAGGCAAAGAAAGATAAAGAAACCTCCTTGTTGGCTTCTGATTAGATTATACAGCTTCATCCTTCTTCATTTTCTCATCTTGCCTTGCTTCATTTGCACGATCATGCGATGTCATTTACAAGCTTTGCAAAGTAGAAACCAGATCTTGTGCTTAACCTTTGCTTCTCTGTGCAAGATGACCTAGTTGCAGGCACGAGGTAGTTAGGAATTATTGGAATTTTTTAAGTGATTAACAATGCTGGTGTTAGTGGAAACGTTTACATTGTTTACCTAAAAATTCCCACTGTGTGCTAAATACACTTTAATACATAACTGCTAGAAAAGACAAAGTGCATAGAAATCTCTTTTCATATGCATTTTGCCTTTTATTTTTTTTAAGTTATATGTCTGGTCTAATTAAAAAAAAAACAAACAACCAAAACCAATTGAGAAATTCAGGCCACCACTCTTCTCTGTAGTGCATTGAGGCGGTGCAAGATTGAGAATGCTGTTTGTTCAGTACTGTATATGCTAAAGGGGAAAATTAAAGACGTGTGTGTGTTCACATATATGTATATGCTTATTATTCTTTCAATTTCTGCCCATATGGCAATATCATTTAGGGGCTTGCTATTCATTTGAGGGAACACTAAAAGGATGAGGGGGGAAAAGAAACATGATTGTGGAGGTATCAGCCACGATTCCTTAGAAAGCATTTTAAAATCACACCTTTTGCCAGTTTTTAAAAAAATTACCTTAGATCCAGTCGAAGGGTGATGGTGTAAAAAGGCAGTGTTCTCGGGAGAAATAAGTCTTATTGAAGAAAATGAAAGGTGAAGTGGTGGAGCTCCCACTTAAGGACTTCATAGGAAAGTCCAGGAGCCTCTCCAGAAGTTAGGTATCTGATTTTATGAAAAGAAGGATGTTCCATGTCATAAGACGGCATTTCAGAACGTTTACTTGATAACTCTAAATGTCCTTGCTTTTCTGCGTTTATGAGAAATTCTGCTATCTGACCGCATTTTAAAACATATAATTCCTTTCATTATTAATTCTTCAGAGAGGTGTTCCCATTTGCTTCTGTAAGCCTGACAGAAGCATTTCTCTTTCCGGCTGAGCAGGGTTGGACACAGTTCCTGTGGAGCCCATCGCTGTATCTCTAAAGATCAGTCAGGGGGAACTGGGTGAGGGGTGGGAGAGGCAGGGTGCTTGTTCCTTACCTGCCCATCTCCAGTGTCCCCAGCCCCTGCTGGCTTAGCCAGATGAGTGTGAGAATTTGATTCTCAGGCTTGCATCCTTCAGCATTAGCTCGGTTCAGTTTTGCAGTTATTTTGTTCTAGTCTAATACCTTTGTACGTAAACGTTGCAGTCTTTATGGTGACCTCATATCAGCATTTTTGTTACTTTGTCAGCTTTTTGCAGCATCATACCTGTTAAAAGTGGAAAAGAGCTTTTAGGGCAGGTCAATTAGTCAATCCCAAATGAAAGCATCGTTCTCTAATATTGTGAATTAGAAGTGTCAAAGGAAGGAGAAATGATCACTTTGTTCAGGCACTCAATAAATGTCACTACAGTCCACAGACATCCACACCCTTCTCCTCTACCCCTGCACCAGCTAGCCTGGACACCTCCATCCTCTCGGTTTTAATTTTTAGTTTTCAGTTTTCCTTGAGCCAACCCAGTTTCAGCTAGTAGTATAAGCTAAGCCAAAAGCCCAGCATGGCTGCATTTTTTCCACTTCTTTTGAAACACCAAACCACAATCTTGCTGCTAACACTCTTTGAGGTAATTTTGCTGGGATTTTGCTTGGTAGTATGATACCATGTGGTTTCAGTGGACAGTATTGTGCCTCACAGAGACAGAAACAGAATTCCAAATAAGCAATTAGCTCACAGTATTAAACAAAAAGTAGTTCAATGCACACTTTTTTAATATACTAAAAGTAAAAATTAAACATCTTTCAAGCTTGACTAAATGATTTTTCAGTTTTGTTTTCAGACTCTTATTAAACTCAGAAAGGTGAAAGGTGGGTGACAGATTTCAAAGTTTAACCACAGGAAGGAATGGGAAAATAATTCCGTGGATCATGACATCAGCAATGTAAAGAGAAGTACAGGGAAGTAAGAGACAGACTAATGTTCACGAATATAAGTCCTGTGCTGCTCAATGGTCACCAGTGGTCTCTGCAGCATGTGGGGTATTTGATGAATTATGTCCATATCTCCTTGATGCATTTAAGAAGGTAGCTATTGGTTTTGTTATAGCTGTATCTACCATGAAGTCTTTTTTTCTTTTTTTTCGGTTGAAGTAGATAGAGCGGTTCATACTGCAGCACTTCTAGATTAGAAAAGCGTGGATGGTCCATGGAAAAGCCCATATAAAAGGAAATGGATTGAAACTTTCTTAGTAACTTTAAATGAAGAAAGGCTGTTTCTTTAAGAACCCAGGAACATGAAGGATCATATGTGAAGGGAAAATTGCATGTTAAATAAGTGAAAAGTGTAGCCATATAGATGGCCATCCTTCCCGCAAACACATCTTTGGTCTCTACTGGGCTGGGCTTTTTATGGCCCCAAATTCCTCATTCAGTTACCAAATGACAAGTACAGCGTGTCCATTTCTTCTGGTCGTTTCTTCTTTCTGTGCTCACAGGATCTCGTTCAGGCTGTTTTCTGACAAAAACAATTTCATTCTGAGTTTTTAAAATCTGCCATAATAGGTGTCAGAAGGTGAATAACAACATCTACATGTTGGTATGGTATGTTCATGTGCTTGGAAAGAAAAGGCAAAAATAGGGAGGGAATAGGACTCACGTGCTCATGGGCAGAACAGAAAAAGCTGAGCAGTATGTGTCGTGCACTAAGGACCTGAGTTAACATGGTGCCAGAAGAGATTTGACTCGATGAGGCCTAGACCAAGATGCAGGCAAATGGTTTAGAGGGAGCAGAGGCAGTCTGAATTAGAGAGAATAGGTACTGGGAGCAGATATTAGGAAAGTCGTAGTTTGTGGTGGGGAGGTTCTCAGGACCTTTGTGGTAGAACACAAAGTAGAGCGTTTTAAGAGCTTGAGCTTCAGCAGAAAAGTTCCTGAGTTGGATGAAGAGTTTGTGGAAAATGAGAATTTTGAGGAATAAAAATTAACATGTTTTGGAGATGAGAGCTGAGGATGATGTGTTATCACAGCACATCCCCTCCTCCAGTATTTTCTATCCAGAATGTGATGTGGCAACAGAGACATGCGTATTGATCTCCCTCTTCTGAGGTAAGCCAGCTTCTTCCAGTCTCTACTTTACCATTGTGGCTGAAGCTCATATGCACTGGATTCATCCACACTATGTCCATTTAGAGAGAATTCTGTAGCAGAATCACCAGCTCACCATTACTGGAGTACCCGACAGCAGGCTGGATCAGCCAGTCCTTGTTCAGCAAAGATGCCTGTTGAACTCCACAGGAGTTTTCAACAAATAAAACCAGCAGGACCAGAATTGCAACACTGTAGTGAAATAATTTATATCACTGTTGTGCAAAATATGACCAAAACAACTTTGAAAGATGTGCGTATGATATATAAAAGCATTTTATTTCTATGGGGAAAAAAAACTTATTAGTGTAGGTAAGAATAATTTCATGGCCTTTTACTACTTTTTTTTAATATACTGGAATTGGTATTTCTGCATATAATGACAATAAACTAAATAGTTTTAGGGATTAGGGTCAATGAAATGGTATTTCTTGGTTACAATGTGCTTTTGTTGCAGAAAAGGGTTATATTTTGATTAAAACATCAAATGTAAATGTTTCCAGATGTTCAAGCATTGTTACTCAACATTGTTACTGTGATGTACAGGTAGAAGTGAAAAAGTCTCATCTTCATCTTGCAATTGCCTTTTTCAATTTTTTTTTCCAAACCTCTTTGTGTATCACAATCTTTTTAAACGTCTGCTTTTCATTCATTTATTTTCAAATACATACTAGTTCTTCTCTGAGTACTTCTTACACACAACTGAGACATTTTCATGTTTTAAGACTGTAAAGCATAGCAGCTTTCTCAGTGTCTTTAAATTATATAAATTTTATATCCCTGTTCAAAATTTCCAATATGCTCCATCAGTTATTATCCCCATCAGCTGCCAAAGTATTAACATCAGTTGGAATAAAATGAATAACAAAGCAATTTCAGTCATCATAGTGGTTAATTGGCTGTGCAGTTGGATATGCATATTAGGAAGTTGGGTTTCTATATTATTATTTCTGTCAGTATGGCTTGTCAAAGAGGCAGACAGTCTTTAGCAGTATTGTGGACAGTCTGGAGTACTGTAATCAAAAGTGGAATGTTGCTCATGGATTTCTGATAAGCATCTTTATACAAGCCCCACTGCCTTGGTACATGCATAGCTATTGATTGACTGGGGTGCCTTTACAAGAGCTAAATAAATAACAACACTCTGTTGTCACTTATCAGCAATACCACTTTCGCCTCAGCCTGTGGTAACCATGTGTTTCTAGATTTAAAGCATGTTCTATTGTCTTTTAATCAAATACTGTTTGAAATTAGTTATCAGAAGGAATTAATTTAGCATCCAATGCCATGTACTTCCTGCTGTTTCTAATTTTCAAAGATGGATTTTTTTCTGATAGTGAGAAGTTGACTTGGCTTTAAGGAAGATTTCCTTCTCTCTCTTTGCTCTATTCTACGGGAGAACTCTGTAGACAAAACTGCTGTGCCCAGTGTGCATAAGCACAACCAATTCTACAGTCCTAATATTTTGTCACCTTTCTTACACAGATAGCCGTTACTGTGGTTAACCATAGGATAATATGCTTGATTATTGTATTTTCAATGGATCATGTAGTGTAGTTCTGAAGTTTATCTTTTCTCTTTTCCTTGGACAAACCTTGCAATAGTTCTTAACCTTTCTGAGTAATCAAGATGACATTACTGACCTCTTTCTTGTCTTTCCCCAGATTCAGTTAATTTATCTCTCTGCTATTACGTTTGATGTCCTCAGGTCTGTCACAGTATCCATAACATGTTTTTCTAAGCTAACAACTTCCTTTCTAGTTTGTAAATACAGTGTAGGCAGAGCTGATAGGTCTCGCTGTGATAATAAGCTGACTTGTGAATGTAGCTGTGATTATAAGTAGAATGGAACAGTCTGATTTGATGAAGGAAAGTTTATTACAAATAAAAACACTGTTCTATAAAGTTAAAAGTAACCAGAATAAAGAAGAGAGGCCATGTACTTACCATAATTTAGACATTATTTTCTTTCTGAACAGCTACATGGATGTCTGGAAGTACTTTCCCCACCTCTTTCTCATAATTTTGTGTACATTTGTGCGCAACCATGTGCACGAACACACATACATATCACAGATGTTTCCTCATAATGAGAAAGTGGCCATGGTGGTAAGCTGAAAAAGAGAATCGGTGACAGTATTAACCAGAGAAGTAACTGATCAGAACAACAGAATTAACTATTCCCTTCCCCACCTTAGTTGAAAGAAAAAAGGAGCCAATGAAATGAAGTGGGAATGGAGGATGAAAGAAGTAGTGCTGCTGGATGTCAGCACAGGATAAGGTAGGGAGGATGCCATGCTTAGGAGCAGTCACCATCTCTGGCCCACGATTACTGAATCAGGGTAGAAAACTGGTTTTAAGCACTAAACTGGCCAAATCCACCAAAATAGCCCAGATTAAGGGTATGACTGGTACATGCACTGTAGATAGCATAAGAGTCAAAAAGCTTTATTTCTGGGGCTTTGGTTGGTTAAAAAAAAAGTACACTGGGTACGTGGTACCTGTGATCCTGAGTCTCAGAAGGCCAGACAAGGTCAAAGTTAAGGCAGGGTTTACCTGAAGGGGTGAGGAATGTGCTTAGATTTTTTTGTTGTTGTTGTTCTATATATTTGAACTGTAAATGGCACAATGACAAGTCTTCATTTAAAATATACAGATAGGTGTTTCCTGAAGAGCTTGCTGATTTGCTCAGATCATTCTGGTGTTCTGAGGCCTTGGAGGGGGATGCCCTCTGACACCTACTCCAAAATGACAGAAGTGTTAGCTCTTTCTTTAGCTCTCTTTTACTGCAGCTGTATATGCAAAGAAATGCCAACATGCTTCTAAAGCAAGTTGACTGCTTTCTAAATATGTTCTTTTATCCCTGCATATCTGCAACTGAATTAGGGATTCTCTAATTTACTTCATTAATTCAGCTCATCTGCATTTGTAAAATGAAGAACAGAGAATGACTAGACTTGGAGAAATTTAAAAAAACATGATAAACTTCCTCTACCTTGAAGAAGAGTCAGATGTAGTCTTAATGCATGTTTGCATTGCTGAATCACTGGAGTTGGTTGACTTTCTCAGTGACAGCAGCTCTAGAGCACTGGAAAATAGGTGGAGAGGAGATAAGGAGAAATGGCCATGGGCTTGCCTGGCTGACCAGTGGAGATGAAAAGATGTGAAGGAACAGAGTGCTAAAACAAGCAATGTTCCTAATTATTGACCTAGGCCTGATTTGATTTTATTGAGGTCAAGCCTAAAATTTCCACTGCATGACCTGATCTGTTTTGCCTCTGTCAGATACAATGTGTCTCAAGCACACAACACTTCTGCCGTGGTCTCCCTCACTAAAACAATGCTGCTTAAACTGTTAAAAAATATTGCAAATAATAATGCAAACACATGTATTTTTAAAATAGGTTTGGTGCAGTTAGTGGATGTGTTCATTTTATTTCACATGACAAGAATTATGAGGGAGCTTTTAGCAAATATAATGAATTGCCATATTTATGGAAAACATATGAGCATGAATTGAATCATGCCGTTATTTTGGGTTTGGATATTCAGTGCCCACAGAGAGGAGTTTAGAAGTTGTGACAAAACAACAGATGTGAGATTAGCCCCTTTGGCTGTGTCTAAATGGATGCGTCCTAAAAATCTTGGTGTCCCAGTTGGTCAGAACATGCTGTGGCTCCCATCCAAGCCCCATCCTTCCACTCATCCTCTTCTCAGGCTGGCTTGTGTTTGCAGTTTGCCTTGCTGTGGATTTTAAATCTGCCTGGGGCATGCACCCCAACCCTGGCATTAAGAGAAGCTCTCAAATACTGCATTTGATTATTCTAAAATAAAATAGAAATGCTGTGAATGTCCTTCTTCCTAAATAACCTACTATATAAAGAGAGGTTAAATAAAACATTTATATGGGCAAGGAAAGGTGAGGGTGAAGACTGTAATTATATTATTACTTGAAAATTTTTCCAAGCAACTTTTTATTGCTTGGAAATTCTGTGGAAGTTGCAGGAGTATAACTGTTCCCTTTATCAATTAGAAGACTTTATTTTCAAGTCCTGTGTTTAAGACACATATGGAAGAAAATATAAGAAATAGAGTTTTGTTAGAGATTGTTATCTAGAAGGTGTTGTGTATGAGGGTACATAGGCCAAATTATCATTTTGATTGGGCTGACTTCTAATAGAAAACCAGTCATTCACTAAGATTGAAGCCAGAACAATTTCTGTGATGATGATTTTTAACTTTTGTAGAAATCTTCTCACGTTAGTTAATAAAGCTTGCTTTTCATGACTCGGCATGATTTGACAGCTTTAGCTGTTGTCTGACGTAAATATGGTAAAATCCACTGCATATAGCATTTAGAGGGAGAAGCCGGTGAAGAAAGAATAGTAACAACATTATTTTGCAGCAACAACAGCAAAAGCAAGCTGTTGTTTTGAGATGTTTGACTTTCTTACTGTGCGAGACATTACAAAACTCTAGTTAAGTATGCAGATAAGAGAAGTTACCAGTCTGGTAAGAACAGCGGTCTGTAAGTGCCTAACCCGGACACTTACATTTCAGTAGCTGGCAGTGATTTTGTGACTTGTATGATTACCTAAATGAAAACATGGTTCCCATGTAAGTGGGCAGGAGCTTAGCTTCAAAGAGCCTGAGGTCGGAAAAGGTAAATAATTAAATTGGGGAAAATATGTGATGCATCTGCTAGATATCAATACTTTAGATCCGTATCTAAAGTTGTTAACGATGATATAAATTGCAAGTGACTACCTGAAGATTCTTGAGATCCTGTCTATTCATTGTTCTTGGAGGATAGAATTTGTGCATCAGGGAATTTATGCCTCAGGTTTAGGGAAGGTAGGTTTCAGTGCAATCAATGTATATTATATTACTTTGTTGACCCTTGGACTGTGGACAATTGTCAGTATTTCAGTACAAGGTCACTGCTCATCCTAAGCTGGTCATAGCAAGTGTGGTGTGAGTAAATGAATATGTCAGGGGTTTGCAAGTATTTTGTGTTTGTTTCAAGTCATTAACTTGATTTCAACTGGCTATTTGATAATCACTCTCCTCCCTATTTCCTTTTTCTAAATGTAATTACTTAAACTGAAAGAAAAACTAAAAAAGAAATAATTATATGTAATCTAAGAATAAATTTGCATATGCATATAGTGTGTGGTGGTACTCTTGTCTTCTGTAGGGGTCAGTTAACTGCCAAAGTATAGTTTGCAGAAAAATGGAAAATCAGAGGGAGAAAAGGAGCAGTCATTATTGCTAAATAAGCCTTAGTGTAAATGAGTTCCACTTCACTAAAAAAATCCCTGTTTCTAACTGTCATGTCAAAAAGTGGCATATATACATTAACCCTTGTCCTGCACATGCACTGGTGTCTCTCCAGCACTACTGACCGTCTTGGCAAGAGGCTCATCTGGAATGGTTATTCCTGTTTCACAGAGAGGAGCTGAAACATGGCAAATCAGCTTTGCATTCATTCCCTCTTCAATGATTCAAAGAAATCACGCAGTGGTCAGATTGGCCACCTGAAAATTCCCTCTGTGTCTTTTGTGCACTTGCCCGTGATGTAAGAGAGGGATCTGGGGCACGGCCAGAGTGTGTAACACTCTGTTGTCAGTTGGCATAGCTTAAAGCTGATCCCATGCTGGTTCAGCGTATGCCATGCCTCAGTCATCCCTCCGTAAGCAATTCATTGGGCAGTGCTTTCCCCACCGCTGCGTGTCAAACAAAAAACAGCACAGCAGAGGTTAAGGATTATTCTGTTTAGCCTTTGTTTTTGCTTGTTAATGAATAGACATCCGGTTTATTTTGGGAGTACACACAGCTTTACCTACCTAAATGTGACAAGCATCTAGCCATAAGTTCACACAGCAACCTGAAATGGGAAAAGGAATTAAACAAAGATTCAACGAGTTCTGTATTGCTGTTTCTTTCTATTGTATTGTGCCAATACTATGATCCAGCACCATGTACTAGTTACTGAGCAAATACCATTCTTCTTTCCTTTGCTGTGTACGTCATACTGCGGGATTCATAGAACTGATATGTGGGAAAAAAATGTAGAAAAAGGGGGATGCAAAGACATGGGAAAGGGGAAGGAGAAAAGGAAAATGGGTCAAGCAGGCAGAGCACTCCTTTGTTTAAGAAAAACAGAAATATCTTCTCACTGTGCATATTTCTGTTGTTTTTCCCCCCTCCCCCACAGGGAGTATTTCTGCAGTAATATGGTTTGATTTTTTATAGAGCTATTGTAATTATTTTAGATTTAGAAAATGCATAAAATACTGATCTTTGTGTGTGCTGATACACCAGACTTAAAGCTCTCACACCTTCACAGGTAAGGTTTGCCTGTCTTTTGGTATAAGTCAAATCTTTCCAAACTCCCCATCATTGCTCACATTTTTTGTGTCCATATGAGGGGCAGTTGCCTTAAATATTGTTCTCTGCTTGTCTTGTAATTCCAGTTGCTCATGGTATCTGAAGGCTATTAAGTGAGAAGGGCAGTCATAGTGCATTGAGTCAAGATTTGAACTGGTGGCTTCACCTCACGTCATTTTATTTTACAGATATTGTTTGCGATTTAAATGTTCCCTCTCCATGTAATTGCTCTGGATGTTTGAATGTTGGCATCAGTAGGCAAGGTGTTTTCTCTCTGTTCCATGAGTGAACGTGAATGAGGTGAGGATTTCATTCAAAGACAGCTTTGTTGAAAAGGATTAGTTGCTTTCATTACTGTAGGACTGTTAGCATAATTAGCAGTTCATCAGAATGATTTCACAAGCCATTTTTTGTGAAAATGACTGGGGCAAAGCTTTCCAGATTGTAGTGAGTTTGTCTGATTGACCATGACTGTAATACCAATAGATGTGAAGAGCCAACAGTCACAGAGGGAAGGTCAGCATTAACTTTCTTTCATTTAATGTTCGTTTTGGTTTTTGTTTTTTGTTTGGTTTTTTTTTTCCCTTAAATAATAAATCATGCAATGTGTCTTTTGTTTCTTGTCTTAGTGAATGGTATAGTTTTTAATATTTGTATTATGGTGGCATCTATAAATTTCAGTCAGAGGTTGTGAGCCCATTGTGCTAAGCAGATGGATTGAATACAAAAAGACAAGAAAGCTGAGGAAATAATCACTCTTTACTGCTGACAGTACTCTCCAGGGTAGGTTTCAAAATAGCTCAAGAGCTGTGTAAAATTAATAAGCTGTTCCTCATGTACTGAAATCCTCTTTCATTTTATACTGGCATGAGGGATCTCTGTAGAGAGGAGGGGCTACAAATAACATTTGCAAGAGGTTGGGGTTGAAGATTGTCCCCTAAAGTCCAGATTTTACTGAGTCGGATGGATAAGTGCACACTAACAGTATGCATCAAAACGGTCTGTATGGAATTTGTCCACTACAAAACCTCTGAATCGATGAGGTCTGCTTAGTCCCTCAGAGAAAGGTTTATTGGGCATAAAAGTCAAATCAGTGTCCTTTTGTTTCTTTAGCATCTTTGTAATTTTTTTCACTGATAGCTGGAAGAGATGAGAAATCAGGGAGCTTTACTCTTATCTAATAGAAGCTTAATGGTAACGAGATATTTTAGTAGGTCTTTGAGTTTCTAGTTCAATTATTATTCTCTTCTGATGTGGGAAGATGTTCCCTTGGACTCTATATTTGCAGTGGGGCATTAAGTTTTTGATTTTGTTGAGGCATTTTTAAATGTTATTTTTCTCATACAATATATGTTTGGTGCATTTATTCAGTAGAAACACTAAAAATAAAGATCTAACACTGAATCATAATTAGAAAGGAAAAAAATTATTACCTGTCATGGAGAAAACCCTGAAATAATAAATACCACCATCACATTTTACTGCTGTCATAAATAATCATTCAGCACATGTCCATAGGCTCCATTTATTGTATCATATTCACTTAAATATGTTTATGAAACGATCCTTCTACACACATACACATTTTATCAAATTTCAGATTCCTTGATTAATGGCACAGACCTTTTTTGCTATGTGGCACAGTCTGTCATACCTCTAATTCAATTTTGAAATAAAGGTATTCTTAGATCTTCTTATAATAAGGCTATTCGTCTTTCTACAGTTATACCTCCTTTGCTTATTTTCTTATAGAAGGGATTAAGATTTAACAGTGATGTATTTCCTAATAAACAGAGCTAGAGGACAGCTTATTCCATTATCTTAGATATACCCTAGTTACATCTTCATTGGAACCCATTAAATATTCTTGGACAGTACTTAGCAATATATAAAAGGTTTCTTGTTTTTGATTTCAGCAGAGACATCAATCCAGATGTTCTGGACTATATTGTATAATTGTCAAGGAGTTAAATAAGCACAATGAAGGTACAGTAGTTTAAATGTGTTGGTGTACATCTAATGTTTATAGATAACCCTTTTAAAGAAGTCAGGATGTATTGCCACGTTCAGCCATTCTATCTTAATTCTAAATCACTGCCTCTGTGTTTCCTGTTGCAGTCAGTCAAAGACCCTGTAGAACATTTACCTTGCAGCTTTGCAATTTTAATTATCTGATCAAGTGTATTAGATTGTGATAGAGGTAAAACCAATTACAATTTCTCAGAAGTTCATATCTTATTAGTAGTTTTCTGGGAAATAGAACCCAAGTTTATAGCAGATTTGAGAGGAGAGGACTCCCTTGTTCTTGTTCCCCACTTGTTCTTTGCATTTCAGGTTTGGATCTTCAGGTAGTGTCATCACTGGCACTCAGTGTTGCTGATTCAAAGTGCTGTATTTTGGCCAGTGAACTTGTTTTAGGTCTAATTTGAATATACACAGACTGTGGCAGATTCACTAATACAGTAATAGTATGCACTGGAAACTCTCTCTGATGTCATTACCCAGATACTCTGAAATTAAAGAAATGGTATATAGGTTACTTCGATATTGTATGAAGTTTCTTCATACAGTGTTTATAGCAGTGGTTGAATGAACCATGTTCTCACCTAGCTCATGCTGCTGCCAGCCGTGGCTTTCAGGCCACCAAGCTCTTTTCATCAGGCCTGGTTGTGAGGTGTGAGGATGATGCTGACTGTGGTCTAGTATTAAATGACAGAAACATCTAGGTCAGATCCTCTCCTAATAGAAATAGTGGAAGCAGGTATTTGCAGTGTTTAATGGTCATACCTTCCAGGAAGATTGCTAGTTCAGCTTGGTATCTAAATTGTTTTTTACAGCATTTGTGCTGGCAGATCTGTTGAAGATGCAGGACTCTTCAAATATCTGTGAGAGTTATCTAAACAAAGGTGTGATCGCAGCAGTGGATAAAACTTATTCTTCATTGTCACAGACTCCAAAACTAGAACATTACTGCTTTGTCAGTGAGCTAATGCTCTGCCTCCAGCGTGACCAGCATGCCCAGCTGGTAGATGTGGTGGGAAGCTAATGCCACACAAGATATGGACAGTCCTGTTTTATTTAAGAAAGCAGATAAGGGCATTCACTGCTGCTTGTTTTATGTTCTTGGGAATCATATGTAGCAATGCAGTCTTTAGTGGATAAAACTTGTATATGTTGAAAACTGTTGCCCAGATAGCCAAATGAATTATCCCTGAAATGAAAAGTGCACATGCTGAAATATTTTCCAGGTATTTTGGCAATTTAAAGGATGCCACTTTATATGCTGGGTATTTCTTAAATGTTCCATTAATTTAACTCTCTATATAAATGCTAATTTAATTAAAATGCCTTTGTATCTTAAATATAAATGAAAACAACAGACTTGCTGAAAGTTAGCATGGACGTCTGCTTATGCATAATTTTTCTTATCTTCTGCAGCATTGTCTTTCTTTTTTTCTTTAAATGAACAATATGAAAGAGTATATCCTGTCTTGTCTTTTAAAATTTCTTATAGCAGAATATTTTTGACAGGCCACTTTTGCTTTTGGAATTAAAATTTCCCCCACAAATGGTTAGTAAGGATAACAAAACACTGTGCTTTAACTTAGTAGACATGATGATGATACCAGTTGGCATTTAGCTGTCCCATATACTAATTCATGCATGTGAAATAAAATTATTATACTTAGAATTTTTGGTCATTTACTCAGTCCCTATCAGGGAAGACAACTTAAAATGAAAAATATCTATAATTTTTGTTTTCCTTTACCAATATTTTTTTTATTTAGAGAGGAAAGTAATGCTTTACCTCCTATGTAAATATGCTTTACTAAAAATACATCTACATAAGGGCCAAATCAGTAATTTTCAGGTGTGGTAAATATAAGTTGGGAGCCTTGAAGGAAAGCAGAGTCCACAGAAGAAGGTCAAATTCTTTATCCATGTGGACTGTGTGGACATACCAGACACACCAGTTTCATCAGCAATGATAGCAGTCCCTTTTTAAGATAGTTCTCTGACTGTGTTATAAACCTTCAGCTGTATTCAACTGTCATTTTTGGCAACCTGTACTGGATTCAAAATTATGGTTCTTTGAAGCAGAATAGTCTTCAGTCGTGCCCGTGTATACATACACATCATGCACGTGTATATATACGTGCATATATATGTGTGTGTATGTATGTGTGTACTTGTTCCTTTTAATAAGACACTGTGTCATGGTTTAACCCCAGCCGTCAACCAAGGCCCACACAGCCTCTCGCTCACTCCCCACTAGTGGGATGGTGGAGAGAATCAGAAGAGTTAAAGTGAAAAAAGTTGTGGGTTGAGATAAAGGCAGTTTAATAAGAAAAACAAGAGCCGTGCATGTAAGCAAAGCAAATCAAGGAATTTGTTTACTACTTCCCGTGGGCAGGCAGGTGTTCAGCCGTCTCCAGAAATGCTGGGCTCCGTCACGTGTTAAGGTGACTTGGGAAGACAAATGCCATCACTCTGAATGTTCCCCCCTTCCTTTTACATCTCCCAGATTTATGTGCCAACACTGTATGGTTTGGAATATCTCAGTGGGGATCAGCTGTGTCCCTTCTTGTGCACCCCCAGCCTGCTTGCTGCTGGGGTAGGATGAGAAGCAAAAAGGACCTCAACTCTGTGTAAGCCCTGCTCAGCAATAATTAAAATACCCCTGAATTACCAGCACTGTATCCAGAACAAAAGCAAAACACAGTCCCATACTAAGTACTAGGAAGAAAGAAATTGAAAGAAATTCTCAAGAAATTGAACACTGTCTCAGCCAAAAGCAGTACATATTGCAAGCTTTAAGTCAGTTAATTAAGATAACTGAAGTAGCAATTCCAATGAAATATTTAATGATCTAGGTTCTGATCTCCTGTATCCTTAACATTTAGACTTTATTTACTCGTGTTTAGAATCTGCCATCTTATCTCAAAAGCTGTTCTTGCATATAAAGGTGTGATTTTAGCTGTCTGTGAGTCCCAAGTAATTGCACAATTGTATTCACATGGAGCATTTTACCAGTACAGGAGTGGGAAGTTAGTTTTTATTGCCATTGGCTCCTCATTGGTAAATTAAAAATTCCTCTCTACCTCCTGTAGGGCTCGTAACAATCTTGAGTAACATATTTCATGAATGAATGGATAAGGAATAATATTCTGTAATTATTATTTGAAAAGGGATTTACATGTATCGCTCTTAGGTCAGGTAGTTGCAACAGTGTCATCCACTGCTTTAAAATACAGCTAAGCCAAAGGGTCAGTGACAGCATGGGGCTATTATTTCTTCAGAGATTTTAATGTCTTGTTTGACTGCGGCAACAATCTCTCCAGTTGCAACATGCTTTTTTTTTTTCTTTTTTTCTCTAACAATAGAATGTAGTAAAGATGAATCTGGTTGGCATGTTTGATCTCTTATGTTTTAGGCATCTGTGGGAACAATGAAGTAGCTGCTCTGTTCGTATAATTCCCATTGGTACGTAGGCATGTTTGAGAAAACAGGCTGAATTTAGATCCAGATCTCCTATGGCTGAATTGACTAGAGGGAAACCTGTAGTTGCAACATGGGTTCAGAGCAATAATGACAAATAATTACTGTTTCCAGAAGGGAGACAAAGGTTTATAATTTCATATGCGCTAGTAGTGCACACACTATCGTTGCCTTGTGTACTGTAGTAAGACGGATCTTTTCATCTGCCTTCCTCTAGCTTGGGAGATTTTGAAGTGCCTATATAACCTCAAATTCTTTTTGACATTTTTTCTACTTCTCTTCACAATCAACTTCAGTTGTAATAGGTATTTAAGTCTCCACAGAAGACTTGTAGCCCTGATATTCATTTAGTAGAAGAAACATGAAAGCGTCGTCTGTGTACATTGTTAAAGGCTTGTTTTCATTCTAGGGTCAGAAAAAGTGATTTTTCCACAGCAGATAGAATAGAAAGTGCTGTTTCCAGGTTCCATAATCAAGACAAATACAAGTGCCTGTTGCCATGCACCATATATTTTCCACATTATAGTAATGGATGCACTGCTGCCACCTGCTTTGTCAGGACTTCCAGCTAATTGGAATAAGTTATGTGTGTTCCAGTTACTCTTACGGTCTATAAAAGGCTGCTTTGTTCTAAACCAGATAATAATTTTTGATGGATTTCCTTGTGGTAGCAGATACTGCTGTACTCTGGTGAGAACCATTGGTTTTCACAAACACAGGTGTTTTCTGCCAATATTAAGACTACTGAGTTTATGCTAAGGCATAGCATTCAGTGTAGGTTCTATGACCCAGATCCAGGTGTAGTAAATCCTGAAAGGAACATGAAAAGATGTGATTAAGACTGTACAACCCACTCGTGGCTGCTGCCTGAAAAACTTGTACATGCCCTGCTTCTTCAGTCTATGATCTTTGATAGTTTCCTCAAAAGCTGTTATATGTCCTTCTGTTTCTGGAGAAGGGTTCAGGCCATATGAATCAGAGGTGACATAACTGCTGGCTTAAGAAGTTCCCATAAATGTGCGAGATGGACTCTGTGCAGCACAGTCCACTTGACCTCTTGGAAGCATGGCAGATCTTCTGCTCTCTCAGCTTCATCCAGGCAGGTGGAAATTGTCCCCAGGATCTTATAAAATCTGTGACCTTGCCCCAGTGTTTTCTCTGAATTTCTCTGCATTGGTTTTTTTTATTCTGTGGTTGCACTCTTATCTTAAGGTATAGCTGTGACATCAGAGCTCATAAATGCAGTACTTTTTAGGTGAAGTTAATTTTTGTAATAATTCCAGCTGGAATTGGTACCTGATGGCTGCAATCTAGGTCTACACTCATCCAACAAGAGCTGGAGCTGTATGACTACTAGATCATAGTATGTACAACTTTTAAGATAAATTTCCCTATAGTAAGTGATTTATTACTTTTGAAATATATCAGACATTTGTATTTTAATGTATCTTTAATACTCAGGGTCACAGATTTGGCACGACAGAGTAACAAAGGGGATTAATTGTATGTGATCCAGTTTTGCTCCTGTGCTCAGTCTGGAGAGCATGTATTTTAGCTCTGTCAGGAAGCCTGACCCCTTCAGAGAGTAGAAGTTCTTGCTTATGCCTCTCAGGTGCCTCATTTGGTCCCATATATCAGGTCCCAAACCTGCTGAATCTGTAGGTTTCATCTTCCTCACTTGAAAACTAACTGGAATGGTCTCTTTTCTTGCTCCTTTTTTTTCCCCCCAACTTTCAACATACTTTTTTAGATGAAATGGTAAGTGATAGAGATAATATCCTCAAGTCTGCAGCCAGTTACCATTGTAAAAAAACAGGCTAGCTATTCTGTAAAAGAAAAAAGAAGAGTATATGATTGTGTGCTATGAAAATATGAGTATATGTGAATTTGTATTTTATAATGAAATAGTTTATTACCTTTATTACTTGTCATGATGGGTGCTATGGCAATAAGAGAAAAAAAAGGCACATTACACAGAGCAAAAAATGATAGAATTTTTCATGCTATGAATCTCTTTTGTACCCCTCCATGGCCCATCTTAACCTCATGACAATGCCATATAGTGTTAGTCATGTCTGAATAGTGAAGGGAGCTTTCAGAAAGCAATCTTCAATCTTAGAGGCTACTTGTGTCAGGAAGAAAAGAAAACTTCAGTGGTAACTGTTAGTGAAATTATTTGCTGCTTGTTTTGGATATCTCCGTCAGTTCATGGGAGAATAGTTTATTGCTTTACAAAGCACAGGAAGATAAACCCATATACTTTATTTTCTAGACATATCCTAAAACTAGCTCCCTTAAACCTCAGAATTAAGTACATGCACAGAAGAACATGTGCAGGTTTGTGAAATAATTGCTCTTGTTGGTTCAAAATACATTAAGTATAAACTTTTACTGGGTGGGTTTTTATTGCTTTCCTATATAAACACTCTCTGTTGATTTATTGTGGAACTATAACTTTGGTTGAGTGCTGGCTGTGTTTTTACTGAACACTTCTTGTCTGCAAACCTGATACGATAATTTTTGAAGGAACTGGAACGTGAAGTGCATGAGCTGCCTTGGCAAAGTTGGTGCAGCTAATTAATTGCTAGTCCAGCTAGTCTTCGCTTTTTGGTACAGTAGGTTTTGCTATATATAAATGTTAGTAGAAATAGGAATAAGCCTATGATTGACAGTGTCTTGATTATGCGATTAATCATTTTCCTTTAAATGTTAATCAAAGACGTAGTTATTTTTAAGAAACTGAAGGATCTGAGAAATGCCCTTTGTCTTTGATAATCTCTTAAACTTGTAATTAAAAGCATCTAAAGCTAATAATAGTTTTTTCTCCAAAAGAAGTTTACCAAAATTGAGGAATCTTGCTAGATTAATGAATCTCTGCTCTTGCTGAGAGCAGAATATATAGACTTGGAAGACTAAGAGTTGCAAAGCTTTGTTTTATGCTGAAATCCCATTTACAGTTACAGAGGAGTTGGGTTTTAGAAGGGGCTGCATTCAGCCTTCTCTTTCTCAAGCCTTGTTAGAAACTGTTTTCACCAGGCAGGATTTTGGAAATAGAAAGGAATTTTCCTTAGGAAAGGAATACAAAGATGCTTAGCTTCCCTTTTCTCTTCCATCTGCAAATCTAGAAAAAAATTAGTCTGAGAAGTCACTAAACATTCCACACCTTGTTGAACTGGGGAAACTTTGAGTCAAAAATTGGTTATAATTAGGTGGATGAATAAAAGTCTGATTTCCTGAAGACCTCATAGCAGCTTTCCAGTTTCTGAGAGGACAGCCTCTTCATCAGCAACTGGAATGATAGGACAAGGAGCAATGGGTTCAAACTGAAAGAGGGAAATTTAGGTTAGATATTAGGATGAAATTCTTTACGGTGAGGGTGGTGAGTCACTGGCACAGGTTGCCCATAGCACTTGATGCACCATTCCTGGAAGTGTTCAAAGCCAGGTTGGATTGAACAACCCGGTCTAGTGGAAGGTGTCCCTGCCCAATAAAGGGGTGTTGGAACTAGATGACTTTTAGGGTCCCTTCCAACCCAAACCATTCTATAATTCTATGATTCTTTTCCCCTTCTACTCCAGTTTACCATATTTTGTTCTTTTACTCCTTTCTTTAGTCTTTGCCAGGGATTGTACTTTTTCAGCACCAGTTTGCTCAAAGTGGCTCTAGAAAAAGCTGTAGCTCAGGAAATTATTCCTGTCTGAGGAAAGGTGGTCTTTTACACAAGACCCCAAGGCATATTAGTATCAAAAGATTCATTCACTTAATTCATATTCCATGATTCATCATTCTAATGAGATCTTGGTTATTCATGAAATAGTTATTCATGGATTATTCTCTACGTATTAACATGTGGAAACACTGGGCTATGATACTTGCTTTTGAAGAATACTTGCAGAAATCAGTTCCTCTTGAAACATTTATTTCATATGCAACAGTTTACCTTTTGTTTACTTTATGAATGTGTGCTATGAAGATGAGAATATAAGTAATTTGAAAACCCAGCTATGGCAATGCATATTGAAGGGGCACTCAGTAACCCTGTAAGATTTTGTCTTGCTCATTTTTGTCGGTGGTAATTTTACATGAGGAAGGAGACCTATCACTCGACATATATGGAGCAAATATCAAAGTTATGGTGATTCATATATTGCAACTCTGCCATAATAGAGAAAGAACCCTATGTAGAATGAAGTAATATGAGCTGAAATAAAGTGATGCAGAACAAGAACTGAGACTTGCATTACATTATTCTGTGAAACAGAATCTGAAACTGCTGCAGGGGAATGAATACATGATACGTAATATGGACCAATATATCATGTACATTATTTAATATATTGAAAAACTGATGTATAATACACTATTGAAATGGGGTGTATAATGTGTTCTGTAGAGAGAATTTTCTTTCAGTCCTCCTGTCTTAGGCATGGACACAGTGGAATATACTGTTGTGCGAAAGAGTCGCTGACCTTGCCTCCGTTTACAAAAGGAGAAGAATATATAAATGAGCTGTTTCATGAAGAGGACTGTGTGATTAAGAAAATTGGTTTCTCAAAGTAGTAGCATCAGGGTCAAATCAATCTTGGACACAATCAAACAATATACATTTATTTTCTCTGAGTTGTGTAATAATATTTTGACAATTGCAGTGCCCAAAAAGATCAGAATCATTACATTTAAGAAAAATTGAAGCTATCAACAAGGAGAGCTTATGTTACATGGAATGAACATTTAGTCAATGGAAGAACTTTAATTTTTAACTGTTTACATTTTTAACATTTTTTCCCTAGAGATTAGTTGCATCAGTCTGCCCACATTCTGAATCCAAGTTTTTTTTAACTAGTAAGTAGTATTTTTTCATGCCACCCCACTGATTTATAATAACTGGAAGATTAATTAAGAGCATCTTTATTTTTGCAAGAGAATCCAGAATATCCATTGGAATCGCTTACAATTTCACTTAAAGCAAATATAATGCTGTACTTGTTGAAAGTGGAAAACTATCCCTAAGGAGTATTAAATGCCTTTTACAGGTGTGAAAAAGATCTCATGTTTTTAACAAATACATCCATATAGAATTTTCACACATTTATAACACCTGTTGCTAAACTGAGGAGAAGTCTTGTTTCTTAATGTAGGTGACTAAATGCTTCAGGAGATGCGTCTCCCCCAAGGCTCTCAATTTAAATGCCAGCCTATTTAATGTATTCTCTAAGAACAGAGGCACAGCTTATAAATAGAACATTAAAGCATTTTTATACCCTTCATGTTGGCTAGGGATTGTACTATCAGTAAGTAATTTTTTTCAGCTATTATGTTTCACTCATTAGTTGTGTGGATGCATTCAGCTCTAGATCTGGTTAATCTGTGGCAGGTATTTGGGGTGTCTTTTGGAAACATGAGGCTGTTTCACCAGCTGGATGTAATTCCTGATCAGAGTTTTTTAAAGTGAGTGAGTTCATCAAAATGCAAGCTGAGAGAGATGGCCTTTCTGATCCAACAATGCATGCTTTCTTGCTGAGGATGAATAAAATAGGGCAAGAATTTCATAGACTCATGGAATTATTTAGGCTGGAAAAGACCTTTAAGATCGTGGAGTCCAACCATAAACCTAACTTTGACAAATAGCATTTTTTTGTATACAACTCTGCAGGTTCAAAAAAAGGTACTATTTAAATTCTGTACACAGGATACATTGCAGTTGGTAGACAGAGCTGAATTATATATGAAGATATAAATAAATTTATACTCTGGGGCCCTTCCCTAATCCAAAGCCCATTAGAGTCAAAGTAATACTCTTTGGATCAAGGTCCTAAAGGACAACTCTGTGGAGTTTTTGTATGGTCTGCAGTCTACTCCAATAGAGTAGCTCTTAAAATTAAACTGCTTCCTTTTTATTTTTTTTTTCCTTTCTGTTTTCATCTTCCAACTTGGGTATTTCCCTTTCCAATATGTATTTTTTTTTGTCATGCCTATTGCATTTTTGTTTGCTACTGACCAGGCCTTATTTTTTTTCACCCCTCTGTGCTTCACTTTGTTTCCATTTTACTCCACCTCTTGTTTACATTTCTTATCTTTAGGGATACCCCTTTACCTTTCTTATCCGTTTTGAAGGTATAAACCTCTGTCTTGGTTTTGTGCCTTCAGCTACCCACAAGATCATTAGGGATTATCTCTTGTCATTAGAGCTGAGTCCATCTTAGAAACAAAGAGATGCTGAGGCTCATTCACGCAGTTTCAAGAGGATACTTCATATGCCCTATTTAATTTGCTGCTTTACTGGTTCATTGAATTGACCTGTTCTGCCATAAGGTAAAGTTTTCAAAAGTGCTGAAGTCATCTGAAGAGTCAGAGGATGCTTCTACCTGGGAAACCCAGGTGAACTGTGCCCACTTTCTGAACTGATCAAAAGCCATATAGTGTACCAGCATGACTCAGTAGCCTCACCCTATGCTCGGCACAGTTTCTGGTTGCCACAAGGTGTATGAATTTCCAGATGCTAGTAAAAGACTCTGTAGAGACACTTTATGTAGAATGTAAGTGCCTAAATTGCTTCTGAAGATGATTTGTTGATATCCTTTCAGAATTTTTTCCAAAAGTGTAAATAGCCTTTTTTAAAGAGAAATAAGTTTATTCGGTTCTTAATCATTATTAATAGTGGAGTTAGGCAGTGTTAATTAGTCATTGAGTTCTAATGTAGGCCCACATTTTCATGTGTGTGGGTTTGTACAGGAAGTAGGATTTTGTGAAGTGATTACTCTGAAAGCTACCCAGGTCAACAGAAAATGTTATCTAAAAAAAAAAAAAAAAGAGAGAGAGAGAAAATTCCTTCAAAGTTTTAAAAATCCCATAATATTTTGAATAGGTATTTGGGATCATTTTCTTCCTCCTTTCTGGAGGAATGTGCATAGACTTTCAAAGACTGTGCTGTAATGGTGACGCGTCATGTTTAACTGAAATCAGTTGAAAGAGATGAAGGGTTACTAGAAGAGCAGGGACATGATTGGCATGCCTGGGAAACTGTGAGCACCCACATTCTTTCCAAGTGCAAGGATCAGGGATCTCAATTAACAAAAATCTAATGGCCCTGTTATCTCACTGCAGTATTAAGATTAGCTGTTATTAAGTCTCCTTAATTCCAGGATTTTCTGCATGTTCTGTAGAAATATGTTTTGAGCATCATACATCATAAATCTGAAACATTTAGCAAAGTCTTCATCATAGTTTTGGAACTAACCAACTCCCTTTCATCTTGAAAGAAAACCTTATCAGACCAATATTTTTGAGTAGATATTCATACTCACGGCAAAGGAAGATGTGACTGAATCCTTCATAGAATAACTTTATGCAGTAGATTGTGGATAAAAGCAGCCTGCAGTCTTGTGGAGTTTGAAAGAAGAACCTTTCAGTTTTAAAATATTTTTAAACATTTCAGCAACACTCTTCATATAGCATTGCCCATGGTCTATGGTGTTCTCTTCAGCTCCTCCCCCACCAAGAGCATAAGGATACATATGGAAGCTGACCATTGAAAGGGAGTATGTTGTTGTAATTTTTGTATTAATTTTGTTTTACTTGGTAGCACCAAAAGCTGCTGGTTTTGAAGTCCTGGTGTGTTGTCTTTTTCTAGGAGGCAGAACAGTTTATTTCTCTGTACCTAAGGCAAAAAACCCCCAAACCCTGGACATTTTGTGAGGTTTATTTGGTAGACCCTTAAATCATGAGTAAAAGTGAATGTGAGTGTGAAGTAACTGTATATCATTAAATCTGTGGCATGGGTTGCTAATTGAAAATATGATACAGTGATATTGCATGAAGTTGTTACTTGATAAATACAGAGTACTCATGTGCCTTTGCATTTTGAACAGGTGATGTTGAAAAATGTGTAAGCCATCTCCACGTAAATTAATTTTCCTGAATATACAATAGGTTGAGTTTTTTAATGGCATGATTTTACTATTTTTGTCACTTCTGGGTTTTTCTTGGTGGGTTTGTTTATTTTTTTCTCATACTGTTTAACAAGGTTAACATTTATAATACACAACTTTATTTGTATAGTGGGTTTGTAATTAAATATAATCAAACCATTTTCTATCTTGAGGAAACCAAACTGCATACAAAATAGGAATGAACAACAGCTATTCATTCACTTTTCTCTAGCAATGACTTTTATTATTAGTGATATAGTAATTATCACAAAATCTGAGCTATGTTTCCTGGTTAATATATAATTTATAATATATTTTTTCTGTGTTTCAATTGACATCTGTAAACACTGTAATGGCTAAAATATCTTGACATAAAGTTTTAGGGGCTTTGCTCTCTGAGATGTACTTAATTGTAGGTCTCTCAGGTTAAAATACCTGTCCTGCTTTCCAAAGTAGGGAAAGTACTTTTGTGCATAAAGAAGCCAGATATGTTATGAAAACATCTGAAAACATTTTTTAGAATAAAATTACAGGTGTTCTAGCAACATAACAAGAAAGAGTATAGCTACAAAAACAGTGGTCTATACATTATTTTTTGTTAATTTAAGTGAAAATTAATTCAGAGTAATGTATTAATGATACTGTTTTGAAAATAGGGGTGTGTTTTCCAAGGATTTTTATAATACAAATATGTGACCTCACAACTTACATGTAGTTTGTGAATTTGGTGCAGCAAAATCACTTCATTCACAAATATTGTACATAGTGTGACACCTCTATGAGGAGGGTAACAGAGATTGTTGTCTTTTCCTTTGATTTTCAGAAATACTTTGCAGATAACTTTGACAGCATCAATTATTAACAATAAATACAAACCCAAATACATGCAATCTTTCTGTAAGATTTATAAATTCCTTCAGCTTTGAGACAAAGATAACATACAACACTGTGAGGGTTTGGGTCAGCTCAGAGGGTTACCACTCAAGGAATTTTACAAGTCAAGGTATTTGAAGACATACCTGTGCAAAACAGATATTCACAGGCAAATGAAAAGTAAGCTTCTAAGAAATCTGAAATGGTCCCCAGTTTGCAACAAAATATTAGGCAGACATATCCAGCAAAACAAGTGAAAAATCTGCCCACTGTACTTCTGCTTTATCAGTTTGAAATGAGCAGACATCCATGAAGCATGTAGGTATATGTAGAAAAAGAATGGAGAATAACAGACATGAATGTATTCTTTCATCTTATTCTAGTTAATCTGCTTTAAAATACAGAAGCAAGTATTCCCTAAAAATTCAGTGGAGCACCCACAGGCTTCCCAATTCTCTCTATTTAGCTGTATAACCGTGTAAAATTAAGTTTCCTATATTCTTCTATTCACTTCAGTGATAACGTGAAGGCTTATTCCCCTGTCCACTCCTCCTTCCCCATGTTTTTTCTTCTCCTACTGGTTAATGACAGGAGAAAAGGATGGTCTGTGGGGAAGCTGAATGCCATAAATGCCATTAGCTGGCCGCTTATCCTCAAGAAAAATTTCCACATGGGTTTGTTTCCTATACAAAGCCTGGCTAGGGAACACTCTTAAATTTTCTCATCACGTTTTCAGTGGCTTCTGTGCCTGTGTGATCTCATTTTTATTAAGTACATGTGATGTGTTTACATCATGTATGTGTTTCCATATTTGCTTTGTATGCTCTTTGCTTGAGTTACAGGAAGGATGATCAATGTTAAAAGAATAATTTACAGATATGTTTTTAGTTTTGTATTCCAACTCAAAGTGTTACTGTGCTTTTCTGCTACTGCTTACTTAGGCAGTGGGATGAGTAGTTTTCCTTTCCTAATGTAGTCAGAGTAAATTGATATATGGATTTAATTACCTGCACATAACAGTGGCTGTTATGATGGATTGCTTAAAATTAAGTACTATAAACCATTTTACAGAATTAGGCCTTTAGAAAACCAAACAAGAACTAGAAACAGATTTTTTTCTGAAATACATCTTGTGTCATACCTATCTAGTCAGTGAAAGTATACTGATGTAAAATAAATGCAGGTGAGCTCATAAGCAGACCTTTTATTTTCCAGCTTGTATGTTAAATACTGTACATTGAAAAGATTTGAAAATTAACAGGCTCATAACCTGGACAAGAGTAGTAAAGTGCAGTGGTAGTGAATTGCAACAAAAGGAACATCCCAAAACTTTGCTTGTTTTCCTCTCCCACTGTTTCTGCAGAGAAAGCTTGAAAGAGGAACTAGAGGGAAGATAAAGCTTGTGAAGCAAACTCTGAATGGTGTTTATGTGTTTGGCTTGTTGCAGAAACATCCTTGGGTTCAGTCTGTCATCGCTGCAGGTTCTTTGACTCTTGTATCTTGCAGATCTGTCATAGACGGAAATCAATTCAGAGTAGCACATAGGATTGGGTTTTGCTCATCAGAAGAATAATTCTTCTTAAATCCAGTCACCAAGAAATTACACACTGGCAACATCCTGCATTAAAGAGCTTTTCTACAGTGTGAAGGTGACAGTCTGAGAATGTACTAATATTTGGTTCTGTCCTCATTTACTTTGTCCTTATTAGTGGCTGAATTCCAAACCATAGAAATATCCTTCGACTGGCTTAATAAAAAATTGGAGATAAACTCAGGCAGATGATTTACTATTCCCCTTTCTCAGGCCAGAGAAGAATTACCATAAACTCAGATCCAGGGGAAGAGTGAAGTTATATATTTTGTGGATTTTAGTGCACGTAGCAGTATCTTTAAAAAGCTGACTGTGAAGCACATTTCAACTTTGTACCACAGCAGCAAAACTGCCATTCAAGAGACTGTAGTTCTTGCAATTTTGTTTTAAGTGAGAGAAGCATTGCCACTGACTTTAATTACTCTGATTTGTAGCTCTTGGACCTTCCAGCCACTTTCTTTTCAAGTAAGATTTCTTTTATTATTATTGTTGTTGTTGTTATTATTATTGGATCTTTAACACTTTCTCTTTGAGCCTAATGCTGTGAGGTGCTGGGTGTCTTTCGGGAAAAGTCAGATGCTTTTGACTCCCAGAGACTTTCTTGGATGTCGGGATACACTGATGTTCAGCACATCACAGGATGATACTGCAGAGTGGATAAGGGACAGCAATGATGGTGAATGTACACCAAGAGATTACTCACACTAGTAACAACATTTTATGGGAAAAACTATAGTTTACATTATAATCCCTGCATTCTTTCCTAACTTTTTCAAACAACTTTCTTCCTGGAAATATGAGAATATGACTTCTTCCTTATGTACCCTTGTAGTACACAGCCACAAAATGTCACACAAAGTAAATGGCTTTAATATGTAACTTGCTTAGTGCTTTATTTTCAGTTTTCCCAGGAGACATTTTTAGACTTCAAAGTGTAAAATACATAGATTGTTTCATCTTTGCAGAGCACCTTATTTTCATTAGGGATCCCTTTTTTTTTCTTATCTTGCACTAAAGAATCTGTGTCACTAATTGGGCCAGTAATTCTTGTCATATCGTGCTAAGTAATGTATTTGTTATGTGGTACTTCAATGGCTTCTTCAATTGTTTATTACACTTTGGGCAAACTGAGCAATTAAGTGCAACATGAATTTTTAATTAAGAAAAGAAGGTGGAGGAAGGAATATTCAAATAGTCTATTGAGTAAATTTAAATTTCCCATTATCTCATCAAAATGCCAGTACTTTTTATGTATGCAGAAAATTTCATCCTGCTCTTTATAAATCTGAAATAGCCAAGAGAAAAGCTGTTACTTTATTGGAACAAATATGGGAAACTTTTCATCCTTGTTAGAAATTACCCTGTTCAATCGCCTTACAAAGCTGCCTTCTCATTTTTAATTTAAAAATTAATTTCTAATGGCCTCTTAGCTTAGTGAGAGCTAACAATAACTGGTTTATTCAGGAAACACCATTGCCATTTGTGATTCATAATTCTAGCTGTAATTCTTTTCCTTTTTAAAAATTAATGAATTTACTAAGGATTACCTGATTGTGAAAAGTACTGATTTATTTCCTTCCTGTCTGCTCATTTCAAGTGACTTGATTCTATTGAAAATCAATATTAGTGGACTACCTGCATATCTCTACCTGTAATTTGCATCTCCTACATGTATGTACATATGGAAAGAAATGCATTATTTTCCTGACATAAGTATGTCAGCTTTTTATATGGCAGCAGTATCTTTGCTGTGTTTGTCTGCATCGTGTTTTGTCATGCTTTCATTGTTTTGAGTTTTTTCTTTCAACTTCTCCTCGTTCTTACATTTAGCATTGGAATAGTTTAGATTTGTTCTGAGTATTTTCCCCAGATCATAGAATCATAGAATCATAGAATCGATTGGGTTGGAAAAGACCTCAGAGATCATCAAGTCCAACCCTTGGTCCAACTCCAGTCCGTTTACTAGATCATGGCACTAAGTGCCATGTCCAACCTCAGTTTAAAAACCTCCCGGGACGGTGAATCCACCACCTCCCTGGGCAGCCCATTCCAATGCCTGACCACTCTCTCTGTAAAGAATTTCTTTCTAATATCCAACCTAAATTTCCCCTGGCAGAGCTTAAGCCCGTGCCCCCTTGTCCTATTGCTAACTGCCTGGGAGAAGAGACCAATCCCCACCTGGCTATAACTTCCCTTCAGGTAGTTATAGAGAGTGATGAGGTCACCTCTAAGCCTCCTTCTCCAGACTAAACAACCCCAGCTCCCTCAGCCTCTCCCCATAGGTCTTGTGTTCCAGTCCCTTCACCAGTCTTGTTGCTCTTCTCTGGACCCGCTCCAGCACCTCAATATCTTTCCTGAACTGAGGGGCCCAGAACTGAACACAATACTCCAGGTGTGGCCTCACCAACGCAGAGTACAGGGGAAGGATCACTTCCCTTGTCCTGCTGACCACGCTATTTTTGATACAGGCCAGGATGCCGTTGGCCTTCTTGGCCACCTGGGCACACTGCTGGCTCATGTTCGGCTTCCTGTCGATCCAAACTCCCAGGTCCCTTTCTGCCTGGCTGCTCTCCAGCCACTCTGTGTCCAGCCTGTAGCGCTGCAGGAGGTTCTTATGGCCATGATAACTGTGGGTTCCTAATGCTGATCTGAAAATTCTTACTAGCATGATAGAACTGAACAAGAGTTCTTGAACAAGTGGGAGGAAGGCGAAGAAAGGAGGGACATGATTTACATTAAATGGAACAGAAATTCTTGGAATGAATAGTTAGACAAAAAAACCCCAAAGCCACCAGATATGTTTGGCATCAGTATAACATTTTACTTCATCTAGATCAAGTGTTTCATATGCAGGTTTGACTTTTTTACCTAACCTTTCTCAACTCTTGCTTCCCAACAAAATAATAATTTTTTTCGATACTATTCATTGAATTGACACAAATTTAAGAACTGTACAGCCCCAAGCCTGAAAATTTTCTTGCATTTAAGGTGAATTTACAATTGGATCAAAATATTCCCAGCACACCTAACTGCTAGATTCTGATGGTGTAATATTTTGACTGGAATTTGGACTTAATACTGCATTACTTATAGAGATTGAGAAGTGGAATCAATACAAACAGACTTAATGATTTCCCTACAGTCTAGATTAAAGCAAAAACTGAACATTCAAGCTGTAGCAAATTAAAGCAGAATCCTTGCCAAGTACACTTAAACATGAAAAAATTCTTCATTTCCTTGCACAACACTTAGGCAGTGAGTAAGTGCTTCCCTTTGTGCAAACCTAAGCGGCACAGCTGGCTTTGTGCTATTATGGTCCACATGTCAAACAGCAAATGTTACATTTTTGAACTTGAATCAGTAGTTAACCTGAGTTTGAGACATGGCTATTGTGTGCTTACGCAGATCAGGGAGAAAAAAAAGATAATACAACCATAATTATGTGCATAGCAATTTTCACAAGATTTACCTATGCTGCATGCGTTATAGACTCTTGGATACAATTTTTATTTTCAATTTATACCTGAAAAACCTCTGTAAATTCCTTTTATCTGTTAAAAGAGGTCTGGCTTAGAATATGTGATGTCAGCAAACTATCTACAGGAGCTGAAATTATAGCTAGAGCTTCTCAAACAGCTGTCCTATTTCCAGTTGTATCATAGTCCCACAATTCTGATTTCTTGTAATCTGTCAGGACACAAAACAATGGTCTAACTTGTTGGAGGGGACAGTACTCTAACTTTTCTGGATTTAGATAAATTGTGGTTGTAGTTTAGCCTTTGGGAGACAAATTAAATCAGTGAACAAGGACTTTGCATCACTCACTGTGTTTGTAGGACAGTGTGGTTTTGTGGCAAGTGTAAATTGTGGTGACCTATGGTGACGATGAGGAAAGTGTCTGGATGTCACTGCAGGAAAAGCTGGAGGACAGTGAGCAGCCAGCTGGCATGTAATCCACCGTCTGGCTAAGCAGTGAACTGCGCCGGGGAATCCTCAACGTCATATGGTCCTGTACTGCCTGAGTCAGATTCTGGTAACAAATTACCCCCCCCAGCAAACATGAGAAGTGCCACTGACATAACGGAAGAACTGAAAGCCCCTAAATGCTGGAACAACCTTTCTGTAAGTCTCCTACCCAACAGACTGGCAGGATTTTTTCCAAGATGGTAATTTCTCACCTCCCTTCACTTCCCTACTGGATCACTCCTGAAATGCCAGACAAAAGGAGTGATTCACAAATTATCTTTTTCTTCCCAGAAAGGAAATAAGTGCAGAAAAGGCTAGAGGAACCCTGGCTATTTCTCCTTTTGGCTGCTTTTACTCAAGTATCGCTCTTGTCCCTGCTCTCATACTTCGGGTGTGTGCTATATCCATGTTCTACGTTAAGAGTTGTTCAGACATGATTCTTCACTTATTTTGAAATCATCCTTTTTATGAAAACCAAGTGGCAGAAACACTGAAAGCATGAACATATCATGTTATCTAATAAATACAATATTCTAAAATCACATACTAAGACATAAATATTAAGTGAAATAACTGCAACTTCCCTTCTTGCCCTCCATGCTGAATATAATCTTACAGGAAAAGATGACTCTAGATAATATCCAGGCAATTTGTACAATTCTGTATTCCACAGTGTCATGGTGAAAAAATGAAGTCTTTATTGATTTAGATGTAATTTAAAATATCACAGCAACATTATCTCAGGGATTCTTTACGCTGATGTCAAAAATGTAAACCATACTTTCAGAGGAGATATGTAAAAACCTAAAAACAATTCTGAAGTGCATTGTAATTTCTAATCTTGTTTCTGTCTTTACTGGTAAAAATGTAACTGTAAAACATACTGTAAAAATGCAATCTGGGTATCTCTGTAGGAGGAAGTTTTTTCAGGCTTTAGGCTATCTTTGCTGATAGCAGCATGCTAGAAGAATATGTGGCTGCTGCAGAAGAATGGTGACTGCTGTCATTTCCACATTCCTCTGTAGAGTTTTAGACCAAATATTGTACTAAAAAGTATAGTAAGACTTTTATTGTTTTGCCATTTTAGTAGTTTGGAGATTCCCTTACAGGCTGTTAAAATTTTTTGTAAGCAATGAGATAGCCATTTGCTGTAATAACAAACCCATAACTAACTTAAATAAGCATATGAGTTCCAAGGTCACCACTGCCACAGAGTTCTCTTTGCTTGTGTTCTGCTTTTGTTAAGGTGTCATCATAACCTATTGATCTTTCTCTGTCTGCACTTGAAAACCAGGAGGAAGGCAGCCAAGGCATCTTTTAAAGATATAAGGAGATATTCTGGCCCCTTGCTTTATGGTAAACATAGGTAGATAAAACAATGGAATAGATCTTCAAATGGTGTAGTAGAATGAAGCTGCAGTTATATACACTTTAAGGTTCTAAGCATATTTTTAAAAAATGAAAATATTTCCTGTGTAGTTGAAAATGTTGGGCTTCAAATCCTGAGTTCAATTTCATCTTCATTCCTGTAGCCTCTGCTTCTAGTGACTATGGGTTGTGTATGAGTATGTGCAAAACACAAATGTGCATTTCCCTCAGGTGTATAAACTGAGGTAAGAGTTGTCATTTTTTAAAATTTTTTGTTCAGCGTCCAGCAAGAGGAAATCATGTTAGGTACCATAAGGATAAATAATAATAATAAAAATAATAAAAGGATAAATAATAAAAGGATAAATAATAATAAATAATAATAAAAATTTAAAATAAAAGTGAAAACTGAAATCAGTCCTTTCCTCAATTTTTCCAATTTTTACCTCCTTAGACTTGTCTGGTTCAATTATATATGGCTCAGTGTTGATTTTGCAATTGCCATGGAGCTGCAAAACACAAGATTATAAAAAATCTGAGACTTTTTAATTCTGCTTTAATTTTCCGAAGAAGAACAAATACTACCACTCATATTGATAATGTAGTGGTTTCAGGGCAATATCTGGATATATGAAAAAGAAAAAATTACATGAAAATTCAGTGGATCCTTCCAAGTAGGGTCATCTTTTCCAGTGTTACTTTCCCAGATTTTATTTTTCAATCTTTTCATCCTGTAATTCTGGAACTTTATTGTTTTCATTTGTTCTTTGTCATCTTTATCCCTGTGTCCTGGAGAACCATGGACAGTTCATATGTCTGCAATCTTAGATTAGCACAGACAGAAAGATGCAAAGCAAACTGTACCCTGATTACAATAAAATGTGAGAAGGACTACAGTGGTATTTGATTGCTATATTCTTTAAAAAGAAAAAAGAATATTGCAGCCCATATCACTGGTAGAAGACATTAAACTGCATCTTTGCAGTCTAAAATTGCATCAAGTGTTGGTGGTTAGTATTGTTCCTTTAGCTAATGTGTTGCAGTGGATTCTCTTCACAATTTATTAGAAAATAAGCTGAGTGAGTGTCTAGCTTTTTCCTTTATCTGCGTGTATCTGAAAGCTGATGGAATAGCGAGTTTGCAAGGGACCTCTGAAGATCATCTAGACCAACCCCCATTCCCAGAAATTACCTTATGTCAAGTATGCAACATTTTTATATATATCTTACATGGATATTTGTGGGAGTAAACTGAACAAAAGCCCAAATGTTATTACTTTTCTGTTATTTTTATTGTTTATATTTGTTTATGGCTTTGAATTCTTTCCCATTTTGCTCAAATCCCTAACGTAGCCAGACATGGCTGTATTTGTCATATTACGTATGTGTTGGGCAAGAGAAGAAGAAAACATTGGGAAATAAAATGTTTTACTAAAAAGAGCAAAATAAACTTTTATAAGGAGATTTGGAAGGTATTTTCAAAATTCTGCAATTACAGTAGAAATTCTTATAACAAGTGACTATTTCCATAAAGAACGTTGGGCTTTTTCACAGTCATCATGCTTTCCATAGATTTGATGTGTCAGGTGTATGGATGTTGTCTGCTTTATTTTTGCCTGATACATAGGCCCATGATCATAATCTTTGCTGTGGACACACTATTATTAATAGCAAATGAGGAAATACAGGAACTGGGGATAGAATCTTGGGGTTCTTTTCAGAATTTTTGTTAACTTCAGTTTGCCTTATTTTGCCTTAGACGAAGTAAAGGCCAGGAACTGAGGTCTTGCGCTCACTGAATCCCTTGCAAACATACACGGACTTGTGATGTGAAGTATAGCCCATAGATATTTAGGACTGGTTAGTTACACTTCCTAGAGGTCTATAGTGCAATTGGCTGTGGCAAGGTTTGGCCTTGACAGAGATGTTAAAAATTACTGAGCTACTGGAAGAAATCTGATTTGGTGACCATCTGCCAATTTAGTGCATGTTGGTCTGGTGGCACCATGACCAGTTATTTTTTGCATTCGCTGTAGGATGGCCTTTAATGATTTCAAGTCAAGGACCCTAAGACAGAAGGCATCCAGAACATCCTTCATAAATTGCACTAGTCAAAGCCTTAAAGGTACTTATAATGGCACTTATTAACATAATTCTCTCCCTAGTAAGCCCAGCCTGAGTGGAGAAAGAGAATACTCTGTTGCAGGTATTGCATTTTCCATTAGCCTTTAGGAAAATCATTATCTTTCTCTCGGTCTCCTCTCTTAATGTGTCCTTAAATGGTCATGCTTCTGATAATGCTGTCAGGAGAAATACTTCTGCAGTTTGCTTTGACCTTTTTGCACTTCCTCATATTTTCTCATTAGTCTCAACCCATATAAAACTAACTAAGCTTGACTCTTCACATGAAAACTGGCCAAAATCTCTTGGGGAATTGTTGAGCCTTAAGGAGACAAAAAAATTAAATGCATGTGTGATATTTGGGAGTGGACTAATTAGACAAAAAAGATTTCAGGTACTGTTGTTATGACAAAAAAGCTTCAATAATTTCTTCTTTATGGAAATAGAGATAGCTATGAATCTTGGAAGAAGGACGGTTAAGTCTAGAACACATTTTATAGATCATTTCACATGTGTTGAAGACAGCGGACAGCTTCCCTCTATATCGCTATTTTTCCCCCTCTGCCTCTTCAAAACCCACGCTGTCACCTTTTAGGGTCATTTGAGTGAAAATTGTTCCTCATGAGCCTGATTCCATATTTTAGCTTGTTTTACTTTATGCAGACATCTTTCTCTATAATGTACAATTTCGTTATTATTACTAGTTTATAAGTAGGAAAATTAGCGGTGCATAATATGGAAAACTACACATTTCTGAACTAAATTACTGAAACATCAGAAAAAATAATGGTAGCTCAAAGGAAAAAAAATTAGTGGATTTTAGTTCTTTCCACCCTACCTATCAATATTAAATAAATGTGAGTTTAATTCCATTAAGATGTATAAAACTCTATATAATAAAATATACATTTTATGTCACTAAGTTGCAGAGTGATGAGTTATCTATAAGACCAAGAAAGCAGTCTAGCTTAAACAAGCTGATTCCCTTAAACTGATTTAGGAGTTACATTTTGCACTAGCAGTTTGAAAGTGCTGAAGAAGTTAAAAAAAAAAAAAAGATTTTTATACCACATCGACCATTGTCAGCACTGAGAAGAGAGAAAAGTACCATGTGGAAATGTCCAGGATAAATGATCTTTGCAAGACAAGAACTTGTTCAAAAAACTATCAAGATGAACATTTTTGAAGCTGAAGGTCTATTTTTAAGATGGTTGAAATAGGAAAATTACACTGATTGTCAGTTATCTGGAATTGTTGTCAGTCATTTGGGTGATTGTACTTAAATGCAGTGAAGCTTTTCTGTTCCCTGTTACCGTTGTGACATGAATGACAATGTATTGCCTCAGTGAATAATAGGATGCTGGTCTGATTTAACTGACTTCTGTACAGATTTCTCTCTGCAACCCAGCTGGGAAAAGACTGGGAGGTGGCAGTGGAAGTGGCTGTCTTCCACATGCCATGTTCTCCTCTGTATTATTATTCACATGTGTGAACCAGAAATAGAGAATTTTATCTGGCCTATCCACTTATGAATTAAATTTATGGTGAAGTTAATTTGACCACAAAAAGAGGGAAAATTGCTATTTCTTTAATAAGCTTTGAGTGAGTAGAGAAAGGCTTAAACCTCACTTCAGTCCTGTGTACATTGGTTAATTTATTTCCATGGGAAGCAAAACACTTTGTCACTGAAATGAGTGTAAATGTTACCAATATGGTGGTTTGTACTGCTGTATGAAGAGCAGAGCACACTTTTTCTAAGGTCAAAAATCTCTTGTAACTAAAACATGCAGACTGTAGTCTGATGTAGTTGAATTCTTCCTTCTATCAAAGTGATCTGAAGATCTTCTTTGCAGTGATTTAATAAAAAGCACATATTAAAAGTGCTTGTGGGCTCAGTGCCTTGAAAAGCATTTTCTGTATTTTTTATCTTCTTTTAAAAATCACGTAATGCATCCAGCTCTGAAGTACCCAGCACAGGAAGGACATTGACTTGTTGGAGTGAGTCCAGAGGAGGCCACCAAGTTGATTAGAGGGATGGAGCACCTATGGAGGAAAGGCTGAGAGAATCTGGTAAAAAGAAGGCTTCGTGATGACCTAATTGTGGCATTCCAGTTTGAAGGGGGCCCTCAAGAGAGAAACTTTTCACAGGGGCGTGTAGTGACAGGACAAGGGGGAAT
>VZRE01016255.1:181219-197554 GCA_013396775.1 Cephalopterus ornatus | reverse complement strand
GAAGGCCTAGAATCAAAACCACTATAACAGCCCAGTTTCTGTCTTGTACTCAGTCATGATGATACAACTGCGCCAGCATTTATATGACCATGATTAAACACAGATCCAAGCTGGTGCATGTTACTGTCCCAGTGCCAAGATGCGAACAGCAAATAATAGCACATAGATGGTATAATGCCTTTGTTTCAGACTTTTTCCAGGCCTACACTCATATCAAACTTTTTCTCTTCCATGGTAACAACTCAGAACTTCCCCAGAATACTCCAGGATTACACCCCAGACTACACAGACTACAACTTGGTGTGGAGATTTTTGTGCCCCAAAGGTAAATTTGTCTATAATTATGCCAAATTTTGCCACTTGAGCCCCTTTATATATCTTGGTTTTATTCTCAAACTGCTTCCTACTCAATCAGTACCTGTGCCTCAATTATAGAATCTTTGAGGCTAAATAACTCTTTTCTCAAGAGAATGGAGAGGTCATAGATCCCACAGTGTGAGCAGACCTTATTGGACAGGTTAACAGGATGTGTCTTTTCCGTCCTGAACCAATCGACCCATGCAAGTGAGGTGAAGAACGCAAAGGAAGCTGCAGATGCCGATTTACTTCAGTACCTTCTGTTGTATTAGTGTGAAACAGAGATTACTAGTAGTACCTTAACAACAGCCTCTGAGAAAGGGGGCGGTCAAAGTACAAATACTAAGAATTTACCTTCTATCTTCTTTTTCTTATACTGCAGTATAAGCATTCTAAGAGATTATTTAAAGGTAAATGACATTATGTCTTTTTGCTCCATTGCTTGTGGATCACATTCAGAAATGTCTAGTAATGGCAAGTAGTGGATTTTCCAGCACTATTTCATTTTGCTCAATAGTTTGGGCAGTATTTGAGAAGTTGCATCTGTTGTTAGTAAACTTCAGCATCACAGTCACTTTCACATTCATTTTGTTCTTCTCCTGGCTAGAAAAGCTTGAGAACATTGTCCTCACTTCCTTCAGTAACTATCTGTGAGATTCCTACCAGGGGCCAACTTTCCATGACTCTTGATAACAAAACTCTCCAACAGGCTGATTAGTCATCAGGCAATGAAATAATTCTTGGCATAAAATAATGGTCCTCCAATAGACTGCCTTAAAAAAAAAAAAAGTAACTTACTGTGCTCCCAGTTTGGATTCCCTAGCAAAATTACATGTGATAATGACACCATTACCTGAAATACAGCTAAAACCAACCATAACAAACATACGTGGTCATGACCCAAAGATGAGTCTGCTTGACATGTCAGACTAGCAATCCACACCTCTAAAAAAAATATGACCTATTTTTCAGGCCATGTCGTATTCCAAAAGCAAGCACTAAAAGCTCTTCTCTTAAAGGGAAGTCAATGTGCAAACAAGCATGCTGAAAAGCAGATAGGGTGCCTGACTGACCTAGTGATCTGGATATTCAAATACCCACAAGGACAGAACAGAGTTTCTTCTTCAACTTACTAGAACATGCATGCTTTACATTAATCACATTAATCTCTCAGCAGAAAAAAAAATTCCATTTTTGTAAATTAAATTGCAAACTTCTAACATTTCTTCCTTGCTTTCTCCAAAAAAAAAAAAAGAGGAAAAAACCCCAAAAAAACCAAAAAAGACCCCAAACAACCAACAACAACCAAAAAACCCAAACCAAACACAGACTGCTTCAGAATGTTTCTGAAATTAAAGGACATTCAACTTCATAAACTTAAGACAAACATTTCCAGCATCCACATTAGGTTACTAAAACTTAAGATGAGGAGTACTCCTGATGATTTTTCTTTTAAAAATTATTTTGGACAAGAAAAAAATAATTCTACTTTTTGTGCTAATAGCAGATTTAGAAAAACCCACAGGGGTACAAACAAGGTAAACTTTATTTAAAAAACAAACAGACAAACAAGCATACAAAATACCCACAGGACAAAAAATTTATTCATCCTTTATAGGCTGGGTCTATACATGACCTTCATGTTAAGTGTGTTTACTGTGACCAGAAGAGCACACAGGTAACACAGGATTCTGCAACAGTTATATGCCAAGAGTCCATATTCATAACCACAAGCTGCCTTTTGTATAAACAATTTGGTAAATGACAGTATGAGTGAGGAAAACCAAGCAACACAACCTCTTTACTGTGCACACAAGACAGTTCTGCACCTCCTTCTTGTGAGGCTGAGCTCGTGGCAACCTGCTCCGGTTGAGAAGGGCTGGCTGTTGGGGATGCAGCTACCCAAGGCCATCTCCAGCATGCTCCACTCCCCACAGCAGCCGATCCCTTTTGGGGCAGCTGCTGGCCAAGCAAACAGCTTTGCCTTTTCCTGCTCTCTCAGGCTTGTAGAGTTTCCATCCTCAGTGTTCCCTGTGCTTGGGGCATATGCTTCTCTTTCCATTAGAGCACAATGCTATAGTTACTAACAACCTCTCCAGCACCCTTCTACGAGAAAACCTGGGAGAAGTCAAGCTGGCCCAGATACAATCTACGGAGGACAACAGCAAAATTCACTAAAGCTCTCTTGGGTTTGGTACACTTTTGAGGGTGATCTTTGTAGCCTAAACAAACCACATAGGTTTTCTCCATTTACAAGCGCTTTGCTGATTGCTCAGGTATTCCTGCACATTTCAGCCAAAGATAAATCCATTATTTTCTACAGTTGGCCAGAAAAAGATGATGCATCACACAAAAATTTCTTAAATTCTAGCATCAAGTGGGCCCTGGACTCTAAATACTAGAGTATTGCAGGCAAGAACTGCTATATGAGCCCCTTACAGCCCCTCACACACATACCACTGAAAGTTGGGGGTGGCAAGTATTCCATGTCACTACGTTACAGGCACCAGTGCAAATGGTTCAAAGGCACACAGCAAGTCTGTGACACAAATGGAGATTTAACCTAAATTGTCTTAACTCTCAGAGCCCTATTTTTAATGCTGGATCATTCTTCTTCCCTAAAGGATGCTTATCAAGGTATGAGATTAGAATAAACCAAACCTCACTCAGCTTTCAGTCCAAATTCCTTTGTCTTGTGAATTTCACCCAGATTCACAGAGTACTAAAATACTTAAAAATTGCGAGGGGGAAAAATTGTATTTATCACTGCTAGGATATGGGAAAAATTACCCTCAGTTACTATATTGCACTAAATACAAACATTTTAAAATGTTTTTATCAGTAATTTGACAGACTACAAGAGCTTCATTAGGCCAGTCTATAAAAAACAGACACGTGTGTATTTTCTAAAGCATATAGTTTCATAAGCCCCATAGGTGTTCCTGTATCACGACCTTAAAATTTCTAGAAGTATTACAGATGAACACCATCCAGTTTTACAGACATGCCAATAATTCTGATTAACATGCCTCTTTCATTTGCTTCACAGCTCCAGTGCAAAATTCTCCTTTTTGCTTTTAAAACAAGAAGTTCTTAGAAATCAAACCACTTCCATAAAATATGTAGGATTTGACTGATAAAAAACAGTAGTCGAATAATAGTAATACATATTATCTTAGATATCAAAACTACGGATCACCAAAAATAATTTTTTTTAAACTACGAACTATGATTAAACTTTCAATACAAACAAAGAAAGCTAAGAGTTTTGTTTCATCTCACAGTCTCATTGCAATTTGTGTTAACTTTCCAATTACAAACTACAAAACCTGAACCTTCTTCCCACTCCTTAAGTACAGTCAGTTATGTGCGTTTGATCCTCATTCTGGTAACACAGAATACCACATCAAACAATAACTGCACAAAGAGAAGTTATCCCTGGAAAACATTGCAATTGTTGAATCTCTAATATACAGTTTTTGCAGGAAAAGCTAGTTTTATGGGAAAAAACAAACTTTGCTACCTAAAACGTACTCCATTAAAAACTCAAACACCAAGATGAAAGCTGAGTTCATCCCTTTTTCAAAAAAAAAAGAGGGTAGTTCTACAGCTCTATAAACTGTTTTGTCCTGGAATGCTGAACATAACTTAAACAATGTCAGTTTTTAGCCAGAAGTAAATATAAAGTAGGGTTTCTGGAATGAATGTGTAAATCTTATTGGCTCTGCCTTTACATTTTTGAAACAGCACACGTGTTTATATTCTGACCTTTGTACATTTTCCAGATGAAAACAAAAAATCAAATTAATACTTTTAGGCAATAACCAGGCTCCTGTTACTTTCTGAGTGTCAGTCAGTCAGGTAACTGCCCCAAGTGGCACAGCAATTATGTTCCTATTCTTAATACTTAGAAAGAGAGTGCTTCCACTGAACCTGGCCTGTGAATTTTAAATTGGTTTCAGCACAAACCATTCAAACACTGGAAACAAGAAAAGGTAATTTCATTTTGCAAGTGATATACCAATGTCTTAAAAAAAAAAAAAAACAAACCCACAAACAAAGAGAAAACAAAACCCAAACAAACAAAAAAAACAACACAAACCAACTGAACTTGCTGAACAATTGTCATCTGAATTTAACAACGAGGAAAGCCTCCAAGGAAAGAACTTTCCACTAATTCGTGAAAACTAGCAGCTGACAAACTACCATCTACCATGAAATTCACCTAAATTCGGTTTTGGCCTGCCTCACGTGTCCTGCCTGGTGATCAGTACTAGACACTCCCAACATCAGCTCCAGGTGGCTGTGAGCAGGCTCAGGCGCTGCCTCTACCTAAACACTGTGGTGCACCTTTAGTAATCTGCTTCTTGCAGATTAAGGGTATTTCTGAGCATTGCAAGGGTATTTTACACACTCTGTGTCATACACCAACTGGCTCTTTCAGGCCACTAAACATGGGTTAGTTTGTTTTTACGTCAGCTGAACTGAACATGTACCAACCAACCAGAGTGCTAGAAAACTTCAGACTATGATTTTGACGCTATGATTTAAAGAAACAATAAAGGCACGTGCCAGTTTGTGTATTCAGGGTTGTGTAGTCAGTTTTATTAGTTCTTCACAAGCAACTGTGTAACAGCTTCAGCAAATGCAACATCAAAACTTTTTAAAAAAATAATCACTGAAGAGGACCTGGCAATAAATATTGAAGGTGAGACAGATTGCAACTTACAGACCACAGCCAGAAAAAACTTCTTCCTCAGAAGTTAAACACATCTTAGAAAGCACAGAAAACTTTAGTCTCATAAGAAGAACAAAAATAGTTTTGCTCAATGATTGAATTTCCCCATGACAGTGAAATGATGCCCTGATTGTGACCTTGCCAGCAGGGGCTTCTAGCAGTGCCTGCTGGGACAGTTCCCTCCTGAGGGGGACCACAGACCAGCTCCCAAAAAAGGGACCCTGGGTCTGTCACCTCTGAGCCAGAAAAGGTAACAAATGGCCTGCTTTATTTGTGAGAAGTACTATTAGGGTCCTTAACCTGTAGGATTTAAGGACATATCTTTTTGAAACTCATTTGCATGCTGTGTTTTGATTCTGTCAAGGATTCAGATGCTATAGTGCCAGAATTCTTCAAGAGTTAGACATTTTTCTAACATGAGAAAGGGTATTTCAGAAAGCACCCAATGAGGTACAGGTTGATACCAAGATCAGTACAATGATCTGGATCCAAGAGTACTTGTCTCCTCTTCGGAAAGGCCTATACATGCACCTTACATCAACTCACTCCCAGATGGTCTCATATTATCTGGTGTTACAACTATAAAGACAGTGAATTTTATGCTAGAATTGTAAATATCAACCTGCCTCCTTTCAATTGAGAAGCGTGATCACACACATTTCTGTGATTCATCTCCCATTACTGTCAAACAGAACTGCAAATAATACTTTATCTCAAAACAAGAGAAATGGATGTTAGCCCCTGATTGAGCTTCTGGATAAAGAACATTCTTAATTTCATATATTGTAAAAAAAAAAAAGCAAAAGAAGGTAAACAAAACACTTGATACCCTCTTAACAGCAACAAAAGGTGAAAACCAGAAATGCTGCTACTGTCTTTTACTGTCTCTTACTACCATTTTTTTCTTTTGTTGTTGGTTTGGTGTTTGTTTTTTTTTTATTCAGTGCATGAGAAAGATCCTTCAGAAAAAAAAAAAAAAGACTGAGATGGAAGAAGTTGCCACTCACTGCTGTACTTTGGTGCTCCATATAACTTCCCCAGGAAAACTCTCTCTTTGCTGGAAATGGTTCAGTGACATCCAACTTTGGCAGTAGCACCAAACTCAGGTCTTTCTAGCAATATTTATGAAGTTCTTGTTGAGAAACTCCCAAAATTCCCCAAAAACAAAGTCTGAGAAGAGGACAAACACCTACACATTTCCATGGAAAACACACCTTTCTCTCACAAGCTCCAACTGTTCTTTGATTAGGTTTCCCAAGATCCCAAGACTTCCCAGTCTCCTTATACCTGCCAAACCCAGCATCTGTGCTAACGCAATAACTTGAAGGACGGACTTAAAGAATGCATGGCATCACTCCTACTCTTTTGTCCCCCCCTTTTTTTTTTGAGCCCATAACCTGAAATAATTACAGACAAACCATGTTCATATGACAATATATTCCAGATAGATAGCAAACCAGGGCACACTCAAATCAATTCCATTTTATTCCTGATTCTAAGAAGGCAAAACCAGAAGAGCAAATTACTTCTTTTTGCAAGGTAGATAATGGAAATTAATCTACCTCTACTCCCACGTCTATTGCCAGCAGCAGCTACATTCCAGTAGAAGGGCAAAACTGACAGATTAGCAAGGGAGATGTGCAGAAAAATACCGCAGATAAATTTTTAACAAGAAGTGAATTTAGTAGTATCTAAGAATAAATAACCATCTATCTTCTTTCAAACAATTTTTTATATGTGCATTAGCCATTAAATAACATTTCCTGTAGGCTGAAGCAACAGGAAGGAAAGCAGGCTGTTCACTTTATATTTAACTACCTCACAGATGCTTGAATATTGTGGTGGTGAAAGGTATACCTAAATTTCTCATGTTTAGAGTACCTATTAAAAAACCAATAGAGAGAGACAAACTATCAGCTATAAGATGGCTTTTAGAGAAAGACATCTGAACATTACTCAAAGATTTTGAATAAAATGGCTGGAAAGAAAAAACACTATGCATTCAAAACAGGAAAGTAAAAGCCCCAAAACTAGAACTAAAGCCAAAATGATGACTGAGTCTAGTACTAAAGAGACTCACGAAGAAACAGATCGATAAAGCTACCGGATCCTAACTCCTCAATTTCAGCAGAAATTAGGCATGACTGGGGGACAAAAAATGAAACCTGTCCCTCTAATGTTTAATAGATCCATTATTGAGAACATACATTTTTCAAAACTGATACATGATGAAAAAATGGTTTTATTACAATGGTAGAAAACATTGTATTGGAAGCCTTAAGAAAATTTTAACATACGTCTATAGCACACATCTTAACTATTTCCAACTGCAAGTGTGATGACTATCACAAATGTTTTGGAAGAGAACAAGAAATCTCAGGACAATTCCAGCCCTCTATTAGGCAAAGTTTTTGTCATATTAACCATTGCTAATACAGGACGAGTATTTAAACATACTTACCAACTTTTAGACGTTCATTTCCCTAACCTTAAATAGCAAAATTTCTTGATCAACACCTATTTCAAGAACTAATACTAGTCTGCATTTGTTAGCAAAGGCAATTACTGCCTCAATGATGGAGTTAAGCAACAATGAAAAGTGTTAGAGCTTCAGAGAGAGGATCTAAAAGAGAACAAGTTCAGCAGTAGAAGTAATGTGAAACAAATTAGGCCCAGGTCAGTGCAGTGACAACACATACTCATTTGTGAGGTCATCCAAAAAAAGGCCACAACAATGCTGTCACGGGCAACATGAGTTCAAGGTAATCCATACCCTGGAACATTTACAAATGCCTTCTAACTCATGGAAATGAATTTTGGTTTTGTTTTTCACAAATGCATCATTAAAATCAGAATGGGAAAACACACCAAACCTTTCAGTCTGTGCTCCTGGGCTAGCAAGTCTGGATGCTTACACTTGGTTCCAGCTTGTATTCATCCCAACACTGAGAATTCTGTACATCTTATTTATAGTCTACACTGAGGCTTTCCAAGGAATGTTTTCTTTCCAGTGTTGGGCAAGGATTTCTTTTCTTCTTGTCTGGTATGTTTTACAATAGACATGTCTGCTAAAAAGTTACAACATGAAAATACTATCCCTATTTATAAAAACACATTTGACATTTGCATCACAGGGATTCAGAAGGGGCTGATGCTGTTCTAAAAATCTTTATACAAACAGGATGGTATCTAGAATGACTGAGCAGGAAAGATCATATTACTTCTCTTCCTTTCAAAATCTATTTTATACAGCAATTTTCTAGTCCTTCCATTAAGGAAGTCTTCATAATATTTACTAATTGGTCCTTTTAGCCCAGCTTTACAAAAACCACTTTAGTCATGTAACTGGAACAGTACGTGTAAGAAAGCTGTTCTCATTATGAGCCTTTACCTGCTCAAGCTCTCAGCTTCAAATTCCTACTCAGATGATTTTTTCTTAATATCATTAAGCAGAGCAATTTAAGAGTCAAAGACACAAGTGAAAATCATTTTCTGTTGTTATAGCGTATTTTTTACCACTCTACCTTCCTTTTTTTTTTTTTTATTGTTCTATTCCTTATAGTTTTCTCATTTTATCTGTGGTCCACAAATTACTTTTCTGAGCAACAATGCTAAAAGGATGCCTTTTATGGAAAAGATGGCAAACTGCCATATGGTTGTTCAGTTCACTCTGTGGATGCCTTGTGCCTACAACCTGCATTTTACTCCCAGGCACTTCAGACACCCTTGCTTGTCTCTATCCCCCTTCACTTCAGATCTCCCACATTTTTGTGCGACAAGGTGTCGCTTAAAATGCTGAATAAGGCACTGGACATTTGATTAGTATCATCTTTCTGATGTAACCGCAAAACTGTATGTCTCCTGGGTTACTTGCTGCATCAATTTAAATCTGGATTCATGTATTACATTGCCTAGAGACTGCAAATAGAAATTCTGTGTGAGTACTTATGCTATTTTTATCACCAAATACACAAAAACTTGAAACAGAGCTCTTCAAATATTTAAATGAAAACCCAAATTGACATACATGATGCTTTTCTTCAAGGAAAAACGTAATACCAGTCAATTAGAAAAGTTGAAAATTAAGAGAAAACAAAGGGACACAAAGCCAAATTTCATCCTTTTCAACAACTTTTGTTTAGTACTATGAATGAAAACTGATCTACAGACCAAAAAACTTATTCAATAAAGATTAAATTTAAAAAAACCCCACATTAGTAATTACTTGTCAGGATCATAATTCACAGTAAGAACATCCTGTTCAGTTCCATGCAGTAAACGGGTTATCTTTCATTCCTACTCAGCACATGAAAGGGTTAGAAAGAGTTCCCTGAAACGTTTTCAGTATAAAAACTCTCTATAAAGCTATCCAGAGTTATCTGTATCATCACCCAATGTCCCAAAGAAAAGGGGAAAATAAGTATATATTTCCTTTAGCATTCTTATAAGACTGCTTTCAAACAACACCATAATTGATGGATGTGTACAGTAATAGCTATTTACATGTGAATATATTTCTTTTAACAGGGTTATCTGGCATGTAGTAACTCTCACAAATATATACGGACTTCATTTTTTATGCACCCACATCGATATACCAACATACAATATAAAAAAGACTGTGATAAATGTATCAACCCTCGTAAGATCACCTCTTCTTCTAATTCACGTATGCCAAGACCTATTCCAGCAGCAGAGAACACTGCGCCATTTTAAATGGCTCTTCTTCTCGAACCCTTCTCTCTCCTTCATTCACTTTTTAAAAATCACTCACCTTTTTAAAGCACAGAACTTCTGTATAATTACACTCACTTGCAGCTCATAATAGGAGCTCAAACCTGGAGTGGGAATAGTTTCTCTACAGCGTGACTTTAAAGCATTTCCATTAAAATAACAGCTGATGAATAATCATTGTAATTTGTACTAAGCACTAAAGAAAGGGACATTTCACCGTGTTTGTTATGCACCGTTCAATATTTAATTTTTCCATCCGCACTAAAACCATCTTAACTCTTTATGAAGACTGCAGCTGCACCCACGAGTCTATCAACTTTCTGGATGATGACCACCACTGTTATTTTCTGAAATAGAAAATGGTTGAATACAGTCTGGAATCTCCATGAAAAACTTGAGTTGAAACTTTCAGTAGAATACGAGTGTTACAAGGCTCCACACACAGTAATGTCACAGATGACCATGTCAAAATACTTAAAATATCTCTCAGCATCAGATGAACAACTTCACATCTGTACAATTCCCTGACCACTACTTTTAATTAAGTTTGCATTTATTTTCTTCTGAAATACACCTGTAAGCCAAGCAGACCTTCAATAGAAAATTCAGGACATAAATTTGGGATCTCCTCTACATGAGGAGAGCAGGGTAGAGAAAGCAAGAGCAGAGAATTTAATGTATTCTCTCTGTCACATGTGCTGTCTATTCTTTTACCTTTTTTCCCCTTACTTCACTTCTGCCTCTCCTTCCTCTTGTTTTTACCTTTGCACTTTCCTTACCACACACTGAGTCCTATTCTACCTCTATGTCCTCCTTCCACCTTGCCTTCCTGTTTCTCTCACAACTGTTCCAACAAATGAAATTTCCCAATCTAGAGGTCGTCTTTGATACTGGAATACCAGAAGCAGAGCAGCAGCCCGTACCTTGACTAATCTGTACCTTGTGACCTAAATGTGTGATTTCCAAACCATATGTTCCAGATTTACAGGAGCAGCTAAGGCCAGTAAGTCTGCAGAGATTTGACTATTTAAGGTAGATTTCCCTCAGATGAGGGAACTGGACAGAACGAGTGAAGATAATGAAACACTTTTGCATAACAGATTTAGGATAAACCCCAAGCTATATATGCATTAAACCAAGTTTAACTTCCTGACAGATGCGTGAAATACCTCTGTTCAGGTTACAAACACTAGGCCATTATGTTGTAGGAGTACATTCTAAAAACAGGCACTTTCTTAATGTCCAGAGATGTATCTTTATTCTGTTCACTAAGTAGGGGAAAAAATAATTGCTTTTCCATTCATGTAAATGAATAAACAGGAGTAAACACAGGCAACAAAGAATGAGAGGTTTCTTTGGGAAACTGAACCAAAGTCAGCAAGTGACACAATAGTCCTAGAGCATTCCTGAGTAAGCCAGTTTTCCTTTAAAACAGACATGATACATGCAAGAAACCGAGTGTCGGTGCGCAAATGTTAGTACTGACACTGTTTATACCTTATAATTCATAATGCAATCATTACAAACCCATGCCAAAAAATTTTCTGTCTTCCTATGCTTATTGAATTAATGCTTTTTCCAAGCTGAACAGTCAGCCAAAAATCAGTTTCAAGTTGTTTCTTTACATAAAAAGAAGCTGGAGACAAATTCAAATATTTTTGGTATCGTTCTACTACTTTTCTGTCCTTAGGTCTTTGGAATTTTCTCTTGCTTCTCTTCAATACACAAACTTCAATGAAGTATTAGAGATCAGAGACACCTTCACTTATGCATGCTTTGCTTTGAGCAGGTATGCACAAATACTTTTGAGTGGAGGCTGCTATCATTTCAACTGAACTATTAATACAAACATACTTCTTTTTTTAAAAGTAGTTAGCAAAAGTGTGCTTTTCATCTACAATCACAAATATATGCACGTCTGAGACGCTAACATGCTCCTTACTACAAAAACTACTAAATGCTACGTATTACAAGTTCACATTTCTAATTGCTTATAATTTTTGTCAAACTAAATTTTTGAACTACAAATCTCTCAATCTGAATAAAACACCTGTATCAGATTAAGGGATTAAAAAAAAAAACACAAACAACTGCCAACTGGCTCAGGTTTACTTTCTAAAATAACTGTTAGCAGAAAGAAAATATTTTAGTTTGCTCCTGTCAACATTACTGGAAACCTTTATTTCAAAAAGCTGCATTATTCTGAGAATTTACAATAAGCTTTGTGGTTTTGTGACCGTACATTACTGAAGAGCAGCGAGTAGCCAACCCCTGACCACCAAGGCCCACTGCACCAGCAAGATGCCCATTCATGCAGCTGGAATTCTTTGCCCTTCCAGAAGCTGTCTTCTTCCCAAACACCTGTCCTGAACGGTCTCTTTACACACATTATGCTCCGGATAACAGCAGGCATAGTCTGGAAAAGTGCAAGGAGATGCAAGGAGATACAAAGCCTTGCCAAGGAGCGCACCAACAATGCCGTGCTCACACACTCGCAAGGGACTTACTTGCCTGTGGAAACTTGTCTCTCCTAAATTGCATCCATAGTTAAGGCTGCTCCAGCCTGGGTCCAATTAGGTTTGTCCTTATAACCATCCAAATAATGCTTTATTTTGTATATCAAAAGAGTGACTGTAGAAATTATTAAAACTTCATTTCTAAAGCTGGCTAAGCACATAATAAATAGCAATGCTTTCAGCCACCACTCATCATAACCCAGATTTTAATTTGAATATACACAACTTTCAAAAATTCACGTTCTTCTATATGGTCCCTGATTTAATGATATCCTTCTACAACCTATACATATTCTTATATTTCCCCCTTGCTCTTATTTATCCCTTCCTCTAATATGCCCATTATCTACACATTACAGCCCCACTGGAAAGTTACAAACTAATCAGAGCTTTCTGGTTTTCTTTAATTTCATGAAGAAAACTGTAAGTTAGCTTAACTGTACTGGTGAAGTACCATTTATCACCACAAAGCTGGCATGAATGTGGTTGTGTGCAGAGTTTTCTCTGATGCTCTGGTTGCTACAATTTACCTATTATTTCAAAATTTCTATGAACACTACACAGGTAATGCAATTCAGACTGAATAAAGGAACTAAAATAAAGGCACATCTTTAAAACTGGTATTGTAAGCTAGAGGATATGTATATACTCACATAATCACCTAAGCAGTGATTTCATATCATTTAGGCACAGTGGGTTAAACCAAGATACATACTTGCATTTTCTAGCTCAAGTTTTCAAAGAAGCAACTCAAAGCAAACAACACACCCACAGAAGCACATGGGGGAGGAGAGGGACAGCTGTAGTATTTTCCTGTTAAAATACACCACTATCTGGGAAAAGACACCAAAACAAACCGAAGTAAAACAAAACAAAATAAAAATAAACACAAGCTACGTGATGCCAAATGGTACATAAAGCATGGCAATGTTTGAATTTAAAGAACAGCACTGTTACCTCTAAAAACTCCTCTACTAATTCATATTAAGGCTAGATGAAATATGATTTTTTAGCTAAGGCAAATACTTTAAAACAGCTGTTATAAATGTCATGGGTTATTACTCATCAGAATAAGTCTCAAATCAACATATAAGTGGTAATGTCAAAAGTACAGTCATTGTAAAAGAACAAATGCATTGCCGAGAATTTTCAAATTTTGCAGACACAGTATAATAAATCTTAATATGCACTTCAAACCTGCAAAAAGTTAGATGAATTTTCTAAAAGGGGGCTCATTTTTATGCATATGTCTGTCCTATTCAATTTAGTAATTGTTATTAGTATTAGTAGGAATTAGTTGTTGTCACTGATTAATGCTAATACACCCATGTAGGACAATTAAATATGTATTTTTAAAAAACCAACCAACAAACAAATCAACCAGACACCTAAATAACATTCCCAAATTAAACAGTGTGTTCCAAAGGGGATAATCTAAATGCTCTGAACCTAAAGAATGTGATTTCAGAGGTCACCTTAACTCCAGGAGCCAATTCAAAATTATGACACCAATACAACAAAGCTTTCCCTCCAGACAAGGTAACTGCTTCTACCTTTATGCAATTGACTGCAAGTGATGTAAAAGGACATAGCAGAGACCTGAACAGAGTTTAATTCAAAGTTCACATATGACTCTTAATCCCAAGTACAGCTTTTTTCTTTTTCACACAGCTTATGCCTCAGCTCATCATTTCTGAAACAGGATAATGCTGATGTAACTTCCACAATACATTTCAAGGACAAAACTAATACTGACAAAGAGTTCAACTGCAGGGCTTGTAGGTACTTAGAAACATTTGGTGAGGCGAGAAAAAAAAAAAAGGTTGGAGACAACGGCATTTACAATGAGCTCTCACCAACATTCTGATTGAATTCATTAAGGAATACTCTCAGTCTGACATTTCAAGTGTACTGCTTTAGCAAAGTAAAGATACCACCACCAGGTCTGAGCTCCTTCCCAGAGGTTTTCATATTACATTTGCTCATCAAACTTTCCAATTTGTTGTCCTCTTCCAAGAAAGCAGTATGCAAACAGGACAAATTGGCTGTACAGAAGCTGTTTGATTATTCATAAAGGCAAAAGAAAAAAAAAAATCCCCCAAACTTAAGTTCAAGAATTGTTACTTAGAGAAAGAGAGAGCAAAAGCATAAAAGAAATATGCTTTTAAATTGGTATTTAAACAAGCCTTTCTGCCTTCAGTTATTAACAAATGGCTTAGAGGATGCATTGCTATGTTACCTTTGAAGAATGTATTCAAGGAAGACATAAAATCTCAATTTAAAATATACACTTCTGCACAATACACACATACACAAGCACACCATTATTAATCATTCCTATAACTTATTATTAACCTTCCATATGGTTTCACAAATATTTTCATTTTTTTGTTACTTTTAATCAAGAATTACTTAAACTGACAGAAATTACAAGACATAATACAATTAAACTTTCAAAATATATTAGACTTATAAATGTGACCTTTTAAAGGGTTTTTGTCAAATAAGTAAATCAACTAGTTAAAAAATAAGAGATTCTAACATGTCCCTTAATAAGAATATTGACAATAATGGCTTTCCCTCTCCACAATCACAACAAAAAGACTATGAGGAGAATCATGATTACAGGTATTCATTAGCAAGCTTCTTAAAGCACCCTGTAAAGTTTTACATATGTAACACATACATGCTAATAAATCAAGCCACATTTATGCACTTCCCTCCATACAATATTCCAGTTCTCCATTTACCAATGAGTCTATTTAGTATAATCATAATTAACATCTGAAACTCAGGTCCTGTGGGTTTATCCTGAATTGAGATAATTTTGTTCTTCCCCATTATCACCGTTTCAATTTTCAAAGACAGCAAATTTTCAGATTTTTACTAATCTCACGTAATCAGCATTAGAGTTTAAAATTACCACATAAATCTGCAGAACCTGATTGACAGATTCAAATTCTCATTAAATACACATGGCAGAGCTGCAAATATAAGATGAAAAGGATGGTGACTATCTTAAGGTGTAACATGCAGCATTTTGAAAACTTACCCAGTTCTTAAACACCTATTTGTTTATCTACAAAACGCACAGAAGACATCATTTCAAAAACTGCACTGATATTCAACTAGCAAACATCTCACTTCTGTACTCTGCTAAGTAAATCTACCTCCAGCATGACCCGGAGGGATGAACGCTTTGATGAGATACACTTCAATTTCAAGCTATTCTTAAAAAAAGATAAAGATGCTTGGATGCTGCCTCTTCCCTTATTGACTGGCCTCTCAGTATCTAGCGGTCCTGACCGACCCTTCAGTCAGTCTGCTCGTGACAAAAAGATGAAGCATTAAACACCCTTCAGAGACAGCTACGACCCGTCCCATAACTCACAGCAGCCGATGGATCGACACGGTCTCTAAATAAAGCCTGTCAGCCACACAAAGATAAGGTGTCTTAGCTGCGTGCACAGAGGTGTTACCCTCAAACACAAAGATACTGCACATGCTGTCACAACCACGCTTGCTCCACAGGCCCTTCTACATGCAGAATATTTCACCCTGGCTCTCAGGAAGAAATTGTGGTTTAAACTGGGCTCTACTTTTTAAAACACATATAAGTACGCCTACGTAAAATGCTTAATCAAGGGCGTGAAAACAGTAACAAGACCATGAGAGGTGTTTTCTAAGGCAGAGATATCACCGCACTAATTACAGAACGCAGATTTGCCCTATCCTGCTCTTACAAAAAGGAAATCCAGAGATCTTTGTTAGGGCTATCACAGGCTCGTGCACTCCAAGGGATACAGCTGCTGATACCTGTGTGCCCAACACCCAGCACCGCCGAACAACAGGGGGGAAAGCCGGGAGGTTAAAGTTTGCCGCGGGATACGGGAAACCTCCCGCGGTCCCCGCCGTTTGGCGTCAGCGCGGGCGGGAGGTGCCCGCGGTGCCGCCGCTGCCCGCGCCCGCTCACCGAGCCCACCCCCGCAC
>VZRE01016255.1:123921-180545 GCA_013396775.1 Cephalopterus ornatus | reverse complement strand
GGGGCAGCGGCTCTCGCAGCCTCGGCGGCGGCGGCGGCGCCTCCTCCCCCCGCGCCGGGGGAACCTCGCGCACATGTGACCCGGGAAACCATGACAACCTCCCGCCGGGGACTGCGGCCGCCGCGCTCCGCCCGCGCCGCCGCGGGGAGCCGGGCCCGCGGCACCCACCGACGGCAGGGAGGGCAGGGCAGCGCAGGGCAGGGCAGCGCAGGGCGGCCGCAGGCATCTCCGCACCCCCGGGTTGACATCCCGCCCCCCGTCCGGCCTCCCGGCACCACGGGGCTCCCGGGCTGTGGGCGCCTTCTCCCTGCGGGGAGGTCCAGGCATCCAGGGATTCCTGATGAGCGGACGTGTCCCCGCTCAGGGAAGGACCGCAGTGCATGGAGCGTTTCATAGCTGGTTCCTGCTCTGCTTTTTCATAGCCATGCACCACCTCAAAGCTATTCTCCACATCATTCATATGCACAGATGTGCTGCCTATTTATATTCGTCTATATTATTTAGGATGAGAGGGGTGATGTGCTAGCAAACACATCCTTTTTGTCAGCTAGTTGTCTAAGGTCCATGAAAAATCTAGCTGGAGAAAGAAACAATTGTTAGAAAAAGGGGGAAAAAGTCCAATTTAAACACTGCCGAGTGCCAATGCTCAGCATAAACACTCTTCCAAGCCACACTGCAGAGACTACTTAGCACAGCGGTAAGTGGGTGCTGCTTGTCATCACCAGGAAGCTTAAATGTTTTAAGTAGAGTAAGTAGCAATTACGGGTGCCATGTTTTCCAGGGCTTCACTAAATGCTTCTTGAAAGTGAGATCTATAGAATGCATGAAAACTGCATCACCCCCTGGTTTGCAATAACCCCTGAACATTGGCCAACGTTTTGGGGTTCCGGAAATATCTGTTGAAGTCCTTTTTTTAATGCACCGAGGAAATGAACTGCTAAAATGTCTAAGGCTAGGACTACTTGTCTGGTTGATAACTGATTTCAGTTATCATTAAGCATTACTCAAATGGCCTTGAAATACACTTCATGAGTGCTTAGGGTAAGATAAGCAGTCAAAATGTGAGTTTGTAGTAGTAAGATACTGAAAGACCTGACCTCAAGGAAATAACGTGACAGCAAAATACAGTAATCCTTACAACGCTTTTCACGCAGATAGGTATCTCAAAGCCAGTTTTAAGTTTTAATTAGTTTCCAAGTGGAACCCAATGCCATAAGTATATGCCTTTTCAAACAGAGCTTGGTTCACAAGTTGGGTCTTCAAAGTAGATGGACCAGGTGAATTAGTGAAGTGAGTGAACCATGCCAGTATTGGTGATATTGCTGCCCTGCAGCAGGCAAGAAACACTTCTGCCAGTTGAGCTGTGGAATACCTTTGAGCAACATCTTGTGGCTTCATTTCACTCTGCAGGAAAAGCCTACAGCTAGCCAATATAAAGTACTTATTTGACGTTAAATTCACTGATGTCTAGCACTGTCCAGCCTGAGTAACATCTTCAGGTTCAAGCTAAGTCATCTTGGGTCAGACTGTGAGTGCTCTCTGGGCTGCAGAAGATTGCTCCATCAGCAGGCTCTAAGAATTGCTGCAGTGTCTGGGGGCTCCCGGCCCAGCCAGCACACCCCCGCTTCTTGCCATGCCCTGGTGCCAGCATGCCCTGATCACAGCTGCCTGTACAAAGCTCTGCTGGTGCAGCAACTAGCCACATACATTACAGCGGCTGAGGCTGAAGTGCAGCCGGAGAGCTGACATCTGTGCTTTAGGGACGGGTGCGTAACTTAGTCATTCTAGAGGGTGGTTTAACAAGAAATGCCAGATTGGCTCGTTTACAAGTTTAGGAGCTTAAAAACCTTCTCACACCACTGAGAGGGCTGATCTGTTTGTGACCAGGTTCAGAGATACCTAAGCTTTGAGGAAACTCCCAAGAAGGGAAGTGTTAGTAATTAGTGTCTTCTAGGCAGTAGGTGTTCTGTGAGCATTTAATATTCCATTTACTGGAGTCTTCCGGGACTAAAAAGGTTGTCATCCCTGAGGTTTTCTCTTAGCCAGACAGGGCACTCTATTATTCTAGGAATTTACCGGCAGCGTAGTGCCTTTTGCCATCTAATCAAGGACTCCTCTAGCTTTGCCAGAGCCTCCCATCCTCCCAGACGTGAAAGGAGATTGCTTCTCTGAGGACTTCCTGAAGAGCCAGCCTTTGATGTTTTTATGCAAAGCTGGTGTAATTTGAATAAGAGATTCCTAAGTGGCAGCACTCTAAAGAATGCTTCTTTTTAAAAAAAATTTCAAAACAGCCTAAAACATTTGTGTCTAGTGAAACTTACCTTGAGTTTCGTGTATCTCAAAGGATGGCAGTGAACTTTGTAGTTCAAGTTGGTGTCATCTGGTTTCCTTAGATACTTTCTGTTCCAAGGATCTTGCATTGATATTTAAATTGCTTTTAAATCTGCGTGAGGAGGACAGCTGTTGAAAAAATGTGTTATGTCTAGCAGAGTGAACAGTTAGATAATGTGAGTATAGTATCGGTTCACACCTCTCCGATGAGTTTTATTAGTTGCTACTAATTTTTGTATGTCGTTCTAGTTCAGCTGTAAATATCTTCTTGAAATGAAAGAGAACTTAAAATCTTCGAAAATCCTTCTGTACTGAAAAAGGATTGGACAGAACATTCCCCTCGCAATTCCCAAAGAAACATCCTAAAGACTTTGTTGTCTACTTGCCTCCTAGCCAACAGATGCACTCTTCATAACACACTGCTTACCAGCTTTGCATGTCACTCTGTCCCTTCACCTGCTTCAAGGCTGTGAAAAACTAGAAGACTAGAGCTAATAGGTGAGAAATAACAAGCACTGTGTCTCGTACAGGACAATTCCAGCATGCTTCAGACAGTGGTTGGGACTGCTGTGTCAGAGATCAGAGAATGAGACCTTTTCTGATCACGTGGAGGACAATGAATAGAGTGCAGAAGGAAGGAGTGTCAGACTTCCAGGCCTTATCTTTACCAGGGTAAATGCAAAGTTGGTAAATACAGTAAACTTGAGCTAACAAAGTCCGTCCAACAGCCATATACAAGCCTTTTTTTCCTGCCGGAGGTCAGTGTTTTGCCTTACAGGAACATTTTTTTCCAGTCCTTACAGACACGCTCCCAAACAACCCTATTCTGAAGAACCCTGGCTAAGCCTGCAATGCAGTAGGTGCCACACAGAGGGGGCAGAAGTGTGCACTTAACATTATGAGCGTAAGCCTGCGTGAAGCCCTTCTGTCTTATGGCAAGTAACTTAGCAAGCACTCTAGTGGAGTACAGGCTTTTAAACTCCGCTCTTGGTTACCTTGTTGCAGGCAAGAAGGACTAGTAACTCCCGACTGCGGATCTCGGTGGGAAGAGTTTATACTGGACTTGAGAAAATATAGGACAAAACTTGGCCCTATACCTATTGCAGCATAGTAGGAAAAGACTGACATTTGCTTTTGGGAGATGTTACTCTATGTATTTCCTGTGTTTTAAAAATCAGTTTGTGTTATCTTATATCTTTTGTCCAGGCTTTTGAAATTTCAAATGCAGATGCACTTTGCATACTGCATGACTAAAAGCTGCCGGGGAGAATGCATCTGCAAATCCCTTCATGCTTTATATTTACTTCAAAATCCATTTAGCTATATGGCAATGTTTTTTCTTCCTGGCTCTTGATCAAGCAATAGCTGGTTTGTTAGTTTTGAACAACCACAGTTCATAAGAATAATTATGTACCAATTTCTGATCTTCCAAAATACCTTTAAAATGTTACATGTATTGACTTTCCTTCTTTTTTTTTTTCTTTTTTCTTTTTTCCCTCCCTCTCAGCTCCTGCTGGTTTACTAGGCAAATCTGGCTCACAGAATTTTTTTACTAACTGTTTTTAATGGCAGTCATTCAGCCATGGATTTTCCAGCAATAACAAAACTTGCAGTCGTGCAGATTCATAGTTTCCCACTTTTCTATTTTTCTCATTAGAATGATGTGTCACGGCTATTGTATTACAAAATCCATTGCCAAACCCAAATCTATATATGAGAAAAATGTTCACTTCTACCAACGATATAAGAAACTAGTGCCTATAATGCATTAATCAAATTTGAACACATTCGTCATAATTCTTCCTTCAACTGAATCTCCTCCATATAAGATCCTTATTCTGCCTGTGCCTATTCTTCTACAGATTCAAAATACTTAATTCTTCCTCTGTCTAATGTAAATCTAGAATGGCAAGAACCAAGTAGCCACTTACATACTCAAGCAAAATCGTTATTTATGCCAAGAAAGGTTTTCCCTGAGCAAACAGAAAGGCCAAGTTCAAAACCTGGATGGAAGGAATTCAACTCAGGAAACAGAATAGTGGTGAAACAGTGTTAATGAAATAGCCCCTGCCATTTTCAGTACCAATTCACAATGAGTTTAACCAGATATATGGTTTGAGGAGTTTCCTCACACAAAATGTCACCTGCTAAACCTTGAATGAGTGTTACTTTCCTCTCCCTTGTATCATCTTTTTAGCACTTGTATGGCTATGCAGTCAGTGAAATCAAATGCTTGATAAAGCTGAGATGAGTCATCATGCTGCCAGGGAGAAAAGAGCAGAAATCACGGCTCAGGAGGGGGAGTATCAGACTATCAGCAATTCAAATTCAGGTTGTCTTACGTTGGTCATGAAACCAAGTCTTCCAACAACCTCATCTACTGAGATAACATGTTTATCAAGAACTGCAGAGTATCACATCTTCCGACCTCAAATCCCTTACTTTTCCACTCACCATAGTTCTTTTTAACCCCAAATGGATTTTCCAGAAGTATGAGCTTTGTGACTTATTGTAAACTCTGCTTACATCTGTTATTATTCAGTAAATGAACAGCTGTTGATTTGCATTGAAATCTGTTGTTTGTGGTCCTTGATATTCAGAAACTACTGCATACTGTCTCTTAGAAAGTTGGTCCTTTCTATGTGGGCACTCATTTTAGGCACTCATAATCACCTGTAATTTCAGAAAAATGTTATTAGAATCTTTAAAAACAATATAGTCAGTGGTGAATTTGCAATTAAAAGTAAACCTTCTCATTTTAAAAGCAACAAAATAAAATGACAATGTAGGTATAGTAGATTTCAGCTATTTTGAGGATCTTATTTTGTTGATGTCCTTCTACTTTTATAAAAATGGCATTATACGCTGTTAAGACAACCTATTAAATGGCTAGCAGAGACGTCTCTCCAAGTAATTGACAACAGAAGATCATCATCCGATGGAGAAGTTCCCCAGGAACTGACAGTAGGCTGCTTCTGTTAATACCTCCTGTAATCACACAGGAGCAAGCAGAAACGTTGCTGATATAATTTCCAGATGACACAAAACCCAGTGAAAACAGTCATGTCAGTGAGCTCAGGAAAGCATGGAGTGATCTGGGTGACTTGTCCATTTAAAGAAAATCTTTCTTTACACAACTGCATATTAAGGCATTGACTTCAGAAGAAAGTGTGCAAGATGTTTTTACAGACTGGAAAGACTTTATCTTAGAAAACAGTGCTTCTAAAAGGGTTTGGGGATCAAAATGGAGAAACAGCTCAACTACAATTTCCAGAATAATTCTGTAGAGAAAGGGGCTAATGAGATTCTTGCTTATTTCAAGAGGGAGACCAAAAATAGGAATCGGGAGTCTTCCCTCTGTAAAGCACTCCTGAGACCAGTAAAAAAAAAAAGTACAGATTTGGTGTTCACATGTTCAAAAGGATGTGGATAAATAGGAGAGGTGCAGAAAAGAGTCACAGGAGTTATTCATAAGCTGAAGGAAATGCCTTGAAGTGAAAAGACTGTGAGAGTTCACAGCCTTTATCTAAGCACTTGTTGCTATGCTCAGTAGAAGAGGCTTATACGATCTAAGTGATGAAGGACATCAGTCTCAATAGTCTAGTAGCACCTTTAAGGAAAAGAACAGTATCAGTCTTACCTATCAGAAATGGCTCAATGTCTTCTCTTGGAAAGTCAAACTCTTTCATGTCACTAGAGGAACAAATAAATATCCCAAAACATGCAGTAGTTCTTAGATCTTACAAAATACAAAGCAATAGTTAGAAAATCATGGTACAAATATGCTTTTAAAAAACTACAGTCACCCCCATGGATGCTTGGGTATTATTTAAATAAAAAAGAGCCATAGTGAATGGATAGTTTTGCTTCATTTTCCCTTGATGGAGCTGAGGAATCCAATTATTTTTGAAAAATTAACTTTCTGCCTGCCTCTTCTCCTCCTATTAGTCCCAAGCTTAGGTATGGCACCTTCAGATCATCTACTTTGTGGCAAAAACAGTGAACAAAGGAGCAGAAATAGCTGTTGGATGAAGAACAACCCTACAATTCCATGCCTTGCATTTCTCATTAACTGTCAATGTTCCACAAAAACAAAAAACCCCCAACCATTATGATGATTAACTCAGGTTTCTTAGTAGCTAATATCCAAAAGGAGGGGCTCAGGGCTGTGGAGTCTCTGCTTCTAAATTATGTCTTCTAGGGAAGAGGCAACTTTTTCAGTGGGCATTAACTGTTGGGCTTTTGGTTTGAGTTGTTTTTTGGCTTTGTGGGTTTGGGTTTGATTGTCTGGGGTTGTTTAGGTTTGTCTGTTTTGTTGGCGTTTGGTGGGGGGTTTATCCCTGACAGATTTAATTGTTACTCATTATTTTCTTGAACAAATTATTATTTATTCTTGGCAAGAGGAATAAAGCATCTGCATAAATATTGGTCAAAAAGGACAAATAAGCATTAGCTGAAATATTTACTTTAGTTTAAACCTTAATGCAGCAGTAATGTTCCTGGCAGGCTTTTGTCCTGGTGAAAACTGAGAACAGCATTAGTGAGTTAAACCACCCTTCTGACCCTAATGTGTTTCTCAATTTGGGTGTCTCTGCACACTTATAAACAGCTTGGATTGGTAAATATGCACACTGGACTGTATGACAGGCACGCCAGTGTGTTAAAGGCATCAGACAAGATGGGTTCAGGTATTGCCTAGTCTGTGAGGAAAGATGTGTGCTTCTAGTTGGAAGAGCTACAGTTGAGAGAAAAACCTTATTTCGAACTAGCAGACCTTAAAGGACAAATGTGGATGTGTCAGAGTCGTGCACTGGAGTGCCAAGTCTCCAGTTTGTCTCAGAATGGTTTGTTTATATGACCTTGTAGATGTGCATTTGATTAAAAAATAATCTAAATGTAATGACCTTTACAGATCCTGGAACAGAAGCACTGTCTTTTTGTCTCTGATATATGTGTATGCATGTATAAATAAACACACACACATTTGTCTGTATATGACACTACTGTTTCTATTTTGGCAGAACCTAAAGACCCCATCATATTAATCTCTCTATGAATGCAGTGCAAGTATCTTAGCTGACTTGCATGAATTGAGACTCGCTATTTAGTGTAGACTTATGGATCATCAAAGAAAGTATGTGATTATTTTTATACTTTTATAAGAAACAGAAATATTTATATTTTTAAAGTAAAATTCATAATTGCACCACCCTTTCGAAATTCCAACTTTAGCCCCAGGATTGGAATATAAACAGTGCCAGACACTCATTCCCATGAGTTTTTTTATCATTTTTTTCAACACAATCTATTTTTATTCAGTTATATGGGAAATGCACACACTTTGTGCAGTTGCCAGAATGTGATTTCCCAATGCCCCTTACTTATTTCGATGGGTGCTTTTTTCAGATTCAAATACTTTTGCAACAGCACTTTTTCACGTTTTATCATGTAAGTCCTCCTTGCTCATACTGAACCCATTTGCTGAGGACAATGGTTATATATGTAGAGCTGAAAGGGCAGCCACATAAGTTAGCAGAAGCCTCCCACAATGGCTGTAAGAGTTGGTTCTTCTTCCTTTTTCAAGGTCTGCCATTATTCATGACCACTCCACCGAAAGGCTTCAGGGCAGAATTTTTGCTGTGTTCAGATTCTGCTGCATGTATCTGAGTCCAGCAGTTGTTGGGAAGATGGCGGTGGTCTGCTGAAACCCCTCTCTCTGGGTCTACATTGCAGGATGGTTTGGAGGCTGCACAAACTCATACCAGAATAGTCAGTGCGAATCATCCATGAGCTGGGGCTGGCCAGAACACAGCAAGTTTCAGTCTGATTTACAACATAACCATTGCATAAGGAGCTATGGAGAGGTTCAAACTGACAACGTACAAGAGAACAGATTTGGCTGTGGAACCTGCCCCAAAAGGACAACTTACCTACATGAGGACATGGTCCTTAGTCAACATATCCACTAAAATTTGCATGGTGCTTTCCAGGTCAGTATAATTTTCTGCACTAAGATCGCTTTCACTCATGGATTTTTTTCTCTCACTTACTTTAAGAGTTCATTTTTGTGTCAAAATCAATCTGACAATGTCCTTACATCCAAACAAACCATCCTGGTTAGATCACTACCTTAAGGCCTAAAGGACTCTCATGTTCAGAGACAGTTGTGGTTCTAGCACAGTCCTTTACAAAGTGCCCCAGACACTTCTGCATATAAATAGGGCACCACTGAAGAGGACCTTTCCTAAAGTCCCTTGCAGTGCTGTGTAAAGGACATTCGAATACTTGCCCCAACCCTGGCTCGTCTGCAGTATGGCACCACAATATTCTGCATAAATGCCCTACCCTTATCTCCCAGCCTTCTCCAGCAAAGCCTTCAAATAAATAGGGAAAGAAATAAATGTGGTCCTGAGGCCAGATATTTTGGTCAGTAGTCCTTCTGCTATCTACCACGATATCTGCCTGGTAGCTCAAACATGAGCTTGTTCTTGGAGGTTTGGCCTGAATGCTTGCAGAGAGGGTTGGCAACTCCTTGTAACACACATAGCAAGGATGCTTCCCTTGCCCTGTGGATTTCTTCGTCATCCTTCTGCCATCTAGATGATGGCACAGCTTCTTTGTCCTACTGGGACTTGGACCAGAAGCAGATGGGTTTGGTAGCAGCTGGCAAGGCACATGGACTACCGAGGTGCAGGAAGGTGAGAAGGTTCATTACTACATCCTGAAACTGTGGTCCATTGCTGTGGCAATGAGTCAGGAAAAAAGCCTGCGAGGTTACAGTTGATACATATATCCCTTAACAAGTCTCTTTAACTGATAGCATTGCCTAGGCCTTTTAACTCACCAAGGCACAGGCAAAAAGTAGCCCTATCAATGTCTGAGAACCTCATAGCCTTCCCTGAAGGAAGATTAAATTCATAAAGGAAAGAGGAAAAATATTTTGAAATCTGGTACTTAAGGGGTGCCAGGTTTCCATGAAGGGGCATGGAAGTGGAGCCTCTCAAACTGGCAGTGTCAAAAGGAGCCTCCCAGTCCAGGTCCTTCCACAGACTTCATCGTGACAAAAATATTTTTCCCTGAAAAGCCAAGGACTCACCAAGGAAAAGTACCCTGCTGCCCTTCCAATCAGCCTTCAAAATAACTCTTTTCCAAGATGGTCTACCAACTCAATTGACCAAGATAAATCTACATTAGGCATGAACTGCAGAATGCTCCCTTTGTCTGAAAACAAAAACAAAAAGAAAGGAAACAAAACTGAAAAAAAAATAGTATAATCAAGAGCTGCAGGGGCTGTAGGCTTGTCCTTGGTAGCACCTCTGGCCTGTCAGGAACTTCCAAGTTCTGGGCTCTGAACACATCAAAGGATGGTGCCTATTAAGAGACCTGGTTCTGAGAAAAAGACAAATCTTTTTATCTCACAATTTTTATAGATGAGCAATTTTTATGTCATGAGCAGTCAGCTAAGGCATCCTAGGACCCCTGAGCTCAAATGGGTCTGTGCAGAAAGCATAGCTTACAAAGTCCATATGGATCTGTGTGCTTCTCAGAGTCATATCCCCTCATTTTCCTGAGTTTCCTTCTCGGGAGCATGTGCCTTTAAAATCCAGATTTTCCCTGGTAGCCCCACGGTAAAGGGTCCTAAAACAGGCCACTGGAGTGGAAACACTAACACAGACTTCAAAACAGCTGGTCTGCCTTTTCCATAAGAAAGAAAGAAAGGAGAGTGTAATTGACCCATAACAGTCACTTGGAAAGGTAAGAGTCACTCATGAAGCATCTCTTTGTCTTTGGCAGTCTACAATGATTAGGTCATTGTTCTGATGTTCTTTTTCTAAAGGTGAAGATGAAGAAATGCAGCAGGAATACAGGCACAGATGTGTGGGGATCTTCGGGTGAGAAAATTCCCCTTGACCAACCATAGCCCTGACAAGACCAGTCGTTTTTGTAAGTCCTCAGCTTTTTATCCTTCTCAAAAATGCCAAGATGCAGTGGGAAAGACTGCAATATGGATACTTCCCAGATCCCCTGAACAGAAATAGAAGAGAAAGATGCAGACAGTAGATATCCTGCTTTACTAACATTACACAGCCAGATTGTCCTGTGGGAGCTTGCAGCAAGGTCCAGCTGATCTTATTGTAAGATAGGACAGTGATTATGGAGAGCACAGAGAGATTCTTGGTGTGTGATCCGTGCCACACTACCGCCTGGACCAGTTTCCAGTGTGATGCTCACAGGCTGAGATCTTTTACCTCATCCATAAAGTGCTGGCCTAGTTTTATGGTCCTCCCCACGGAATTGATTTCACATGGATTGAGATACATGGAGAGGCCCAGTCATCACTGCAGCCAGGGTGGGAGGGAAGGAACATGAGCTGGGATTGCATTGGTGTCTTTACCTGTCCTGGGATGGTCCAGATCAGGCACATCTGCAAATCTGGTGTGTGCTTAGAGAAGTCACACAGCTCTTCGTGAGCCTCTACCATTTATTGCCCTTTCAACACAGATGCAGAGAGAAGGGAGCCCCATAACAGACCAGGAGGAGAGGCTGACTCCTTGCAGATCTTTTCTTTGCCTGCACTTCTGTGTGTTGTTATATATCTGGTGTGGGCAGCACTGATCCCTACTTGATATCACTCCAGCTGGATGGCAACACAGGAGGAAAGGAATGGGGAGGAAGGGTGGAGCAGGGCAGGCAGACAGCAGTGTACCAGCTTTCCTGAGACAAAAGACATCATATCCCGGCAGAGGGCATCCTGGAGAACTGTAACTAATCATGTTCTGGTCTCTAATGTGCCCCGTTGCAAAGTAAATTTGGTTTCTTAGTATCTGAGATTTTCCATATTTGATAGCCAAAGTAAGAGCAGTGAACTTTGTGCAGTGGAGATGCTCTCAGTGAAAACTGGCAAGCAAAGGGAGTGCAGAATTGCAGGCTTCAGCCTCCCCAGCCCTCCCTTTGTGAGGGGAAGCTTTAGTGCAGAAATGAGCACACACCTTTGTGCCATGGATATTGCACAACACTCTTAAATAACAGAGGACAGTACAGACCCAGTATTGATTGTGTCATAGTAAACCTGATTTGCACTCACAGAAAACAGGGCTGGGATTACGGCTACAAGCAGTGAAAATCTTCTGTGTCCTGTCAGTGCTTCAGTGCATCGTGTGTGGAACCAATACAGAGCTCATTGAAGATGCTGGAAAGCTGCTGCCCACTGCAGATGATGTTGGGGTCAGGTCCTATGGGATTCATGTTATTGTCTCTTGTGATACCGTAAATTAATTAGAAGTGAGAAAGAGATATGTCTCATATGAGAAAGAATATGTCTGATATAAGAAAGAAATGTCTCACAGTCTTTAAAATACAGAATCACTGTGTATTTTGGGTTGTACCTGTTGCCTCTTGCTCTGTGACTGGGCACCGCTAAAAAGTCTGGTACCATCTCCAGGATGAGCAGTCCCTGCTCTCTCAGCCTGTCCTTGTAAGCCAGATGCTACAAGCCCTTAATCAACAGTAGTGGCCCTTGGCTGGACTCGCTGTGGCATCTCCACATCTCTCCAGTACAAGTAGAAGTACGACTACAAGTACTGCAGAGCCTTCATCCCATCAAGGTCCCACTGAATGGCAGCACACCTGGTGTACCAACCACTTCTCACAGTTTACTATCTTTTGCAAACTTGCTGAGGCTTCACTCTGTCCCACCACCTAGGTCATTATCAGAGCTGCATCCTAGTACAGGGTGACCCCTGGGATACGTCACTGTTGACAATACCCAAGCTGCTTTCAGGAGCAAGTAAGGATTTTGTCCCTGGAAGGGTTTAAATTTCTGCTGCTCAAGAGATGGAGGGTTAAGAAGAGCTCTTTTAAATGTTTATGGAAGAACATATTTTATTGGAGACAGGCTAATAAATGCTAGAATTTATTTTGAAATGTCTACTATTTTAAAATATCTACTACTTAGTAAAGCATGGGACATTGTTTCATTTTAAACATGTGCAGCATTTAAGGTTTGGACTTTTAAAACATGTAGATATTTTAGAATTACTCCATTGTGTAAACAATTCCTTGCTTAATAATGCAGTGTCTTGAAAAAAATTCTAAATAATTTAATTGATGGCTCTTATTATCTTTTTGTGTCTCAACCATTGGCATTCCTCAGTTTAGATGTCAACATTTCCATGCCTGGAAGCTGGAGAATAAAAATAGTTGCACGCTAAAAAGAGGCAGTGCTGAGGGTGAAAGGTCCTGATCTTGCAAGTTCTTGCTTATATGGAAACTCAATGGGACTACTTGGGTGAGGAGAAATTAGTCCCCGAGCAGAAATTACAGAATGAGGCTGAGCTTCGCTACTAAAATGGTAATAATTCAAACATGGAAAAGATTATTCACTTTCCAATGAAACAGGATGAGCCTGAGTGTACAAATCCGTGATTTTTAAAGAGCTGACCACAGCTGAAACTCACTGGAAATCTGTTTTGAAAACAGATGAGAACCTCCTGCTAAGCAGTTAGACTGCAGTGATGTTTTAAAAATTGGGATTTTTTTTAGGGATTTGGTATTGAACAGCTGAGCTATGGGGATTGCAGGCCTATTTGGAAGCCAACTATGTATTCATGTCAATATTAATAATGCCTTGGGCTAGACAGAAAACTTGAAAACTATGTGTTAAAATAAATAAAAAGCAGTGCATTTTTGGAGTTACTTCATTCTGTGGCCTTGAAAAGAGTCTCCTTGGCACAGTAATATGATTTTATCCTTAAAAAAATGGTATTATATGTCAGAAATGTCTTTATTTCCTGACATAGTAGGACAGAAAAGCCACTTTTATTCCAAGCAATCCAGATTGTTCATATGAAATGAAAAAAGAATGAACACATCAGGACATCTTGAGATAAGGGTGAGTGCCTAATAGCTGTTTTCCAGACAAAGAGCACTCAGTTAAGAAACAGGGTACATGTCAAGGAGGTTTTGAAAGGGAACAGTACTCACAGCTCAAGAGAGGTTAAAGAATATCAAATAGGCTACAGAACTCTATCTCTTCTTTCACTACTCCGAGTGAAGGGGGAAAAAGTCACCCAAACCCATAAAACTTTTATTCTCTAGCCCTTTTCTACCTGGAGCACCACCTTCTCTGGTTCTGAGCACGTCTATGCTGATTTTCAACTGAAGTTTGCTAGAAAAGGCAGCACCCGCTTCCAGGATTCAGGGACAGTCCAGTTGGTGTGACCAGACCCTGCTTGAGGACTCTGCCACACCTGGCCAGTTTCAAAGCAAAAGGCATTGTAGCAAAAGGCATTTACCAGAGCGGAAGGTCCACAATTCTCAATTCTTCAAAACATCAGACCTAATGTAATTGCAGCTACTAGTTCTCAGCCAGGGCACCTAAACTTCTGAATTGCTGGTCCCCTTGCTCCTTGCTCCTTCTGAGATATTTCCAATTTTCCCTCTGAAAGATGATGGCCCTATGAATAATTAGCTAGCTTCTTAAATTGCTTCTTACCTGTTGTTTGTGGAAGATACTCCCTAGCTATAGGTTGGAAATGAAAAAAATTCTCCAGCTCAAAGCTCTTTGCTTAGCACATCTTGGTGGTTCTCTCATGAAGTTAACGGGCAATACAGAAATCCTTCCTGTTATTCTCCTTCTCCTACACCTTTTCAACTGGAAAAAAATGGTTCTTTGATTGTATCTGGTATAGCTTCTTACATGGGGAAGCTCTATAGAGAGTTTTCCCTTTACATGTGTGTAGACCTACTTTTAGTCAATGCTGATTTCCTTCCTTACTTCTGGTTCTCTCTGAGCGTAATTGTTGTATTTGGAATAAATTAGAGCAATTACCTTCTCCAGATCTCAGTGGTTTCCTCTGTTGTTCTCTGTCGTGATCTTTGAAGTAGTCGTGTGCCTACAGACCTTTGTGCCTGGCCAGCTTTCACTGCTGGATGGTAGTCTGACATTATATTGCTCAGAAGCATTTTTGTAAAGAATCCATTTCCAGTGTAAGACTGCAACTGGTTAGTTTCCTTGGGGAAAAGACCAGGAGCCCTGAGGAAATGGAAATGTCATGTTTCTGTGTTGGTTTAAAGCCTGTTCTTGGACGTTGTCGATGACCAAGTTACTAAAAACTGAGCCAGTCTGTCTGAGTTTACAAGGATATAATTCATCATCAGAGATTCACAAAGAAGTTGGGTGTTTTTCTTTTTTTCCTGGATGAGCTCATTTTCTGAACAAAGTAAACCCATATATTAAATTAAATAGGTCTCTCACCATTGTTTATTTGCAGGCCTATTTAAAGGATAAGCCAATTCCCTCTCAAATGCAGCTCATTTCTCCTTGACCCACTCTGACAGCTGTGACAATCTGTTTGTCACAGACCCATTGGTATATATAAATTTAGGTATTAAAAGTAGCTGGAGGTGGAATAGTCTTATTTGTGGGTTTAGGACCTTAAAACATGGCCTGAAGATTCACGCCTGTTTGGGTTTTTTAGAAACAATGACATTACTTTTTAACTTTGCACTTTGGTGAGTTCTCTTACAAGAGTGACTCTTAACTGGGAAAAAATACTGCCCTGGAAAGTGCCAGTTATCCTCCATGTTACAGTATCCAGTATGATTCTATGGCTGAGGCTGGTAGTGGGCAGTTTGCCATTCTGGGGCGAATTGTTTCTGGCTGGGTACCATATGCCTGAGGGTGGCATGTGTCTTCTCAGGAAGGACAAATTGCTCTCCTTCATGTTTGGCAAGCTCCTTCTGGCATGCCAAAGAAGCCTATATTTAGTACTGGTACTGTTTAGCCAACAATCTGGGAAAATTGTCATGATGATGCGACTAGAGATTTACCGAGGCTGTTTTCCAAGAGCTGAAGAAGACATGGTTGAAGTAGGCTTTGAATTTCCAGCTTTGAATCTTGTGGCTCCTATTTTCTTTGGGTACAGTACATCCTGCTCCCATCCTGCAAGCTTGCGGTGTTGCAGCTTGAACTAGAGCTCATTTACTCTGATTTGGCATTGGTGGGATTCCTACAAAGCTGGCTGTTTTGATATACGGCTTGGTATCCAAAATTTTGCTTTCCATGTTCTGTTGAATCCTGGCTGCAGCTGCCTCCTTTCCTGCTACCCCAGTGGCATGTTCTGTCCTGGCTACCTAAAGCTCATTTGCTCCCAGATGTGCTAAAAGCAGAGACCTAGAGAGCAGCAGCAACTCTTCTCATCAAAACCCTCTTTGCCTGTTACCTGCAATGGGCATGTGACTTATGTACAGTTCAAAAAGCTCCAGAGACCAAAGGCAATGTGAGCCCTGACACCCCCTGTGGGAATTTCACCTCCTCTGTTCTTTCCCCTTGTGAAACAGCAACATCACAAACCTCCCAAAGAAGTGCAGAGATTATCTGGAATGGGGATATATTTCTTATTCATCTCATTTCCATCCCAAATTTGCCACAGGGACATCCACTGTTCAACAGGAGCATCTGAAGATCCTTCTCCTGGAAGGCCATGCCTATGGGAAAGATGGTCTTGGTTATCTACTGTTTGTATTATGTTGAAGTTACATATTCAACTGCTAATTTACTCTGTACTTAAGCTTTGCATACATAGCAGTGTTAGCAAGAGTGCAAAAGAAATTACCTCTTGAGGAAAAAAAGGCAAATACCCAACGTAAACATGATTTTATTGCCTTTATTTAGGCTGTGTGAAGGAATGGAGATCCATATGTGATGAGATAAACTAAACAGGCTTTTTATTAACAAAACTTTTCAAACACATGCTCTGCTCACAACTCAGCTGAAGATACATGAAAAAAAAGATTAAGGAGGGCTCTAATTTCCTATTCCTTGCTTAAAAAAATCCATGTGACTATTTGCTTGTGTCTTGCCACACATTCTCATAAGCAAAGGAGTTCTGGAGTTATTCTTAAAAACATTGTCAAAATGTACCATAATCCTTTGCTTGGGCGTTTAAATATTCTCTTCCATCTGAGGCAAGTGTTGCTTTTGGTTCCTGTAGCTATAGCCAAAACATGAAAAATCGTCTGTGCTTGGGTTGGCTGTATTGGAGTTTTCTCTCCTATATACTTAGCAGGAGGCTTCCAGGGCTGGCTAATACAGCACACATTTTCTCTTCATTTGTGTTTTCAGTATTGCCGGCAGCACAATGAAGAGCAAGGTGTTTCCTTTTTCCCTGTATGTCCCTTCTGTGCACATAAAAATTAGATTGTTCTGCTGATTCAATTACTTTGAGGACAGATCATCTTCTTAAGATGTCTTGTCACAAAACTGACATTTCTTGTGGCAATTTTAAGTGATTTGACACCTCGTAACATAGTACAATTTCTAGCTTGTCTTCTAATGAGCAAATGTTGATTAACAATTCTTGGCATTAGAAACAACTCACAGCTTTTGCTTATTTTCAGTAGTTTAGGGAAGGTCCCGACAACCTTAATTTGCTTTGATTAACAGATGACTGACTATTTTTGTATATTTCTCAGCTTTCTGTCCATGGGGCCAAGAATAATCTGGAGAGCAGGTTGTGCATGTCTGAGACATCCACCCTGTACAGACCTGTTAAATCCCTCAGATGTTTGTTGTTGACTATTGCTTTCCTAAATTCACTGCAGGTCCCTTGTCTAGCAAACGCCGCCACATGGTAACTCATGGCTATGATCGTTCTCAAGGTCATAAACTCTCTCTAGCCCATTTATCTGCAAGGAAGGTATGTGCTTGCATCCTCCAATGGAGCCCTTTTCCCGTGAATAAAGTAGCATTAAGACAAGCACAAGACACCAACCAGTTGTTGGAGGACAAGCTAAAACACACTCCTACTTTTAGCTTGGTATAAGGCTTTGTAAACCACAGATTTTAGGAAAAAGTACATGGTAAATTAACAAGAAACATATTATGTCTGACAATTTGTAGAGACCAAATGGGATTCTAAGATGTGAAAATGCACTGAAGATCAAAGTTGCTTGCACTGTACACCCTCCCCTCACAGCCCGGGAGCTTCGTGGGGCTCTGTCACAGCCTGATTTGCTGTATTGTTGGCTCCCATTTGTTTGATTGAATTTGAAAAATTACTATAGTAATCAACTATCAGAAGGTAATGTTTTCCTCTGAGTTAAGAAAGAGCAGCTGCCAGCTCCTGCTGTGCTCTGTTGGGAGCACTGGGCATTGCCAAGCTCCTCGAGTTCTGGTTCTGGTGTTTTAAACAAGCAAAACAGTCTCTATTTTTGATCATTCTTGCCAACAAAGTGCACAGCCCCCTTCCCCTGTGTGTACCATTTGAGAGATCCCCTGAGTATCTTTCTGCGAGCCATTGAGGTGTGTTAGTTGTAATGACCAGGCAGTCTGTTCCTGCAGCCCATATTCTAGAGCTAACTTTGCCTCTTCCTTCCAAAATTCTTTTGTGGCCAAGAATACTTTGTTGTTCTGCAAGTTAACCAGCAAATTCCTAAATCATCCTCAACAACTGATTGTCTTAAAAGATTCAATGTTTCATTGGTCTCGTCGGTCGTCATTTCTAGTAGGCACTGAGCAGTTTGGCAGGAATTATCTGCGTTTCTCCGAATGTAGGGGTTTTTTTTCAGCTTTCTATCACGGTATTTTTTTCTTACAGACTTCTCTGTTTTCATGCCATACTTTTATGTCTTTTAAATTGTTCCCTTTGTGGATTTGTGAAATTTCTGATATCTACAAATATTTCTTTTCCCTATTTGAATGGAAATGTTGCTATATGGGTATTTGCGCCCTCATTTTTACTCACAGAGCTTCTCCCCGTAACAGTGCTGCTCTCCCTGGTGCCAGCAAGTTGTCTACTTCTAGTAGTGTTTAAATTGTGTTTCAAGGCTTGTGGTGTCCTTTTAAGTTTTTGGGAGGCCTTTCTGTGAACCGTGTGACATCTGCTGTATTACAACAAATCCTGTTACCAGGTGTACTGTGGGTTTTATGTCTTTTTGACAAAATGGTGCATTTAATCATTTTCCTCTGATTCAGTTTCAGATTATGTTCTCTTGATCTTGTAAATAACACTAATAAATATTTCTTGTGTTTTATCTTTGATGCTGCTGTAAATTAGGATATCGCAATTATGAAAAAGACTCTTCCATATATATTTTTTATTGGCCTATCTCTTGTGGGATGATATTCTAAAGGGCACTCTTGGAAGTACTGCTTTACAGAGAGTAAAGCAAGTAACTTGCTCCTCAGAAGGTCCAGTTGCTGATGCTACTAGCTAGACTGATCACAGTTTTGTATTGCATGCATACATGATACCACCTGGGATAACTAGACTGTCGTGACCCCACATTATTGCTTTTTTTTTGAGTCTTGATCATCCTGGAGAAGGGCTGTATTTCTGTTACTACAGCATTAAGATTTATCCACTTTTCCAGCCAAACGTGTATTCACTATAAAGTTCCTTTTCCACCTTGAGCCCATTGATAACAGGAATCAGGAGGGTGAATATAGAGCATTAAAACTGGGGAAAGCTTGGTCTTCCAGTGCTTTGCACCTTGAGGCATATACACACAGCTTTTCCTCATTCCTTTTGATGTTTTTTTCCTTTTCAGACTCAGGAGAATTTTTAGCAAGTTCATCCCAGTGCAGGCGGTGACAGCATCTGCAGCTACCTGTACTTTTGTCACTTGGTTCCTTTGCTGACATTCAGCTGTGCACTTCCCAGCTATAAGAAGCGGACAGTCTATGCTGGTTTTAAACCAAGCAGCAGCAAGAAGAGAATAGAAATGAAGAATTATGATTAAGATCCTGAGCAGCAGCAGAAGGGAATAAAAAAAAGGGATAAAAAAAAGGGAAAGTTTAGATTTTATAAACTGCATTTATTCTCATTGAGTAGTCCTGATAACAAAGTAATAAATGATAACAACGTAATAAATAACATATTTAAATGCCATGAATCCTGTAAAAGGGCCTTTCAGTAACATACTCGTATCTGCTGAGGTCTAAACCCTGCTGGTGGTGCTGGCTGTGCCTTCAGAGCCCTTGAGAGGAGTGAGCAGTGCCAGTCCCTCATCAGAAAGAGGGTCAGGGATCTGCTTCAGAGTGAGGGGGGCAGAATCTGTCACCAAATGGTTTTTGGTCTGCTCTTTAGTGCAACTGGCTTACCTGTGCCTCAAAGCCTCAGAGCACACAGCTCATCCTGGCACGTAAACCCTGACTCTACATCCACGTTTGCCAGGGCTGCTGTCACCACGTCCCCATCGCCCTGGGACGGCTGCAGCTGCACCCAGTGGCCACCTACTCCCCACAAAGCTGGTGTCAATCTCCACAGGACCTTCAAGGCTGTGATCTTACTAGAAGCCACTCTTCACCCTTGCTTTGGTGTGCTGTTGAAATTACAGAATCCCAGAGATGGTCCTCTGAAAAATTAACATGTGTAGAAATTAGCATCTCCCTGGAATGCAAGGTTTGTGGTGGCATGAAGAATAATGCCTTTGCTTGAGCCATTGCCTTGAATTGAAAGGTCCCTGTCTGGAGTGGTTTGGTTTCAGACTACTTAAAAGTTACTAAGATCTCTGGGTGTTTTATCTTCCAAGTAGGCAGAATTACTGTTTTACAAGGTTTGGAAAATACATCATACTCTGTGGAAAAGAAGCAGGTTTGTAAAAGAGAGATCCTGTCATGAACTTCATTAAAATGAAGGATAACTTTGGCTAGAGGGAGAGCATTTTCTGAGGAGACCTGTTTATTTCACCAAGATTCTTTTGTGCAGACAGAACATCTGCCATCCTGCATCAGAGACAGAGTCTGTCCAGGCCAGTATGCTGTCCCTGACAGGGGCCAGCTCCAAATGCTTCAGAGAAAAATGCATTCCCATCAGGATGGGAAATAACTTCCTCATATGATGAGTTTAAAGCCAGTCCCAGACACTTGTTGATTGATTCGGGGAAGAAGCACTAGACTAGTTATTTCTTTGCCTTTTTTTTTCTATTTTTCTTTTTTTTTTAATTCGTTTTGTTGTTGTTGTTGTTTTGTTGTTAATCTCAGGTTATTTAACTGTAAATATACTGAACAAAATTCAGCTCTGGCCGTATCTTGAATTACTAATGAACTGTATCATGGAACTGCATTGTGGGAGCAGATTTCTTAGGTTATTAAACATTCAAAGCCCTCATAGCCTTTTGCAGGGAAAGTTTTGATAAAGGAAGATACGTTCAAAGGCAAATGAGGATCTGGTACAAAGTCTGAGCTGTAGTTTTAAAACTGTTTTGTACTATGGGTCATTAACATTTCTATTTTCTTTCTCTTTCTCCTTTCAAGGCTCTTGCCTGGATATTCTTCTTTACATTAGATTTGACTTTTCTTTGTGTATCTACTCAATGCTTATCTTATAAAGAAATGCTGCTATCTACAGGGTATTATTTTCCATTTTTTTTCTCGCACTTAATAAATAGATCAGTGGTAAACTCTGGCCATAGGCACTAGACCAAAGACAGCTCTGAGCGTGACCAGCACTTGCAGAGAGTGACTCCTAATGCTGAACACCAGAGCAATTGCACCCGAGTGTGGGATGTGCTCTCACTTCCTACATACAGCAGTTCTGCCATACTCAGGTCTCTTTTGTCAGCTAAAATTAACTGGCACGTGTTCCTGGCAGCACTGCTGCTGTTTCCAAAGTGACAGCCTCTTCTTTTGCATCCCCAGGAGAACACCTGAGAAACGACACATCTTTTTCTAAACGCTGCCTCCCTGCCTTCCCCAGCCTGCGGAGGGCTCTTGCCATGTGAGTGCTGCTGGGCACCCTCTGAAACAACAAACCCACATTCCCAGGGTAGGAAGGAAGAAGTTTTTCCTGTCAAGTGTCCACTTGCTTATTATCAAAAGGCAGGTCATCAGCCTCTCTCTTGCTGGGTATGAGACCTACTGATGCTCAAAAAGCCAGGAAAAAACACGTCCTTCTGATTGTCTCCTTGTATCTGCAGACTAGAACAGCTCACCAACGCCCCTTTTCTCTAATGGCATAAGTATGTACAAACCCCAGGTGGGTATAACCATGTCATTTGTATCTTTGCTCAGTATTTGTTGTTTTGATGAATCTCTTCCTGCAGACCTCTATCCAGGAGAATCAATGATTTCTGGAGTGTTGTTTCTAACATACATTGTGTACGTGAAGATCCAGTATTACTGGGATGCTCAAAGAGCACGCTGGACCCTGCAGATGGTTTGGTATCCCAGATTTTAATTTTAATAATTTCTTATTTTCAAGACTACTTTACACAAACTATATTATAAAGTCATCATCACAGAGTCTGTAATCTATAAAATCCCTGGCACTCATATGGTTTTGCAGAATGCTGCCGGTAGTCAGGAAAAAGGTTTATAATGAAAAATACAAGAGTTTTAATTTCCATTGATATTTGTCTCAATCAGTTGGTCATATCTATATTTTTGTATAATTGATCACATTTTAGAAAAAAAAAACCCTGCTAAACATGTTAAATGAGGCTAAATACTCTGGTAATGATGATTAAATACCTCTAACAAGTGCAAACAGTGTTTTCAATGAAGATCTAAATATAATCATGCTGTACCCCTTAGCTTCATTTCAACTTCTCTTCCTGTCCTGGAATATAATTAGGATGGAGCCTTGGGGACACACTCATCGCTAACCAACATCTTGATGACCTTGCTGGAGCCAAAGCATATGTCAAGTCACAACCAAGTCTGAGGCACTGACTCCAAGAATAGATTCAAATTTCCACTGTTAGGTGCAGTAGTAATGTGAATTAAACTACCAAGAAAATATAACACATCTTAAGGACAAAGTAGTCCTTAAAAGTAATTTTAAAAAAATAATCTTCAGACTGACAGGAGACGATGATAATTGAGACCTGTCTGCGTGCTGTGTTAGAGCCCCTGAAAAATGTGGTTAGTGACTAATTTACATTTCCTGATTTATAGCCCTTAAAACCCAGTTATTCTGAAGGGTCGGTGTGTTTATGCACTGAAAGACTCAGGAAACTGTGGTTCACCCTCCTGTTCCGGCAGTGGGGTCTGTGCTAAAGCTCCAGCTCTCCAGGCCTTGGGTAAGTAGCTGCCACTGCAGACAGGGACAGCCGCATTCAGCCTGGGCCATGCAGATGTGTACTCATGCCCACCTCCTCACCTGAAAAGCAGTTCCACTTCGCCTGGAAGCTGCACTGCCTCAAACCACATCTCTGCGCTGTTCCTCCCTTGTGTCAGGGCTTGCCAGAAACAAAGTCAGTTGTGGGTGGAGGTTTCCCGAGGGACAGGAAAATCCAACCAATAACCAGCCGTACGAAAGTGCAACTGTGTACAAGCCCAGAGCTTGCTCTGTAGGTAAGAAGGAGATTTGGCAGCTACTTTTGATCTCCCAGAAGTCAGGCTGGCAAACACCCAGCACCCAGGAGACACAAGGCAGCCTAGCACTGCCCAGGCAGCCCAACCATAGGCTTCACGGGCAAGGAAAGCAATGAAAAGCCTGCGAATTAGCTCAGCACTGAGGTGCTCCAGATGTGTGTAACAAACATCGCATACAATTCAGTATAGCACATTGTAAACTGCTGACAAAAATCATCAGCCTAAGTTTAGTGCAGGACTAAACTGCTTTCCTCTGGGTACAGATCTCTCATAGACTTTTTTCCTGCAAATGCAGGCTGCTTCAAGAGTGCCATTTCCCTTGAAGTTGTGATTAGCACTTATTTCCCCATGCTAGAGTTAAATTTAGCAGTAGATCTACTTACTTTTTGAAACTAGGAACTTACTAAAATCTTCTGATCTTTCTTTATAGAACAAACCAGGAATTAATAAAGTGCTCTTAGAAAGTGGCAATATTCTATTCAAATTTTACACTTACAATAACTGTAATTCTAATACTATACACTATTAAAATTTAAGATATCTGACATCGTATAGAGTTATTAATATGGAACTAAATAAATTCCTCTGAGTAGGACTTTGAATATGATTTCTAACTGAGATTAAATAATCTTTAAGAAACTGGATAAAAAATATTTACATGTATTGTGGGGTAAGCTGCTTGTTCATAAATAATAATCAAATGAGTAGAACATGTCCATTTATTTCAGATCTATAAAATACAAATCTAAAAATATCATTTTACAGACAATATTCACCATATAGTTTACATTTTAGTATGGTCTTAAGCCTTGCACAGAATAATAATGTAGCAGAACAACAAAACAGTCTACATTTTAACTTTATAGATTTCCTTAACCAGAGTCTACCATATACATCAAAAATAGTTGTGCACAGTAACCAATTAAACATCTACATTTCAAGAACAGATTGGCTACATCTCATAACTGAGACACCAATTACAGTACATTTATTAAAAATCCTTCAAGAATGCACTCAGTAGTAACAGTAGTTAAAATCATAACTGTTCTGTGAAATGATCAAAGCAAATGATAACAGAATTAAAAAAATTCAGTTAGTCATTTATATGTAATGTAAAGCCCATGTAACACTACAACAAAGAAAGAAATTACATAGGCACAAGTGCAAAAAAGCAATATTGTAAGCCATCTTCTCTCTTTGGTAAAAATCAATTAGCAGGAAGTATACCATAATAATTCAAGTCAAAGACTAATTCAGGCTATATTTTTCTTCCTTTCCTACCATAAGCAGACTTGATGATTTGCAGGCATCCTACAGTAGAGAAGTTAAAATTCTACTTAACACTGCCCATTTTCTCCTCTTTTAAGTTTAAATATTGAAATTAAAGATAAGGACTTTCTTTCTTTCATAAATAGCTTTTCAGTAGTATAATCTCTTAAGGAATTTAAAAATAAATAGCAAAATATACACAATTTCAAAGATTACATTTAATTCCTTCTAGGTATATCCTGAAAATATATCGCCAAAAATAAATAACTTTGGGTTTCTCAAATATTTGGTAAAATGTCAATTACTCTTACATAAGGAGTTTTCTCTGAGGGATAAGGAAGTACCACTGCTTTTCCTACAAAGCTTTTACTATATAGGTGGAATTTTAATAACTTTACAGTAAGAATATAATCTGTAATACAATATGGATGTTCACCATTAAAAAGTGAAATAAAAAAATCTTTCAAAATTAAACCTTCAGAATTTCATGTTCAAACCTGAGGAACTTCCAGGTAAGTATAAAGTTCTCCTGGCACGACAGTCAAGCTCAACTGTCTGTGTCAGGAGGCTACAGTAACAGTAAGGCAATTTCTTCCAGTGGTAGAGCCAAAGCTCTTTTCTACTGACAACATATTCAAAGTCCAGAAAGGACAATCGTTGAGGAAGGGACAAGAGAAGGATGTGGGTTAAGAACACTTAAGCGTAAGCCATCCTGAGACAGGCATGGACTGCCTACAGGGATTTTACTGTAACTATAGATTTTAAATAAATTCTTCCGGTTTTGAAGGACTTGACTGTCATGAACAGTTAAGGAAATGTCTCAGGCGATTTGTAGGTTATCATCTTACTCGTGCTCCTCATATTTATCTGAAATTATTACTAAAGAAAACAAGAAAAATGCAGGCCACATCAGCAAAGCAACAAATAATAGAATCCGTCCAGCAACTTTAAAAATTAAAAAAAAATTCTTAACCGCAGGAAGATCTTCTGGAGGGGCAAAGCAAAGTCCTTGTCCTTTTAGAAGATCCATTTAAGCTGCCAGCAAAGTAAAGGCAATTTTGATTGCTCATTTATTCAGAATTCATAAATAACATGTAGGTTCACTAAGCTCCTATTCACACCCACAGCTAATTTACATAAAATATTAAGCAGAATGCTTTTCTACTCCTTGTTTGATTCCAAGCACAAGATGTAAAAACCAGTTAAATTGCACAGTCCAGCCCTTATCTCTGCAAACCTCTATCTGATCAAGGAAATGCTTTTTGGCATCTTCTTCGCTTTTCCCTACTGTCAGTGCATCCCTGATATATTCAATATCTTCTTTGCTGGTTAATTGGGGCATTCCCGTCATTAGCATCATGGAGAACAGGATGATCAGCAGGTTTGTGTGGTGTCGAAGAGCTAAGTAAGCCTTCACACATACGTCCTAGGAGAGAGAAGAGTTTTTTGTTAATAAATGAGAAGAACGGAGAGGGATGGGGTAGGAATTTCACAGGACTCCCATTAACCAACGCTATTCTCTCATATCAGAGGGAGGAGACCCAACGGAGCCATTCACCTGAGCAGAGACGTGACCTGAACTTCTGCATCTGGTGCTCAGTGGGACTTCATTCATCACCCCGCGCAGGGGAAACGAGTGCTGTTTTGGTGTACAAACCAACAGCTCTTCCTAACCATACGTTAATCACTAAAAACCTCACCTTCACCAAGATCTCAAATTAATTTCCTTGCCATATAATCTCCTGTGGCTGTTAAAAGAGACAGCAATAAGTCACTGTCTTCCTTTCCAATTGGGATGTTCCCATTTAAAGACCATGGCTGGGAAGTGATACTGGATAAAGCAGCACCTCCAGGGGACTGCTCTTCCTTTTGTATAGATGTCTATTAACTTCACCGTCGTGACAGTTTATTTAACGAGGAAGATTTTTCAGGTCTGGTGTTCTAAGAAATATTTCCAGCTGACAGCTCTAGTCTTCAGGCACTCTGCCTTGCTGTAGGACTTCTATCTTTATGTGCTGTCAAACTAGATTCCACAGACTTTTTTTTATAGCTTTTTCATTTCCATGTATAAATAATCTGTGCCTAACAACATAACCTTTAGAAGAATGAAATATCTACAGCTTGGAAAAACATGCAATGCTTTTTAAAAATAATATTTAATGATAAGTGACTAACACATAAACTGAAATTATTTCCTTTATTAAATTTATTACTCATTTACTATTAGAAATAAGAACAATGCAATAAAGACATCAATCATCAATCAACTAGAAACTAGGCCTGCAATGCAGTAATGTAAAAACATGAAAAATATCTCTGAGAAGGTTGTTATTATTAAAACCAAAGCTGAAGCAATGCTAATTTTTACCCAATTAAATATTCAATTTAACCTTTCTGCAACTGTATATTAAGTTATCGAAGAGTTCTTAGGAAACTTAAATATTTTAATGTAAGCTTCCATCAAATCCCATTAGCTCTCCAGAATGCTTTTTTTTTTTTTTAACAAGATGTGTGGCGTGTGGGTTTTTAGTTCCTCTGAAACAGGAAGACATCTGTCACTGTTCACATCAGCAACACCAGGACACTCAACCAGACAGGTCAGGAAGATATTAAGGAAGGAATATGATATATTGAAGAACTGTCTGTACAATTTCTTTTTTTTCCTAGTGCCTGGGAACTTAAATTTTTCACTCTGTTTCCAAATAAATTCTGTCCTGAAATAAGATCATATTTATGAACTCCAAAGCTAGTTCTAGCAAAGCAAAAGATAAATTGCAATGGTCAAAGCACAATTTATAACAGAAAACACCATTATCTTATCACAGGGAATAGTTTCTCTCCATGACACCAGGGGAAAAATAAGAAAAAAAAAAAAAGAAATTTCACTTATGTATTATCAACTTCAAACAGGGAAACCTTGTCACAAGAGTTAGTCTGTGTTTTGTTCCCTTTGAAAGAGATGAAAGCTCTTTATAGTTATATCAAAGGAGGTTTTACATTTCTGTATGGATGATGCATCTCACTGCTCCGGGTGTCTGAGACACGAAAACAATTATGCAGTCAAGAAGAACCTGGCATCACTGTATCTCAAAGGCAGTCCTTCCAGGAATTCAGAAGATTTAAAAAATCTGCATCTGCCTGTTACACTTATTTATTCAGACAAGAACTGAATGTAGTTTTGAATTAGTATCTTCCAAGAAAACGAGTTTTTAGACTTCTGGGAGAGGCAGAGAGAACCAAAAATAACACAGACAGTCCGTATGTGTCAAGGATATGCACATGTTTACCCTGGGATTAAGAAGAAAACTGCTAACTAATCTAAAGCCATAGGCAAAATGAGAGGAGCTGAGGAGAAACCAAAATCCCATTGTCCAATAAGCGATAAAGAATAATTATTCTGAGAGCTTGAAACTGTCCTAAATAGTACTATCCTAAAATTCAGGCATTGCTGTAATATAAAGTGTCCAAATTCTGTTACATCCCTTCCCTGTACAGTATACTCCAAGTAAGTATTTTTCAATTTTCAACGATGAATAGTCTTCCCTTCATTTTTCTATCACCTTTGTTTGACAATCAAATACAAGAGATTTTGTAAAGAAATAGAAATGGTTAGTACTGAAAATACAGATCTCTGTATTACCAAGTCAGCAGAGTAATGAAAAAAATAACGAAGTAAATTAAATATAATGAATAAAAAATGTATTATTTAATGCAAAAAATTTAATGCAAAAACTATCAAAGATAATTTCAGCCAAATTACTAATAGGTAGGTGCATAAGGCACAAAAAAGACTGCAAAGATCTCAGATGAGGCTTTCTCAAGGGTTTATAAAAGTAAGAAGTGAAAAAGTTGCATGTTCATAGGAGTAAGAGAGTTGATGGGTTTCAGCCAAAGGCTAGAAAGGAAATGCCACCACATATGACACAGCAAGAGAAATCTGGGCCGTACTAAGGCAGCTGAAAAATTCATAGACAAAAGACAAAATACTTACCTTCTCGGATTAAGTTACGCTTAAATATGTTTGCAATGAGGACAAAAACCCATGAAATAGTGCTTCCTACTAAGCATTTCTGGGATGCCATTAATAACCTCAGGCTTTTAATTTTCATTAAACCATCACAATGGACACAAACAAAAGGGGAAACAAAATTTAGATTAAGAACTTTCAATAGAAAGGAGCTTCATTGCTAGTTCCAGAAAGGTTGCCAGGTCATTCACTGACAGCCTCAAAAGTTCACTAGTAACAAACTATACTCTTCTGCAGTGAACTCCAGACAAAATTAATTGTCATTTTAACCTCCTCTGGCACCTGCAATATGAGCTATGGCTAACACATCTTTATGGACTGTGTCTGATCAGTAACACAGAAATAAAATTTTTCAAAAGTAGATATTTTAAGTTATTAAAAACACCAAAGCCTTTAAAAAACCAAAGGATTCTTCTGAAGTACAACCTATTTTAATGTAGTTGAAGTACAAAATAATGAGAGATGCTCTTAAAAATTAATGAAGGATAAATGCTGAGACTTTTCCATTAATACATGAATGAGTCAGCAGGCACGCTGAATGAATCCCTCAATATTAGGAAATATAATGAAACAAGTTAGTTGAAAAGTGAAACTATAATTTTACTTTTTTTACTCTGGCCATGTAAGCAAAACATACCTTTTTTATAGCAAAATGTGCAATGCAGATCTTGCTCTGTATTACTATTTTGCTTGTGTGAAAGTATTTTAACTTTTTACTGTTTTGAGACGGGAAAGCCTTTTAATGTACTACTACAATAGTGGTTTATAAACAGTAGCTATTGCAGCAGAACTATACATGAACTTAGATTTTTTGGTGAGTTTATTGTTGCCCGTGCCTAAATCATCTCACTTAAAATGCCCAGGACACGTATCATGGTCACAGTTCACAAAGGCAAGGCACATTAATCACATTTTATCTGGTTAATGACACTAATGGAAATTACAGTGGTGCTACCATAGCATTCCTAAATCGTCTGCATTAGTGGGATGAAATTAGAAATTAATTTTAGAATTAGTACCAGAGTAACAAAATGTGTATTTAGTCAAACCCAAGATGGGGTGATGGAGGCATGACATACTGAAGACAGGCTGAGACTAAAATCACCTCCAGTTGCTTTTGGCATTTGGGTTGCTGAAGTAAAGGTCAGATATTCCCTAAAGAGCCAGATGATCCATATATACAAACACAAGTTTACTTCATTGGACACATCAACAGGTCTTTCAACTCTGTGTGAAAGCCCACTTTCACACTTGAACTATTTTCTGCTTCAAGAAAAGAGGTCTTCTTTGAAATAGCACATCCCAGAGTGGTGTTTCAGCCTCACACTTGCACATGGCTTCACCTGCGGCAACAGCATCATTCCTGTAGGCAGCACAGCTCAAAGGCTTCTCTGAGAGCAGAGGCTCAGCATTCCTTTCCTATCCTTAAATCTTTTGACCTACAAGCTCCCTTCAAAACACATGCACTGTGATAAAGCTAGTCCTTGCTAAATGCAGACTCAAATACTGCACCCAGTTCTTTAGTTATTTTCAGAAGTGTGGGCAGTGACTTCAATGAAAAGACAGTTGGGTCTTCTCTAGGGTCCTCCCCGCTCCCCCTCACCCCTTGTGACTGTCTCTAGTGGACAGTGTGATTTGTCCTTAGATAAGAATACCAGGTGGGAATTGTCCTAAGATAAGAACATCAGGTGGGAATTGCAGGAGGAACTGTCTGGATGCTCACATAATGAATGCATTCCAGAGATGGGGGAGCAGTGATGACTGCGGTTGACTTTGGTACACATCTTCTGATTTTGGCACACATCGTCCTGCAAAAGTGTATAAAAACTGGGCCCACTGGGCAAACTGGTCTCCCAAGGCTGCAGGCAGCTTCCACCCCTGGCAGGGACACCTGCAGGGTATGTCCAGCTGGAAAACTGGGAACACTCACTTTTGTATGATTGAGCATAAGAGCTGAGATTCAGACACATACGGAGATGCAATGCTAAAGTAGTTACACAGAGGACCCATATGGTGTTCTTATTTTAGGACAGTTCACATTGTTCATTACAAAGAATTGCAAGGGAGAGGCTGTGTGTGTGTGGGACGCAGATTTGCTATCCAGTTGTGTATACGTTCAAAGGGACATAGTCACCATCCAACAGTGAGAACCTTAATGAGGTACTCAGGTTAGAAAACCGAACTCTTGAGTGGGACTGGTTCACCCACAGCAAATTCAGAACATAAAAGTTAGGGTTTTGCTTTGACTCACACTCTGCAGGAGACTTTTTTTGATATTGAAAGGAACCTGCTTTCTAAATCAGGCACTTACTTGAAGCCTCTAAAGATGACCACAGGAATAATACCCCAGACATACATTTACTTCAGACTAGCCATGCTCTTAACCACTTTATTAAACATGCTGAACAGCATTTTGCTTTGCTCCCTCTTTGCCTAGGTCCTACAGTAGCTTGAATAATCACAACTGTTTTGGAAGTGCTCAATTTCAAATAGAAGCTGCAACTGAATAGATTTTTAACACCATTCTTTTCTTTCAGAGTTAAAATCTATCCATCCACTTCACAAAACTAGCATCTGACATAGCTTAGGGTCACTACAGATTTTTATTCAGATGCAGCAGTCTGAGCACTAAAACTGGAGGGCAGAATCAGTAGGGAATCACTGGCAAAGCCAGCTGAGGAATGCCTCACACCTGCTCGCACTACACGGAGGCTCTGCTTAGTGCCATGAGTTTCCTCTAATTTCACAAACACTGAAGCCCTCTGCAAAGTATTTTCAATTGAGACAAGAAACAAAGAAAGAACTGCTTATCTGGTTTGCTGCTACCAAGCTTTTCAATATGGCTTTGTGGATGTTGAATTCTATTTCCCATAATTCAACAGATAATTTTTGCTCTTAGTTGGGCCTAAAATATCCTGGAGTTGTATTATGATTCATTACATTTTACTAACATAATGCCCAGGAGCCTAGACCTTTGAAAACCAAGGCACTAATGTTCATTTCAGAGACTAAAAAAAACATTGTTTAATTGATTTGTAGCTAGATACTCATTCTTTTACCTGAAATTTATGGAAATGGAGACTTGTCTTCTTTCCGGAAGTCCCCATGACATACAGGAAATCTGGAGTCAGCACAAAAGGAACTCTCTCCTTATTAATTCCAAGGAAGCTTTTATAATTCCCAAGAATATGGCCAAAATCAATATGGAAAAGGTTACCTTCATAAAGAGAAGAAGAAGTCACATTTACACTCAAATACAATAAACTGCCAAAACACTTACTTGTATTTACAGTCGTTCCAAACCCTTTTTTTTTGGTATATATGATCACTATTTATTTCAGCACAAAAGACTATTTTCTCTCCTTTTTTTTCTTGAAATAGATAATTCTGTCCTCTTGGCAAAATTACTTTTTATTTATCTTTAGCAGTTGTTAAAAACCCAGCAGAACTGTTGTATTTTCTAAACATACACTCACAGCTTTTCAAAAATCAACCCAGGAAAGCCTGTGCCTCAGAGCCATAACAATCAGGGCATCACTACACGGAAAAGGCTTGACGGTTATGTTTCAAATACCCATGGGATTCTGGCACTACCCATCCCCTTGGCATATGTCATTGATGAGAACATGCTTCTTCCTCACACACCTGCAATAGCAATTTCTAAACCACTCTGTACGTGCAGAGTAAGTCTGCACTGTCACCCTTTTGATAGCTTTGAGAGAGCAGTAGGGTATCAGTTCCCACAAAAGCAATGAAAAACTTCCCTTTTAAGGATCTCTACACCTACAGGACTGGAATTTGCTGTTATTCTTCAGATTACTTTATTACTTTCCCTGGCAGCCAGGTTAAGGATAAAAGAATATGGTTACTTAAAAACACAGATTTGTAATAGTGGCACATGTATAAAAAAAAAGATAAAAACCATCAAATTATGTAAGATGATACTTAGGAGTGATCTGTAGGTGGAACACTCTTATTTTAACCCAGCTTCCAAGTTTCCCCAACCTACCAAATCTGACTCCCTGCAGACCTCTCAGACTGACATCCTTCTGGCTTCTTAGGCTTAAGATAGCCTCCATTAAAGACTCTGCTCCTGACCACACCAGAATAACACTTCTCTGCTTCCCTGTCTACTGACCTGTGCCTCATTTTCTGCCAACGGGAATCAACACTGCATTATATTATATATAATGTTGAAATTAAAGCATTCCTTTGTTGTCTTTTCCTCAAGGACTTCTGCAGAACTTTCTTACTGTAGTCTTCAATTAGCTAATTTCTGCCTTCAGGGTACTTCTCTCTAGCCTTCAACTGGTAAAATTTTAACTATAATATGATGAATATTACATATCCAGCGTTCTAACTAAGTCCTAAAGTATCTCCCGTCTCTTAGCAGAGACTAATTATGAAGTAAAAGGATCATGAAACTAAAAGTGAATTCCTTAGACCAAATAAAGCTTCTCCATATGCGCTGCTTTTTCTGATGTCCTTTCCGGGACTTCCATAGAGAAGTAAAATTAAGTATGAAACAATGTGCAGCTACAGAAATAATTCCCAAAGTTTATAGTACAAAAAAATTGTGGGTTTCTTCAGAAGGATTGCAACTATTCCCCAGAATTTAGCAGCAAAACCAATACACTCCACGTACACTTATTTCCTAGAGGTTTTTTACAATACATAAAGCAACTATGTTCCTCAGAAGTGAAAACATCTGAATTCTGATATACAGTTCCACTGACCTCTGTCAGAACCACATCCACACATCAGCAGGTGAATAGCTGTCTGCTTTATGAAGCTTTTCTGGTGTTTAGATGTTAGATGTAGACACTAAAAAACACTGTTTTACATACCTCATGACTTAGTTTGTATCAAACTGCTCCTTGTAAAATAATGGCATTATTAATTATATCTAGAGCCTGTATGAAGGCCAACAGGGGTGACAACACATTTCAATGTCACAGGAGGACCTGAACATGTAAGCAACACTGACAGAACTGGATTGTGTCTCTTCATTCATTGTTAAATGTGTTATTTATTAAAATGAAAAATAAATCTACTTAAGTATAGACAGTCTACACTTCTATGAAATTCTCACAAAATAACCCACCTGTTTCTGTAATCATGATGTTGTCATTGTGCCTGTCACCTATTCCAAGTACAAAGGTTGCCACACAGTATCCAGCACAAGAGTAAACAAATCTTTCCACAGCTGCCTGAAACTAAAAATAAATCTTAGAGTTGACAAATGCTTCAACGCTAGACACTAAATGCAATAATTCTCAGAGTTATGTACCTTTCTGTTGACATGTATCTATCAGCAGTTAGACAAAGTGTCTTATAAAAGACACAGCAGAGGTCACGATCACAGCCCTGCACTGCACTCCCTGTGCTGTGTGAGCAGGCTCTATCCCTCAGCACGGAGAAAAGCAGCATATAGTTGCTCACACATTCTGAGGAAGAGAAGCTGGCAGAAAGCTCTAGTTGGTCAGTGGACCAGCCCAAGCAAAGGAGCTGTGAATACTCAAAACACTATCTAAATCCTCTAAAACCACAGTGTGGTTAGCCTTTCTGTGTTCTTAGATGCCCTTTCAGTCTTCTCCTCATGTATCACTTCTAACTTCCATTGACAAAGAAGTCATTTCAAAAGCATCTTGTGTCTCAGGATCTGGCTGCCAGCCGGCTGCTAAAGGCTCTTTCACAGACACCTGCAGCTGAGTGCAGGGAAAACATGGATTTTTCAAACTCCTATAAGTAACAAACACAAACGTATGGACTCTATGCTCCTAAATTAGTAGGGTGCATCTGAAAATCCTACTTAAAAATTTAAAGAACTCACCTTCTCTTCAATCATGCATCTCTCCTTGAGCCACTGGTTTAGTATTTCATCCTTAAATGCACCAGTGTTCCCAACTGTGCTCTGTTGAATTTTGGCAATCGTTGTAGCATCTTTTACAATTTCGATCATTCCTAGAGAAAGTAAGGAAGAAGTTAATGAAGTTATTGAATTTACATCAAAGCATATTAAAAATATGCAAAATTAAATTTTAAACTGGTTTTTAAAATTGACTACAGAACTTCATAGGTTGTGAGCAGAGATTTATTTTACAAGCAACAATGGTTCTTATTCATTTCCAGCTGAAACCAGCCAGAGCTCATAAATAGCCTGGCATCCTAAAATCCTCCTCTTTTAAAATGGAAAGTATCACATGATGAGTGGGGATCCTCTGCATAAGGCTTTTCCCCAGGAAAGGAACTACTCCTGTCCTGAGCCCCATTCACATTCTCCCCAGCTTCTCTCCAACTTCACAAATATGAAGAGCTGAAGAAAAATTTCAGTGTTGCAGCAGTCTAGAGATGCAAGTGTTGCCAGGGCTGTGGCAGAGGAACAGAGCTGGCCACCCTGCAGTAAATCCAATTTAAGCTTTAGTGTTCATATACACAGAAAGGTTCAGAAATATCAGCACACAGTGAGTTATGTCAATGGGATTGCTGGTGGAAAGCTGTGGCTGTCAGGGCCCACAGGTCTGTCCCAAAACTGCACAGACCCTCACCAAGGCAAATTGGCACATCAAAGCAATGTGGTGCAGAAACAAGGCCTTGTACCGTCCATGCCAACATGGCATGTGGTGGAGACGAAGCTAGAGGGAAATGCAGGAAAAGAGGCTGCAACACAACTCTACACTGTAGCCAAGACTAGCAAATGCAGTCTGCTCTTGGACTGGACATGAGCATAGGGTGGGGGAAAGTCAGATTTTAGTTGAGCTTATTAGGTAATTGGAAATATTTTATTTTCCTCCTCTGGTTCAAGTTTAACGGCATCTTCTAGCTTCAGCTCCAGCTCAGAGATGAGCAAGCAAAGAAAAATATCCCTTTCTCCTCAAACCGATTCAAAGCAGTTTCTGACTTGGTTTCAGTTTGACTCTCTCTGAAACAGACCAATTTATTTCTATTCACAGACCTTTTTGCTTTTGCAATTACTGCATTATGAGCAAATTTTTCAGTCACAGACTAACAACGCAGTAATCTCTTCCTGCCTTCCACTCATGACTGAAGTCATGGCTGAATACCCCCTGGAGGTATTTCTTATGTCTTGATGGTGGCCTGGATTTGTTTGTAATAAAACTATTGGGGAAATACGACTTCTGAAACCCGCCGTCAAGACCACCAAATTAAAAAGCTATGCATTTTGGTCCGTGCTTGCCAAGTTGATGTTTTTCTCCTGGGAGTGAGCTTCAGATCACATTCCAACTCTTGAAAAGGTTTTCCCTGCCTGTGCTCACCAATCTCCCTCTACCGGCCAACAGCTCCTCGATTCTGGGGGCGCAGAGCTGGCGCAGGAGGCATCTTCTCTAACTAGGACGGAGGCTCTCGGCTGGGCTGCATTCGGCTGGGAGGAAGTGCAGCAGTAAATGCACTATGTGATGGGTTTCTGGGGATCTGTGGTACTAAAGCAGGTGACTTTTTAAGAGCCAGCTTGAATTCCCCTGAAATTCGGCAGGGATGCAGCACAGTAAGTAGTGATAATTGTCTCGCAGAGCTGGGAACATACAGACATGTCAAAGGGAGAGAGAATAGGGTATGATCTTTTACTAGTGATACACATAAGAGAAAATTCCTCCCATAGAGCAGAAGTCTATTTGGCAGCAGCAGTGGAGGGAACGCATATTTCCAAAATTACAAACTGCACTGAATGCAGATGTCTTTAACAGACTGAGAAAGCCCTAGAAGGGAGGGGATGCCAGCCCCAGGTGTAAGACACCTGTTTCACCCTGTGCTCAGTGTAGAATGGGATATTGTCCTTGTGTCAACACACAGAAACTGCCCAAGTTCCACGGAAACATCAGGAGGGAAGGAAGAAGAGGCTTGTAAGAAGACTGTGTGTGAACATTGTGAAAGAACATTTGCATGCCACTACTCTTTGGTTTTGTTCCAAACAAGCATAAGCTCTACATCAAAGTGTCCAACATTGGGTATTACCAATTTAGGCTGCAGGTATTCTCAGCAAACCGAGCAGGAGTGTTTATATGATTAACCATGCCCCTACTGTGGTGCTAAAAGGATGCTAAATTCTTACATCTCTTCCATGCATATAGGAAAATAAAAAATTATTTCCTTAAAGAGACAAAGGAATGGGGAATCAATTAAGAATTCACGAAAGAATAATTAAGTCTGTAGCTTGAATATGAGAATGCTGGGATCACTAGCAGAATTTCTCCTTCTTCCTCCATTTTTTTCAATAAATTACATTGTCTTAAGATGATTTTAAACAAAATCATACAAAATCCTAAAAATCTCTCTAAAATATTAGGTTTACTTTAACACACCTAAAAGAGGAAAAAAACCCTATCCTCCTTATGTTTAGTTAGTATTTTGATTTACAATGTTCCATTTCCTTTATTATTAAAATTCTATCAATATGTATTATTCAATTTTAAAACATTTATATTAGCAGAAAGGAACCCTCTTATGTCACATTACCAGGTATTTTATCAGCAAGTTTGGGTTTCCTGAGATATGCTGAAATTTTATTTGCCAATGGGTTTTAGAGAGCAAGTACATTACAGATGTACATTAAAAAGAGTTCTTCGTTTTACTGGGATTTCTTACTTGATTTCTCTCACTATGAATTCTGAAAAATAGATCATCGTGTTGTTGCTGCTATGTAGTACAGGGTATGAAGCTTTAGGTCAGGAAAAAAAACGTAGATGTTTTACTCTTTTCATTATTTCATTCTTACCAATACCTTAAAACACATCTTGAATAAGTCACTCACTTCCACAACTGTTTTCTACTAAATACTGTTATTAAAGAGAAACTTGCAGCACCCAAGCAGTTGGACTTGCACAGGAAGTCCAGCTAACCACAGTTAAGCTGGTGCAGCAGCTCAAGGATATTCAGCAGAAGGGCAGAAACCACCGCCAAGACACAAACGAGTTCTATTTATCTCAGGACCACAATACATATTAGAATAGTTCTCCCATACGCAACTTCTGTAAATATGATATTTTGAATTTCTAATCACAGTGTGATCACATACCTATCTTGTTCCCTGTAGAAATGCAACCATACGGTAACAAACAGAGGTCCAAGGATTCTGCTTCCCAAATGGATTCCATAATTCGAAGAATCTAGTAAAAAAAAAAAAGTATATGCAAAGTTATTTCAAATTATTTGAATGTTATGTATTACTCATACAAATAACAGCACCCAGATTTCTGAGATGGGGCTAAACTTAAAAGGCTATTGGACAGATTAAGAGACAAATACAGAAAGTGTGCAGCCATTCAAGATTATCAGTTACAGAACCAGGGTTTGTATTTCCTCATCTGTCCTGTGACCGGGCAATCTCCATCCTTTATAAAGTATTAATAAATATATTGTATCATTTCTACTTATGCTGTGAGGTTATATACATTAGCAAGTATGTCCGTTTTTCCCCGTAAGTATCTCCAAAAGTACTAACAAACCAGTTTTCATAACAATCACTGAAATATTACTACAGTAATACTACCCACCAATTTCTTTTTCATTTAACTTCACCCACTGCATAAATAAATAACAAAAATGCTTCATCAGTAAAACAGGCCATCTTTCACTAAGTAAGATTCCATCTCTAGAACATCCAAATGTAATGTACGGCATATGGCAGGAAAAACCAGGGTTACACTGTGTACTGGGTCTGGCTGGGATGAAGCTCATTTTCTTCAGAGCAGCTTGTACAGTGCTGAGGTTTAGGCTGGTGACCAAAACAACGCTGGGAACACATTGATGTCCCAGCTATTGCTGAACAGTGTTTGCTGAGCATCAGTGCTGCCTGTTCCTCACTGTGCTTCACTGTGACTAGATCAGGGAGGGCACAAGAGGTTGGGAGGGGACACAGGCAGAGAGATGACCCAAACCAACCAAAGTAATCCTCCAAGCTCAGCAATACAAGAGAAGAAGGGGGTTATGTAGATTAACCATCCCCTGTGCAGGAACTGGCTGGACATTGGTCTACCCATGGGATGTGGTGAGTGACTGCCTTAGCATCACTTGTTTTGTTTTCTTTCTCTCTTCTTCCACTTTTCCTTTGCTTACTAAATAATTTTTAGCTCAATCCACAAGTTTTCTTGCTTTTACTCTTCCTTTCCTATTTTCCCATCCCACTGGGGTTAATCCACAAAACAGTAACATCAGAAACTGTGGTACAAGAAAGATGATCCAATGTTGATGTGAGCCTTGCCATACACAGTGTAAAAACCATATTTCATATGGACAGTAAAGATAAGGTACACACACTTTTGAAAAGGAAAACCATGTTAAATATTTTAAAATATTCACATTACTCACTTTATATGTTTTAGCTATCATACCTGTAAAATAAGCATGTCCTGACGGAGGTCATCTCCATGTTTGAAGATTATGCCAATGGTTTCATTTGACAGAGCTGTTGGATCTGCACATTTAAACTCAAGCCAGAGGGGCTTCTTCTTAGATGCCATTACTTTACATTTTTCTATCTGTGAAAGACACATTTATTGCTTGCTAGCCATTGTACTCCAACGTCAACACAACCAACCTTTTTACACAGCAGCTACAGAATAGTTTAACAACTTCCAATCAATTATACCACAAAAAACACACTGAAAGCACATGCAAGGAACAGTGTTCAATTGCCATATAAAGCCTCACTGAACCTGCACAACTTTTAACCACTTCCCATGATAAACGAAAAAGTGTATCTTGACTCTCCAAAACTGAATTTAGCATGTGAATCTGCTTGAGACAGATTTAAACCAGGGACAGAATCTGACAAAACTGGCAAATATGGACCCTCAAAACAGCACTTCAATAAGTGCTTTGCAAAACCAGAACATAATCATTGTCCAATGCAATTTACCACATCACCCACCCTTGTGACTTCTAGCAACTACTTTCCATATTGCTTGACTCAATTCCCTTAGCAAATTGTTCAAATTCATGGAGAAAATGGCATTTTTGAAACTAATTTAACATAATCATTCATAAAATAAGAAAATTAATTCCCTAGTTTTATTACATTTTTAATCTTGATAAGTTCAGCATTGCAATCATTGAAACTGCATTACTTCAAATGTTTTCTCCAGTAATTATGGCTAATACAACTGTAGTATGCAATACTTTCTAATTTGGAATTCCTGATTCATGGTTGAACATTATTATGTACACTAAAGCCATCTAAAACAAAAAAAAAAAGCAACTGCACATTAGTGTTTGAGAGCTGATGGAGAGAGATGACATAAGAGATGAGTTTTTTGTTTATTCTCATTTCATAAACTGAAGTTCTAAGCCTGTAGTTTAAAGCAAAACAGTTTTTACTATCCTTGGTTTCAAAAAGGAAAGAAGTTTTTAAATCTTTGAACTTACTAGAAACACACTGATTTTGCTTCTAATATTTGGGTTAGACTCAGCCATGCACGACTGGGAAGTGTTTAATTCTCTCTGCTTGAAGATAGACGAGCCAAGGCACAGGTTTATTTACCCGAAACATGGCCATATCTAGACCTGATGATACATAATATCCAAATGAGTGCCTGGCTATTCAGCAATTCCTTAAGTTGGATGGTCCTTGGCTAAGAGAAAAATCAAGGGATTCTTTTCTTGTGGGGTCTTTGCTGCACATCAAGAGACTCCAAGGATCTTCACTGTTCCTCTTTACCCACTCCTCACATTGCACAGCAAATGCATGATCCAATTTCCTTTCACTATACATCTGCTAATTTATTAATCTTGTTTTTAACTGAGTTGACATACACAATTGCAATCTCACCACAAAACTGAAGGCAGCAACACAGAAAACCCCCAAATGTTTCTTAATGTATTTGTAACAAAACTGTAATGTATTTTCTAATAAAAGCAACACAGAGATATTGAAAATACAAGAAATAGCTGAGGTAGACATTTTATGACAAAGGTCTGGACCTAAACCTTAATGATAGATACAAAGAAAGTAACTGGAAGAATGGAAACTAAATATCCCAAAGCCCTTGAATCAGATAAAACAGTTTTATACAAGTATTTCATTTTTTAAAAAAAGGCAGCTACCTGGTTAAATCCTGGATTAAAATGATGGAAAAAAATATAATTGCCATTTAATGATTACAATTTCATGGGTTGTTGCATTTTTTGTAGCACATGGTGGCATATCATTACACTTAGAAATATTGTAATAGCTCTGGGAACAAAAACTTAACATGTCCATGAAATGTCATCATATTCACACTGAAATAAGACCTTTAGACATATTAGCAAGATTTTTTTATCAAATGACACATACTTGCAAATAGACTTTATTTTAAAAAGGATTTTCAGAAACTCAGAATATACTTACCACTAGGGCTCCTGCTCTTAGCCCAGGATCATACGGAACTCTAAAACTTTCTGGAAGTTTGCTACTCTGTAATTTTTCAAGTTTTTGTCTCAGCTGTGCAATAACTGCAATCACAAGTAAAAAAACACAATGAAATCAAAAGTTGGAAGGCAAAAAGCTTACAGGTAATCAAACTTGTTAAGCACCATGATTTGGTTAAAAAGCTCTGCTTAGCTACTTTTTAAATTGCTTTCCTCATGGATCTCCTAATTTGAGGAATGGAGGAAGACTCTTTAACTTGCACTATCATTGGTCAGGGCTGTTTCAGATACCTAAAGGTAAAGTCTTCAAGCACCACACAAGTCACGCGCTTTTTCTGCAGTGTTAGAAGCACTGCATAGTGTTCAGTCTTCTGAAAACTCAACAGATTACATGAAAATGTCAGCTTTCATTTAAAAAACAAAACACAGTAGAACACACAAAAATACTCTGCCCTTATAACTGACAAGAAATGCAGACAGACTCGTGGCTTTTGAATTTTTGTTAAGAGACAATATAGAGGTAGTGAATTTCCTATCCTCCTAAAACTGGTTTCATGTTGCAGCCCTGTTAATCTCACATTCCAGTAAGAAGAAAATTTCCTGTATATTTATATGAACAAGAATTTTACTGTTCATATCTGAACTCAATCTTTTAATTCATAAAACTTCAAGCCTCTGCATCTTCAGCTCAGAACAGTACGGATTACACAACGTATGACGTACTTTGTTCATCTCAGCTAGCAGGTGTTAGCAGCATAAGCAATGCACTGGTTATTACCCTGCATTAGGACAAAGACCCGAAACACGTTCTAAAAGAAACTGTAGCTACACAGCAGAGGATGCATATATGTGTTTGAGTAATTTCGGAGATAAAAATTAAAGAGCAAAAAAAACTGTACTGAGAAAACTAGACATGGACCTGGACACTTAAAACAGGATCATAATCACAGAATCATGGATTAGTTTGGGTTGGATGGGACCTTGCAAGGCCGCCTAGTCCAATCCCCCAGCAATGAGCAGAGACATCTTCAACAAAACTTGCTCAGAGCCCTGTCCAACCTGACCTTGAGTATTTGCAGGCATGGGGAATCTCCACATCCCTGGGCAACTGATTCCAGCATTCCAACACCCTCATCAGAAAAGATGTCTTCCCTATGTATAGTCAAATCTACCCTCCTTTAGTTTAAAGCCATTAATGCTTGTCCTGTTGCTGCAGACCCTACTAAAACGTTTGTCTCCACCTCTTTTTATAAATTCCCTGTAAGTACTGCAAGGCTGCTCTAAGGTCTCCCCAGAGCCTTCTCTTCTCCAGGCTGAACAACCCCAACTCCCTCAGCCTTTCCTCATAGGAGAGGTGCTCCAGCCCCCTGATCAATTCTGTGACTCTCCTCCGGATGCATTCCAGCAGCTCCCTGTCTGTTGTGTCCTGAGGGACCCATATCTGGACACAGTGATCCAGGTGGGGCGTCACAAGGGCAGAGAAGAGGGGCAGAATCACCTGCCTCAAGCTGCTGCCCACACTGCTTTTGATGCAGCTCAGGATACTTTGGCTTTTGGGGCTGTGAATGCACCTTGACAGAAAATGAAGACAGTTTAAAAGCTGCTAGCAAATTAAGAAAGTCAAGCCGAAAGAATTAGCCAAGAACTCGCAGAACACAAATGTTACACATAAACTACAGGGTTTTAGAAAAGAACGACCTCGCAGCGCCTCATGACCAATTTCTTCTGGTAAAAAATAAATCTGACAGCAATATACAGGAGCTACTAAAGTGGACTATATAATTAGACACCTTTCAAAAAAAACCCCACCAAAACCCACAATAACACAAAACCAAACCAAAACCAAACCAACTAACCAAAAAAATAAAAACCCTAAAAAAATCCCCTCCCCCCAGAAAAACTCCACCTAGGCTGTAGTAACTTGAGTCATAAAACAACTATCTAAAACGTAACTATAAATTTCCTAGAAAAATGTAGCTTTAGTTCAGTAAGTGTCCTCATTGTAATTAATGTAATTTGAAAACTGTAGGCCAATCAATCGAAGCAAGCAAAGATAAGGAACTAGCTGATTTTAAAACAGAAGTAAAGGCACTTGCTAAAACAATTTTCAAGTTGATCTGTCTTAAGAAAAAGGTGCTATGCATTTTAAGAGATGAAACAGCTGCACAGACACATTTCTGGGAAACAAATTATCTCGCACAGTGGTGATAAAAGCAGATAATCCCATGAAAGATGCAGTATTATGATCTTAAGAATTTATTTATTTATTATTACTTGCTATGTTCAAATATAACCTAAGAGATTACACAAAAAGTTAAAGAAACAGTTTGACAGCATGATTGCTACTGGACCTAACAGGAAGGAATTCATCATTTAAAACACTGGGGGAAGAAACATATATATAAGAAATAGATTAGACTGCATGACAGAATGAAATGAAACAGAACGAAACATTCAGACTGAAAATACGAACAATGATGAACATAGAAATGACAGGGCAAAAAAGTAGCAATAAGCTAAAGAATAAATTTTAGGATATACATTTTTAAAAACATAAGAAGTAGAGGGTGCCTGTAGGAAAAATTATGTCCTCAATAATCTGAGAATAAATTACATTAGCTAGAGCATTAGTAGGACATTCCACATTTTCAGGAAGCCTTATTCAGTGAAAATGTCAATTATATAAGTCATCTTTCAATGTTCTGCTGTATATTACATACGAAGATTCTTTAACTTCAAAACCTGGTGGGTGTTAATGTGATTGCTTTCTCTTGAAACTTTTCTTCTTTGCCCACATATCCTTCAAAGATAACGTATTATGGAATCCACTGCTGTTACAGACATGTACATCTGCAAGGAAGTAAAGTTTCTTTCCAAAATATGGAATTCTGACTAAATACATTTAGGTTATAGAGCATTTTAAAATAAATTTAGGAAGTTGATTAGAAACAATGTGTTATATGGGGCTTCAGTAAGCCCCTTAACTCACACTACGTAGTAACATAACAGATATTATATAATATATTGAAGAATAAATGCATATTTCCTTCAATTTTCTTTTGAAACACCACCACAGCCACTTCTGCATAGCCAGAGTGGAAAGGCTCTCCAATACAAGGAATTCCTGGCCTGGAACGTCCCAAGCCGCACACGCGGAAAGAGGTGGTCTCTCTACAGCTTTTAGAGCTTTAATATTATCGTATGTCTTCTTGCACTTACCCCCAACACCAAGCAAGTAACGAGAATGATGAGAGACAAGCTTTTAAGGAAGTTGAGGGGGAAAGAAAAAAAAAGGCAGGCAAAGGCCAGAGGTAAACAGGCACTGCATAACCCTACTGTGGCTTTCAAAGCAGTGCTTACAAGAACTAGAAATAACAATACCACATCCGTGTCTCACAGGGCAAATGCTCCTCAAAGCCATGCTCAGTAGATTCAGCCCTGATCCACCACTAGCTTCTTTCATGGCACAGCAGAAGCTGTACTGGACTCTTCCCCCATCTTCTTGCCAAGAGTCTTTTAGTGAGAGCTTAGGGTAAAGGCTGTGTTTCTTGGCAAGTGTCACTCTATATTTCCGGTTGATTTTTGTGTCCTGGATTGTTTCTTTCTTCAGTGATGGCATTCAGCTAAGGGTTATGTACAAGAACTTAGCTGTTTCCCCGTTGCATGGTGTGAGGTTCAAGAAGATAAGCCAAAGCATGGGAAAGTATTGGGTGTCTAGAACATCGATATTCTTCCCCTTCTGAGGTGGAATGAGCAAACTATTACCGGTTCAATCATTATTAGCTTACACACACATTTTAAAAGAAAATTATGCCCTTTGACAGTAATTAATCCACAAATTTTCTAAATAAACAGTACAATTTGCTGCCAAATTTTTTACACCCAAAGAGAAAATACCAGTAATATTACCAACAAAGAAATGCCTGTTAGCAAATACCTTGAGAAGTAACATCATACTTTTCTGCAGAAACTGATTTTATCTCCATTGTGACTTTGTGCAGCAACTCAATGACCTGAACTTGCTTCATGAAGTCGTGCAGCATTGCTTTCCCACAGCCCCTGAGATAGGCCTCGAGGATGACCGCAAACCTCTGCTGGTAATGCATGGACTGAGCGATCTCGCTTCTCAAGAACCAAAACAAGAAGTGACCAATTCTTTTGTTCTGGAGATGAAGAAAAATACTGCAATCAGCACACATTTCTTGACAAAGGGTTTTAATAATGCCAGCAACTTCAGCCTAAGTTGGCTGTATTTTGAAGTACTTACCCTCAAACCACGTTTGAGCAGAAATCTGGCTAATGCGCTGTCATGATATGGCTCAAATTTCACAGCCTGCGTAATACAAACATAGAAGGCATGTTATTAACACATTTAAGATCCCAATGCACTTACATTTGTGCTGACATCTACAGAACACACTGCTGCAGGAGTAGAAAATTTATAACAAAGCAAGTCTTTTCAAGGCTTCTCTGTGTCTCATTCAAGAAGTACTTTTTCTTTGCAACAGGTTCTTTTCAGGTTTATTATTAATGTGACAAAGCAAGACACGGAGTATCTAACCAGTGAGGCCAACCTGAGCACACAAAGGAATGTGAACAAAACATCATTCCCAGGCTGTAGCAAGAGCTAGCAAGATCAGGAAAGAGCCTGCAGTCTGACTGATGCTGAGAATGCTTGAAATTATTACTGCCAGATGAAGTAACATATTTGTAATCATTCTTCAATAAAAGTATCAATAACAAAGGACTGGTTTTGGACAACATCTGCTACTTCGGGAGTAAGGCCCCAGGGTTCACTGTGGGGTTCTCCAGAAAGGATGGGATACAGGAGCAGCTTCTCAGAGCATCTATCCGGCCTTTAACCCCTAAATGAATCATAGAATCAACTGGGTTGGAAAAGACCTCCAAGGTCATCAAGTCCAACCCTTGATAACAGAATAAAGGCTCTGATACACATCCTGTACTAATGGAGTACAATTAAGAGGAAGACTTCACCAGAGCTTTTTTTTTTTTAATGACTCTGTGAGAACAGACGTATTTTTTCTCTTCCAAAAGCTGCTCCCGTCCACCCAAGCCCACACACATTTCCAAGCTACTGCCAAAAAAGGGTGTGGAAAAAAAGTCAACAATTCTTTTCAAGTGTCAGCATTGGAACTTTTTTGCTGTTATTCTCTTCTTCAACCCAATAATCAAGTGAATTGGTCTTCCAGAAAACTATCGCACTTCCAGGTACTGGGCTGTGCCAGGGAACTTCTCCACTTCAACTCATTTTTTCCAGCAGCTTCTTTCCTGTTGCTTCAGGAACTCAAGTTCATAGGAGCTTTGTATTAAGATTAATGGCGGAAAAACAGTATGCATGTATATCCCATGGCAAGAAAAAAGAAATAAAAAGCATACAATCTCTGAAACAGAGTCACAAAATCCCGTCATGGACTGAGGGGGTTTGGTGAATGGCTTCAGGTTCTGGAAACAGAGCGCCAGGAAGCAGCCTGTAGGGAGATTAAGGGAAAACAAAGGGATGTGCAGAGAGCTGGGTGCATGTAGTACGCTCAGCTTTCAGAAGCAACTAAGTATGCAAACCTCTAGCAGTAGTTATTCAACAGAATATAATGGCTCTTTCAAGATCGTTGCAGTCCGCAGCTTGCAAAGAAGCAACCAAGCCGTCAGCAAAGGTCTGCTAAATTCATCAAACAAATCATAGTTTCATAAACTCTTAAAAGTGCTGTGGCACACAGTTGCTTTTTTATTAAAATATCAACATGATTTCTGAAATGTAAATCTTCCTGTGGGTTTATTCAACAGAAGAAAAAAAAAAAAATCAAGCTTTTTCAGTCAATCTTCTAGAAAGAACCAACTCAGAAAAAGGTCATAAAGACACGTTCTTGCCAGCTGCTGGCTAAGAGACAGACAAGAAAGCCAAGCACCAGACTTGCCTTTCTCCTCTGTCATAATTCTGCAAGAACTGTCTTGACTGTCTCTGCAGTACTGTTCTATTTCCCCAAACAACTTCATCTTATTTAGGAAAGATAATAAGAATGCACAACTATAAACTGATTTGATGATATATAGATCCTTTTACTTTATGTATGAGATTAGCAGGTATGAGGGGTTTTTAATAAAAATTAATTTTCATTCCAGTAAGGTGCCTAACAGCACTAACTATCACATAAATTCAAATGGATTTGCTTACAGTTCCAAGGAAGCCTATTAAAAACCTCATTCTGGTATATACTATGCTTAATGTTCTCAGTGCCTATCCTTGAAAAACAATTTAAGACTGAAACACAGCCAAGCAACTGACATTGCTTCAAAAACAAAGCCTCCTCATTAAAGCTGCAAATATATTTTCATAAAATAATATTAAAAATGCATTATGAGCATCCTTATTGAGCTGATGTTTTAGAAATAATTATTTTAAAAAGTCAAGCCCATTTTTCTTTTTTTTTCCTCACAAAGTCAAACATCAACTTTTGCACAGCAACAATAATATTTGGCCATTAAAAGATGTCTGCTGGCACTTCATAAGGTCCCTGGACATACCTTTGCCTTGGCAATTCAGCAGAAGAGCTTCAGTCACTGCCATACACATGCACTGCAGTCGTTGGTGTTCATCTTACAAAGGATTCTGTTGCATTTTGCCTATCCTATCCATGTTCTATCAACTGTACAGAGAAGGACAGACCATTACAGGAAGCTAAATAGGTTTATTTATGGTGTGGCTGATTCTATTTGGGATAAACCTGGGGGAAAATAAAATGCTTGCTTGATTTCTAACTCTAAGGGAAGGTAAAATGGAGGTAAAAAGAGGGCAATAAGCCGCAGAGCTTTCATAAAGGCACGCATTTGAAAGGTAATGGCCATTTGCAGAATAGACATTTCAGATGTGTCCACTGAAGTAAAGGAATGGCTGACATCCCTTCTCTGAAAAATGTAGGTTTTTAAATATACTGTGGTACCAAAGCTTTGCTGCAGGATGCTGACAGCCTACATTCCACTGTTAGCTGAGAAAAAAAGACAAGAAAAGCAGTAGAGAGGTGAAAGTTGGAATCTAGCATTTTTTTCCTTTTTAAGGATAGTAATCTTGTAATTTCTTACATCTCTTACTATAAATGACACAGCTAAGTTAAGCCACTATGATTTTATGCTATGGTACTTTATTTAAATGTTAGAGAGATTTATTCTTTTTAAAATTCACCAGATTTGTACTTTCTGAAAACAAACAATTTCAAAAGCAAATGGAAAAAAACCCAGTATTTCCTCCATTCTCTCAGGCATTTGGATAGCAACCAATCACCATCCCAAACTCCTAATTTGGATACCAAAAAAAAATGAATAAAATTGCTGAGCCACATGTAGATAGCAAAAGCTCACAAGCCAAGCAGATATATATAGCAGCAACTACGTGGGAGGCCCAATGAGGTAACCGTAGGGACTCGTTTGGTTAATGCAGAAGTGCATAAATTCTGCCTAATCTTCAGACAAGCAAAGACAAGGCTAGAAAGGTTTTGTTTAAAGCACTACTGATGTGCAGCAAAATCTGAAATACTAACTTCCATTTTCCTGGGAACCCAGGTGCTCTCTGAACCCGCAGAAATTAAAAGAAGCCCCATCCTGCAGCTTCCCCAGCTGTAGCTGTTTCATCTCTATTTTGAGTTTTGAATGCCAACTTTGTCCTCTGATTCTCTGAAAAAAAGTATTTCCTGCTCTGAGGGATGATAGCCTTTCCACACAAACCAGAGAGAGCCCTGCCAGGTGCAGGAGTGGAGTCGCATGGCTTCAGGGGACACGCTCACCAGGAAGAACATGGGGTTACAGCTTCCATCAGCCACTAGAGGAGACTTTGCTGCTGCCCAGTGACGGCACCGTGTTGAGAAAAAGCAACCACATCTATTTTCACATATAACTGATTTAAACCTTCCCAACGTTTCACCTGGCAGATCCACATATAAAGCACTTCAAATCGATACGGAAATGATTCATTGCCATTAAACTCACAATTTTTCACCCAAGTTCCCAGAATGACTTAATCTTCTTATGTAGTCCTAGCAACTCTTTCATTACTTTCAAAATTTTCTTGGGAAGCTTCTAGATAAATTTGGTCCCCTTAACATTACAAGACTGAAGTCTGCAACATACTGTGTAACTACACTGGTATTCTTGACCTAAAACTCAACCCCAGATTTTTCTTCAGGCCTTGCCCATGTCAACCTCTGCCTTTACTTTCTGTCTACACTCTTTTTTCTGAACTATTGGTAAAGTCAGTCAACAACTCTTCAGTGCTCTGTGATTCAGACCTGACATGAACAGGATCAAAGACAGCACAGTTAGGATTTACTCCCACCATAGCTGTGCTAGCATTAACAATTTTTAGAAAAACTTACTACTGTAAACAGAAGATGCAAATTTTTTAAGACACAAGGCAATGGTAACACAGAAACAATGACACAAGCTAAACACAAAAAGTAGAAAAGTGTGTTTTGCGTTAACCTGGTTACTACCACTGCTTTGACTAAACACTGGAGACTTCAAACCTAGGGATTACTAATAAGACCTACTAAAATGAGAATGATGATGGGGTAATGCAAATATTCCTGCAAGGCACAGTTCAAGGATGCAAATACACCTTACCTGCACAAGCTGTAGAAGATAATGAAGAACATCATCATCTTCTAAACTTTCCAATTTTTGAACTGCCATTGCTCGAACATTTTCATCTGAAAAGTTACAGTCCAGAAGTTGCATTGTGAGTCCAACATCTAAAGCGCTCTGATCCCAAACCTCTTTTTTAGCTAGCAACTGGTATGTTTTGGCCACTATTTCTTGTTGTCCCCATTTCACAGAGCTAAGCAGCTTAGGATATGCCTTGGGGTGCTTTATGCTTTCATATCTAAAGTGCCACAACAGTTCTTTGTCCTCAGGAGAAAGTGGATTAAGTGGGTCAGTTGCTATGATCTCTTCAAGTTGTTTGCGAAGCTGGTTGGGCATTTCAGCTCGGGTCCTGTCCCCTTGGGGGTCTGATGCTATCCTGTGCTTGGGCAAGGCAATTGGGTGACAATATTTGTCCAGCACAATAGAGATGGCCATTGAGTTTTCTTTATCTGGGTTAGTTGCTGATGTGAGTTTGTCTGCATTGATACTTCCTTGTTCTTCCCCCTTGCCTGGAATTTTCCACATGTGGAGCACATACTCCCCACTTCGTAGCAAGAAACGGTGATCTATCAACAAGAGATTTACATAATAGAGAAGCTGGGTTTTGCATTTTGTATCAGAGTTGGAGGATTCATGTGACTGAAGGTTGGTCTTTGTGGAAGGTCCCTGTGCTTTGCCACAGTATATCTGAAGATTAAGAAGTGCTCCTTTAGGCAAATCCTTGATTTTTATATCAAACTCCAACCAAATATTCCACAGAACCTCCTCAGTAAAAGGCTTCGATGAAGTTCTTCTTTGGGAAAGGAGCTGCTGGCCATGTTGAATATTAGCTTCCACAAACACAGTAAGATCAGTATTTCTTGGTAAAACTGGGATATCAATGCCAATTATTTTCACCCTAAATTTCCTATTACAATCCCACAATGAGATAGTGAAGACTCTCTCATGGTCTTTTCCGTCTATTGTCAATTGTTCGTGATACCCTGTAACTCCTGTACAGTCATCCACCAAGGGCCATTCTTCCTTTTGAACCTCATCCTCATTTGGGTCAGGGGGATTGTCTAGGACAAGGTGTATTTCTTCTCCATTCTTAAGGCACTGTCTTATCCAGTGAAAGTCTTTTATTGGTGTCTCTCCAGTGATGTACTCATCTCTGCCACAAACCCTGAGAACAAAATCCAACTCGCTGTGATCTTCAGGAATGTCCATCAAAGATTTTTTCTTGGCCATTTTTGTGAAAAAGCTGTGAAGAATCATATCTGGAGTGTCATCTATTGACACTTTAACTTTTTGACTAGTTGTTCCTCTATGTATGATTATGAAAATGTTATTATTAGTGATCTTTTTAAATAAATATTCCGGGAGCGGCTTAGATGTAGTCCATGGGTGCATTGCGTACAATTTAGGATCTCTGCAGGCTACCTCTATCATTCGTGGTGTGACTAATCTGCGACGGGTAAATTCTAGCTCATCATCATGCACATTGCTTACATCAGTGACATCATAACCAATTAAATCGTTAAGCTGCCGCTGAAATTCCTGCACTTCTTCTGATGGTTTTTGTTTCTGGACAACATAGATCTTGCCTACCTTTTTCTGTAACACTTTCCAGTACAGTATGCAGTCCAATGTCTGCAATACTTGATGTTTATCATAAATTTCATACCATTGCCCTTTCTTCTGATACTGCAGGACAAACTGATCCGGGGTGAATGCATGGTAGAAGTCTGTGGTTTGACTCATCTCTATTGCACGCATCCAAATCTGTGCCTTCATTTGCTCAACTGTACAGTTGCCAGCTATTTCAAGTAACATCATTTCTGGTACTTTAGTATGTTTGTTGCTTGTAGGTAAAATGAACTCAATGGATATCAATTCCATTGATGAAAAACTACTTGATGTACAATGAGGCTTCATTCTTCTTCTCCTTCGTTTGTTTTCCTCTCTCATAACAACAGGCTGTTCATGATCTCCCAACTCCATGCCAGAAGAAATCTAGCAAAACACACAAATTCTTGATTAGTTTTTCATTTACATTTACCTTTACTCTAATTTTTTAAGTCTTGCTAATTAAAATCATAGGCCAGTCAGAATCCTGCCACATATAAACTTTTCATATTTCTGCTTCCCCTTAATTTCTGGTCACAAATACTTGATTTAGGTGGACCACCTCAGACGTAGTCTATTCAATTCAATACCAAATATAGTAAAATTAAAACCCAAACAACCAACCCCACAGTGATTAAATAATTAAAATGGAGCTTTTAGACATCCTTCCCAGATTTTAACGAGGATAAGCAATCTGAGTGTATGACCTCCACATTGATTTGCTCTTGCTTCTATTTGATCAGGCACTGATTCTTCTGCTGCCTCATCTGTTTTGATGATGCTGATGTTAACACAAGTGGATTTACATAGAAATCAAAAGACATGCTCCGGTGTATGAGCAGAACACGATCCCACTGAGCCCAAGGAATGGCAGAAAGTAACAAAAAAAGCAATATGTGCAGACTGGACAGACATGAGCTTATTCCCAGTTTCCTCTGCCTCTTTTAACTGATGAGGAATCAGGACTTCCACCTAAAAACAGCCCTTACAATTCAAAAGTCAGGCATTTTTCTTGAAGACAGGTATTTAACATGCATCTAAATTCAAGGCTAGTGTCCTTAGATGCGCTTCTTTTGAATAAATCAATTCATCAGACCAATAACATCCATCCATTTTCAAAGTACGCACTTCCAATATAAACTGATAGTTTATTACAGAAGAAAAACCTTCCAAGCTGACGCCGATTTATTACCCTATACATCAAATCACACCTAAAACATCAGTGAAACAATATCAAAGGTAAGGAGCCTACCTTATTAGCATTCAGTAAACAAAATATACTGTTGTTCTCAGTCAATCTCCACTGAACAATATTAAAGTGGAAATTATTCACCGAGAGCTTGGAAGCGGAAGGCAGTGCTGATTGAGCACACTCGCACAAGCCAAACTGCCACAACACACTGAACTTCCCTTCCAAACAACACTTTCTACACAGAAGATCTTTCCCTAACTGCTGGAGAAAAGTAAAATCGGTATAATGATGCCTTAGCAGATAATAAAACAAGCAGATAAAAATGTAAAAGTTTAAACTGAAGCAACACAGCATGCTAACTAAAATTCTTTTTTCAAGTTCCGGAAAGCAGTGGTCGTACCACCTCTATAATTGACAAAGTAGAAGGAAATGTTACCTGCTTATAAAACAAAGGCTGAATTGCTGAAGACGATTCATTTGTTTAATTTTCAAAGTTCCTATTTTTTTAAAGGAAGATCATTCACACAAAAAGTTTCTTTGTTTAAGCTGTTCTGCTTTTCTTGCTTGCCCTCATATCCAGATGCAAAGGAAGTGCTGCACTTACCAGGAAGGAAGTTTTAACCAAGTTGATTATACATATGATTGCTCATTTTAAAAGAAGTCAGAATGCTTTTCCTGTTATAACAGTAAAAATACACCAACAGTACACCAATTTAACATACACGCATAGAAGACATGCTTAAAGCCTTTTAAAAATAGCAAAGAATAACCTGGGCAATAAATGCAATTAATTCAAATAAAACATTTAAAACCAATACATTTTTGAGAGATTACTATAAAAGAGTTAAATACCAACACTAGATACAAGACAACTAAATCTGCAATGTTTCATTACTTTTATTTTCATGGTGACAGCTGTTTGAGGTTATCAATCAACTTAAATTCACTAGAGTTTTTTAAGCCAGTCTCCGTGCGGGCATCACATGGAGACTGTATCTGTCAAGGACCTTACAGGGTAACCTCAGCAGTAGAACTGCTGGGCAATCTTACCCCTAGTATTTTTAAATCATGCACTTATGATTACAAACACATAGTGAAATCTGCTAGAAATGATGACTTAAGATTCAGGAAGAAAATAAACCATATACTTCCAACTCTAATTCTTGTGGTTAACTACAACCTGAAGAGCTGTTCCTTTACTAAAAAAAAATGCCCACAGAAAAAAATATTTGGGAAAACATGTTCAAAACAGAAAGAAAAATAATTAGGGAAAAATATTTGGGAAAACATGTTCAAAACAGAAAGAAAAGACAGAAAAAACTCTAATTGTATCCTTTTTCCTTATGACTCTTCCAGTGAAACGCTGACCCTTTTGAAGAGCAACAAGCAGTACGCATCCTACAGTAGTACATATCCTACAAAAATTATGACTCTTGAGAAGGAAGGAAAAAATATGAAACAACTGAAAGGTCTTTTAACAACAGTGATGTGGTGGTGCCTTTTTCTTTTCTTTAACATATTCACACTTCCTATTCGTAAGACATTTTTTTATTGAAAAGTGAAAAATAACCCTCCCTCTGAATTGGTGAAAAAATCTGACAGCCTCTTACCTGCCTCCAATGGGCCATTCTCAACCTCTGAAATTAACACTTTACAGGGGTTAAAAAATCGAAAAATGCCCTCCCCCATAGACACAGCTCTTCTTTCTCAGAGCGTCATTCTGCTTGGCAACCAAGGCAGATTTCTTTTTAGAGGATATTTTTTTCAGGAAGTGAGTTTGGGGGAAACACACTTTGTCCCAGCTCCTTTTATCCTTTAAAGCCAGTATTTGAATTTTCTCATGGCAGTGGCGAAGTTACCCGGAACATTTTGTTGCTGACATGAAATCTACTCATCTTGGCCAAGACACCTCCAACACTCATCATCCACCCATGTATAGCCTGTCAGCATTCATCAGCCACAGTCTCTGTGGCATCGGAGCACTACACACTGCATTCCTCTCTCACATTGTATAATTTCTAAAATGCAATGTAGTCACAAATTTTTCTTCATTTAAACATAAGCAACTGGCATCGAGCGTTTTTTCACGCCAATAGGTTGCATAGATTTTTTGCAAAAAGCCCTTGTTCTAAAGTCATTATTCTGCCCTTATATAAGTAAATCTGAACTCATTTCAGTTTCATTAGGTTCTGCAAATCTAAGAAAGCTTCCAGATTTAAAATGTCCTAAGCTTGCTGCTATGCGCTACGCACCCAAGGATTAATTTTTCAAACATGTACATAACAAATAGTCCATCTTCTGCTAAGCTCTTCTAGCACTACTCCATTGATCAAGGCCATCAAGACAACCAAGGGCAGCATCTCTACCTTATGCAGCAGAGAGCTACTCTGCACAATGTGCAACAAATGTAGTTGTTTCACACTCTCATCCACTTACAAAGGCAGGTAGTGCAACACAGTGAAAGGTTCAGATATTCCTCCCCAAATTGCATCAGGATGCAATACAAAATGCGTGGTACTTCTGAAGCTGCCCTGCCTACACAAGGCCATCTTTTTTCCCAAATTTGCTTGAGCTGTGACCTGTCATGTCTAGTCCAGCCCAATCCAATCTCCATCTCCATCTCCAGCTGTGCTCTGATCTCTTTTCATCAGCTTCAGAAGGCAGTTCTTAGAGAGACGATTGTCTCTTATCCGTCTCTGCAGTGACAGACACAAAAATGTCCCTGTGCTTAAGGTGACATCAAACGATATCCATTTTCTACTACTCTATGTGTTGGCCAAAACCATCTTGCCTCACGCAATTGCGTCATAAAACTTTGATGTTAAATCATTTAAAATAAGTTCCTAAAACCTTTGTCATGCCTAAGCTTTACCTAGAATATTGACATTTCTGTATGTCTACTGCAACAACATCCCCAAAAAAAGGAAAAAAAAAAATCACTTTTTTATTTCTAATTCTAATGAGCCTCATCAACCCTGAATATCCCTGTATTAAGAGAACTGTCCTACCACTGGTGCAAATCCTGATGGGGTGCAATGGAGCAGGAGGAGGTGGATCTGTAGAAGGTAACCAAGGCAAGTAAACAGTCTTGCCTTTGTCTCCAGTTCCTATCTCTTCACCCAGGTCAGCAATCTGACCATAACAAAAACAACAAAAAATTTGATTAATTTTCAGCTGGATCAGTTCCTTTATCTGACTCATCACTTGCAGGAGTGGTAGGGCAGTGAGGGAAGAGAAGGGAAAGGAACGGAGCCAGCACAGTTAAGATGAGATTGAAACATGATTCACAGCAGAATTAGGAGAAAAATTAATGAGTAAACTTGTTAAATGATTTGAAAACGCTGTCTGAAAGGCGCTTTGAAAAGACAATGTGGTATTATGATGAATTACTCCACGTATTCAGCGAGAAAAAATTTAGGACAGCTGTCAGTCTTCACTGCTCTGTTAGGACTGCATTAAAGTTCTGCCGGTTACTAATATGCTTATTCTACATTAGCTCCTGCTTCTGGTTTAATCCATCATGTGGAAACCTTATTTTAAAATTATTCTTTTCACTTTAGTGTGAATTCCTTCCCAGACAACTTAACCTGCAAGAAAATACGCACTCTCTACCAGAGTAAGAATTACTTTGTGCATACGTTATGCCAATATAATAATCACAGAATCAACAAGGTTGGAAAAGACCTCTAATATCATTGAGTCCAACCTTTGACCCAACACCACCTCATCTACTAGACTATGGCACCAAGTGCCACATCCAGTCTCTTCTTAAACACCTCCGGGTTCTTATGTTCACAGTTTTAGACAAAGTTAACTTAAAAGATAAGTTTTATAAAAAACTCCCAAAACTACCCCAAAAAACCCAAAGCTTTCCAAGCAGCATACTACATCTACTTGCCTGCACTGTCCTGTAGCAGGAGGCAAACTGCCATTTGCTAGACAGGAGTAAAATACATCTTCCCTACGCCTACTGGTGATCCAGTGCTGAACTTTGCAGGTAAGATACAGCACTAACACGTCAAGAATGAACACAACAACAAAAAACCACTTTGCTCAGTTTGTCAGATCCTCTAGCAACTACTAGCTCTCATGGGAATTAAATCTGTGGAGATTCCCATTTGCAAGTAAACTTCACAGGTAATGAGGTCACATTCCGCATCAAAAAGTATACAAATCAGCAGATATAGCTTGGTCGGGAGGTTGTAAGTCAACCAGACTGCTATTACAGCTGTAGCACTTTCAGGCTCCCCCTGCCTTCACTACAGACCTTTGCATATTTTGGTTTCTACATGAGTTATCTATTTGGAGCCAATTCTGTCCAGCTCTGAAAATTTACGTAAGAATTTCAGCCAAGTACTAGTTAACCGGCGTTACACAAGCCATGGATAATCTACCTTCAAAATAACACTCACAAAGTTCGGAAACACGGAGATGGCAGCTATGGTCCCGCTCGCCATTTGGACACTGCCTGTCCTGTCAATTTGTGCCCAATGCTGCTTCCCAACTCCGGACACCAACAACCAGCTCCCGAATGCCCTCGGCTATCATTTTAGCCGAATCGTGGCGGGGTAAGGTTTTATGGTCTTCATGTACCAGACAGACACAAGAGGCTACTATTTGCTGGCTGAGGAAATACAGTTATTTACTGTTTAAAAGCGGAGCTGACTCACAGATTTCAAGACCCGAGGGAACTGCTGCCACTGTCTAGTGTGATCCTTTGCTTCGCATTGTTTCATTCAACGTTCCAACAGCTTCCTCAGCGGGTTTTCCATCAAACTCCGTAACTCCTGTTTGGGCCATGCCGTGAGGCGGGACCGGGCAGCTCGCGGGGCTCAGCGGCGCCGGGGGCGGCGGGGACCGCG
>VZRE01016255.1:96731-123426 GCA_013396775.1 Cephalopterus ornatus | reverse complement strand
GGCCTCCCCGCCCCGCCCGGCCCCGCCGCGGCCCCGGGACACCCGGCCCCGGGACACTGGGCCCTGGCCCTGGCCCCGGCCCCCGGCACGGCCGCATCAGCCGGAGCGCGGACAGACCCGCCGGTGGGGTGGAGGCACCACAGCCGCGGTACGGGTTTACTCGTCAGCACAAATCATGCAGGATGCGTGCTGGTGTCAGTGCAGGCGGCAAACCTCCCCGAGAACGGCTTCCTGAGGTATTCCTTGCCCAGGGCCCCGCAGCCGGCGTGCCCACGGCACTCCCGCAGTGCCCCCCGTCTGCCCAGGGTGCGGGCAGCTCGTTCAGGGCAGGGGCAAATCAGTTTCTCTAAGCCGCCCTTCTCCTTTGGAATGATTTTCATACTGTCTAATTAAACGGCTTCTGCAGTTTAAGCATCTTGCCTTTTTTTTTTTTTTTTTAAAACTACTTTTTTGTTCGAAGTCGCTGTGTTATTGTTTTTCTACTATTTTCCCATCTCCAGACTGGGCAGTCCTGGATCTCTCTTTTTAGGTCATGTTCCTTAGACTTCCGGTGATTCCTGTAGCTCACCTCCGGGTTCTTGCCAAATGGGCCACATTGTTTTTGGAAAGCACTGCGCAAAACTGGACATAGTAGTATTCCAGCTAAGGCCTTGCCAAGGCTTCCGAAAGCAGGAGGATTAATTCATCAGCCTTAGGGTGCCAGGGCTCCAAATGCAGCTCAGAAATAACCATTCACATCCAATTCAAACAAACTAACAACTCCCCCTCACCACTCTTTCCCCACCCTGGCTGCTGTCTGTTTGGCTCCGAACATGGAGCTAAGCGTTTCTGTCTCTGCAGCTCTTTTTTGGAGTGAACAGAAAACTTTCCATGATTATGTTGAGATTTTTTTTGACCCAGATTGTGCAGTGAGTGTCACAGATGAACCCTGTATGGCGCAGAGTGCACACACTCTCCCTGAAAGCCATGTTGACATAAGGTCACATCTTCAGGGAGCACTGTACAAGACCACAGGTTGCCACAAAGACTATTATTAACTTCCACAGAAAGAAAGTATCAGAAGGAAATAACTAGTATGTTACACATACAGATACTATTATAAAAAGTTGGATAATTGTAGTTATAGCATGGATGGATTCTTTCAACTTAAAAGGTCATTTGCATGACATTAAGAACCATAATACCAGCCTGAATCAGCAAGTATTTGAGGAACTGTCGTATAAACATGGACTTTCTAAATGAATACACATTACACTGAACTGTGGCTATAAGGAATCATAACTCTGCGCTGGCCTCAAGTTCCTCAAGTTTTTACAAAGATGAAAGCAAAGCAAAAGCCTTTTACAACTGTCCCGTGATGTGTGTACAGCATAGGGGAAACATGGTGAAGACTCACTTCATGCCTGGTTTTGCCTGATTCAGTGGGTAATATTTGTCAAAGAAGTTCAGCTTTGCACAGCATGCGTATTACTGGATGCTTTAAAAGACATTCAAAAGCCTTATCAAAATAGGAAGTCTTTTTTTGTTGTTGTTGGCTGGATCCCCAGATGGATCACTCCAGGAACACAAGTGTAGCCAGTTTGGAGGCTAATCCTGTTAAAATTCATGGACTTTATTTGGGGATGCGCAAACATATGGAGATTTCAGCAGCTGAATAAAAAGACTGTCATTTGTCAAAGGACAATTATAGAGAGAATAATTTACAACCAGAGCAACTGACATATTTCGTGTTGATTTCAGCCAGAATTGTATAATGTATTTTTTAAATAGCTATAAGTCAACATAATGTTTTTGCAATGCAAGAATAGATTATTTTGCTTATTGTATTTGAGAAAGGTTGGTAAACTGAAAATCTTTGTCTTTTCAGGGTTGAATAAGTTAATAAAATACTAAATTTTTGCTGTTAATCTTCAACTTGTCTGTATATAACACAATTTTCTTTATTGCCTTTTTTTGGCAAATCAAGTAATATACATTTTCCTGTAAGCAAGGATGTTCTCCTTGTAGGTTGTATATTCTTTGGAAATACACATTTTAACATTATTTTATTCCAATTCATTTCCAAATGCACCTTAAACCCTTTCCCATAAATTATGTGTTCATTTGTTGGTTTTGTGTTTGGTTTTTTTTAAGTCAGGAACAGCCTGTACAATAAATGGAAATGCACATTTTACCATATAAAAAAATGGAACTTTAGAACAATCAGGAATACCATAGCTAAATGAAGGAAGGTGAAGGACACAATTTGATATTTAAATGAAGCTGATTTAATCAAAATTAGCCATGCAAAGAAGCAATCATTTTGCTAATATAATCTTGTGGGGTGCAGTCAAAATGCAATTATTTCCTTTATGTTCCAGCTATAATAAAAATATGACAAGGAATCACTGTCATGATCTTAAATGGAAGTTTTGGAGGTTGGAAAAATGTAAGATGGTATCTTTTGTGTCCCCTGCACAAACATCAGTTTTTATGTTCTTTCATAGAGAATTGCAATAAAGAATAACAGCCACATTAAATGTTCAGCAACAACTTTATATACTGACATATGTTGGAATTGGATGTGATTGTTCTGTTGTCATTGACAAACTGGGTTCATTACAATTTAGGAAATAGTATCTAGTAGTTTGGGTTGGATTTTATTTTCTATATTGCCAGCAGAGAAAAATTTAAATGCAGAAACTTTGTAGGTCTTCTAACAACAAAATCAAAGCCTGCTTGCTTAGTTCCAGCAATAGCTACATTCAGTTTTGTAATTGCTTCTTTATGTAAAGGAAATGGGAAAAACACATTGTGGGATACATTGTGCACCCTCTTGGAATGGTAGGTAGCTTTCTCCTTTTGTGGAGAATTTGTAAGCTGGAATTTTCTAATTGAACACTTTATGGTGCATTCAGTAGAGAATTTAAAATAAATAGAAAGAATCCCTTTATCTTAAAGCTCTGCTGTGAAAACTGATCTTGTAAACATGTGATGAGTTGTATTGACATCATTGCTGTTGATTTGTCCATATGCGCAATCATATGGTAACTTTGGTGTCAAAAATAACTTTTTCTTCTTGCTATAACTTGCCAACAAACAGAACAGGAGTGAGCTGAATTTTAGTTTGGCTTTTGCATCATGTTCTAGGTGAGGTAGCTGTTTGTGTGAGGGATATAACTGATAGCTAAGTGTTGCCTGCAGAACTTTCCTCCATTCATAGTTTTGTCATGGGACAGGCAGCTCTTCTTATGCTAGTTCTGGGTCATGGCTCTGGAAGAGTAGAGGGGATCCAGACAAGAGCAAATTAAGAGTGGGCTCTTGCTGCATCCCCTCTGTAGGGATGCTAGCAGGCAAGTAAGTTCTCTGTGAGACGTCTCCTATGTGAACTTAAGTTCCAAGGGAGAGGCTGGGTCCGGGGGAATCTTTTAACATCTGCTGGGTGTGAAAGTAGCTTTGTGGCCTGATTCAGAAATGATCTCTGCGAACCTCTGTAGGCAAAGCAGCATCAGGAAAACTCTAACAAAAAAAAAGAGGACTCTTGCCTATCTCTTTGCCTTGTCCTCCAAGAAATACCCTCTCTTTCTTTTTCTTCTGATGGACTGTTGCTCCTGTGATCAAGATTCTGCACAAAATTCCTGACTTGAAACACCTTAAACTTTGCAAAGAGGAAACAGCATGTGTTCAGAAGACTTTGTCTCCAATTTTATTGCTTTAGGCTGTTATACTTCAGAATAGGTATCTAAAGCACAAGGGTGGGAGTGCAAGTTGTTTCCTCTATACCACATATGTAGACACATCAGCTGAGATGTAAAACTCACATAATACCTCTTACTGGCTTGAATGCCTGTTTTTGTCTGTTCACATGTACATGAATTAGTCAGAGAGAGAGGTACTCCTCGTGGTACCAGAGTGTGTGTAAACAGATCTTTAAGATCATGGGTTATTCTAAAGAGGTGGGGAAACTCACAAGATTTTGTGGCTGCTGACAGAGGTCTCAGTATTAGGGGATGTTGATGCAATATTGCATCATCTTGTGATGTTGGGACTTGACAGAGGAAATGAAAGAGGTCAGAAATAGAAATGTAAAGAAAAGGAGTTGACACTTCCAACAAGGCCTCTAGTCTAATATCAGTATATTAAGTACTGTTAAATATAAGGTACAGACAGGAATTCCTCAGTCTTTGAAAGTTTCTGACACTGAAAATAGTTAGTCTAATTTGGGGATATATTATGAGGTTTTTCTAGACAAGCTCTCTGAACTGTGTTGCTGTGTTTTCTTCCTGTCCTGATATTTATTGCTCTTAATCTTTGAAAATTTGCTCAGCTGTGTACTCATTTTTTGGTGCATCCTCCTGTCTGTCAGGAGATAAATATATTTACATTGCACAAGGAGCTATGTAAGAGTAGACTTTTATCAGAGGATTTCTGTATTTTTGTTGTTGTAAATGAGTAATGTAAAATGCTTTCCCTTTAAACTACCTCATTGCCTCTCCCTTTATATTGAAGTGTCCTTCAGACACAAAACTGTTTCTTACCAGACTTTCAGACACCCCACAGGCTAATTGATCTGCTGTCATAATACTCGTGAATACTGAAAAGACATTCAAGGAGGAATCTATTTGTTCCACAGAGTTTAGTTGAATACAAATTCAGCTTCAAAAAAAGCTCTTTCGCAGCCTGATCTTTTCTGGAAACACATCCTTAATCTTCTCAAACAGCTTTAACAGGTGGCCTCAGCAGAGTTTCTGGATCACCACATTTGGGGTTTTTATGGGACTGAATAACAGGATTTCGTTCAAAAATGCTGGATCCCTTGTACAGGAAGCATGTGAGCAGGACTCTGTCCTGTCTGGGAGCTCGGGATCCTGTTGGGATGTCGGGGTTGAATCTGTGACAACACTCCATATACAGGAGACAGTACCTCATCATACTGGTAGCTTTTTTAAATAAACACCTGTCATCACATTGGAATATAGAGCTTCTTTCTTTACAGACAAATCAGAGCCTTGACAGCCAGCCAGCCAATATAACCATGATGAGTAAAAAGCCAGTTTCAGACCTTGAACTTTGCATGTTTGCTTCCTAGAAATGGAAGCTAAGCAAAGCTGTGAACCAAAACTTCCACATGGGAAGGGTCAACCCTTACATACAAAACGAGGACAGCACTATGCTGAGGATATTAGTGCTGCATCACACATCAGTCTGATCTGTATAAATGGCCCTCCATTGTCTATGTCAGCCACGGATGGTTAAAGACAAACATGGGAACATCACCCAGATAAAACAGCTGGTATTGCCAGACATCCTGTGTATTTTAGGATTCTCTGAGTTACCATCACAAATCTTGCATTATCTATAAAATGCATGTCCCCATATTTCCCTGCTAGCAGTGGAAAGCCAGGCCTCTCCACCAAACTTTTGCAAAGCCTCTTCAGTCTTTTGCATTTCACAGCATGAAGCCTGAGCTATTCAGCAGGGGAGGACATCGTAGTTGAATCCAGCTTGGGTGCCTTGTGGAAGGCAGTAACTGCTGCAAAGTGCTGGTCAGGGTCTGCTCTTCCTGCCCTCCTTGTGCCCAGAAAGTAAGCTGTGACTTATTCTCCCTTGATCTGCAGTTCTGTACCCCAAAGCCCAGAGGGAACATAGCAATGTCTGTCTGTGCAACACGATTCAGCCAGAGTCATACCACCTCAGGTATCAGCCAGATACTTGCTACACTGCCTAGGTGTGCTAGAAATTGTTTCTCCTATTTCTGCAGTTAAAATGTGTCAGATGGCCAGATCGTGCTTTCCAAGGCACATAGGACACCTATCCCAAGTATGCTGGTCGAGTTAGGCCAGCTTGCCTCCATGGAGCTATGTGGCTGAAAACAGGCAGGGCATGGCACTGAATTTCTTCATAGTTGTTCACCTGGCTGTCTCTCAGCTACTGAACAGACATAGCCCACAATAATCATCTCTTGAACAACATTCAGAGCCTCTTTGATGCATTTCAGAAGCTACAGGAAATCTTCCTAAATTCACATAATGAGGCAGACATGCAGGAGCCTTCTGTTTCATCCCAGCAGGGAAGAATTGTTCTGTGGGCAGGTGATGTTCTTTTTCAGTATTTTTCCCATGTGTCTTCAGTAACAAAATGCTTTGGCTGAGATGGTGTGATTTTCCTCCTTGAAGAGGGTGTCCTAGTACTGGATAGACCAGATGTTGCCATCTTTCCAAAATACAACAGTACCCCAAAATGTGTGGTAGGTTGACATGAGTAAGGATATAGAGATGAGGGACACACAGGAGGATACTGGGGAAGCTGGTCCTTATGAATGAGGCTCAGTGCTGTTGAGCTGGCCCTGAGGAAGGGCGACCTGGTGGCATAGGACTGCATGGTCCCTTGGGTGTCACCACCTGTGCAGAAAATGGGGCTTCTCAGACTTTCCTCCAAAAGTGAAGCCTAGAAGAGTCTAATGACTGCTCTATCTTGACAGGCTGAGCACTGGAAATGGCAATAATACTTTGATTAATAATTATCCATATTTTTGCCTCTGTTTCAAGTGATTGGCACAATAGTCGTAGATAAAAGAGACATTTGAAAAGGTGTTGCTAGGGAGTTTAGGACTTGAGGGTTTGCATCCAGGAGGTTGCTAATGAGGAGAAGCAGCCCAGAAGACCATGGTTTGACTGTCGCGTGCCCCTTACATTAGTTGCCTGTGTTGATAGCTCAGGAAGGAACAGTATTGGCTGAGTTAACTCAGTTTCACTTGGATAAACAGCAAGATACTCATAGCAGTGTCCATCTGCTAACAGTGAATGCATGAAACTGACTGATGTGAAATCCCACATTCAGCTTGCAAGATGCTCCAGGACCAGTGAGGTAAGTACCATGAACTAACCTTACTGAAACTTATGGCAGACAAAATGTGTGGAAGCCAATGACTGTACAAGCCATTTTTAACAAAAATATTATTTAGGTGATACATGGTCCATGCAGAGTAAAAAAGGTGTATTTTAGGGTTCCATGTAGTTAAGGGATAAAAGTGCAGACCCAAGAATACTGGAGGTCCAGGAGGGATTGATTGTGTGCATACGGGGTGCATGTGCAATGGTGGCAGTGTTTTTGTTGGCAGTCATTTCAAAGGAACTTGGCATTACCCCATTTTCCAGCCTTAATTCCATGAAAGGAATACAAAAAGAAGGGATTCTTTTCACTAGTGATTAGGGAGGAAACCAGCTGTTTGCATCTGAGTTAGTCTGATAATCTAATTTAACCAAATTATGTATAATGAAGCACTGTGGAATTTGAGATAAGCAAATCCATCACAGGTCCTGCAGTCAGGGAGAAGGGAAGGTCTCGTGTTTGATGTGGTTGGAGAGATACATGTGCAATTTTTGGCAGAGTAACTTGCCAGGACATTGAACACAAGTCCAGATTCAGCCCACGAAGGAGGCTTTAGATCAGCCTTTGGAGGTGTAGACCTATCTGTGAGGAGTGCACAGCTGGTATGAACCCAGATCTTGCAGCTGACCACAAACGCTATCTGTGACTTCCCTGTGCCGGAGCTTTGGTACCAAACCTCTCTGACCTGCCATCCCTCCCGGGACATGCCCCTTGCCCCCACTTTTCCACTGAGGCAATTAAGTGGGTCACCTTTAGTGGGCACAGGCCTTGGTCCTGGCCCTCCCCAGCCATCACTTCCCTGCTATGGTGCCACGAACAGCGGCGTCACTGGCCAGGCCAAAGGATGCAAAGCCAAGTTACGCCTACAAGCTTTTGCTCCTCGGAGTTGCCCCTTCCATTTGCCCACCTGGGTCACCGCCCAGGGGTGTGACATCACTGCCCGCGGGTGTGACGTCATCCACCGCACGGTCCAGGGTGGCATTGCGTCATGCTCCGGGACAGAGACCTTGGTGCTGTGGGGACACCTGCTGGGCCGGCAGGAGCATCACTGGGGCCTTGTCCCGGCGGTGTGACAGCCAGAAGGGCTCTGGATTTCTGCCTCGGCCTCTCCCTGGCTCATCCATGGGATGTGGAGAATAATGTTACTCACCAGAGTTACCCATGGTTAACCGGTAGTTAACCTAACCAATAGCTGCCTCAGTTTTTTCAGTCATTAATACCTGAAGTAATTAAAGATCCTTAGGGTATGGAAATACAAAGTATTGTGTATGTTTTTATGGAAGAGAGTTGGTGACATGATTTTGGCACATCTGTGCTGCAACTATGTGTGTCATCCAAAATGAGCATTAGCATTTCACATCCCACCCAATCATCAGGTAAATTGTGTCATATAAGCACCTAAATCGAGTTCGGACATCCAGTTCTTGGCAGAGAGGAGCAGGATGGGAAAGAAAGTGACTTCTCTTGCTGAGGACAGGCTCCACGCAAGAGCTCATTCTATCAGAGATGCTGTGCCAGAGCTGCCTCCCAGCTGCCCACCACATTTTGGGCCGAGGCTTTGCTAGAGCTGAACAGGCAGCTTGAATTAAGGAGCTCAGATGGGGACCTGGGATCTCCGGTCAACTTGCCTCTGCCAGAGGTTACAGCTAGGGGTGCATGGCAAAACTCACCTATCCAGGGGTGCCACAGAGACCAGTGAGGCTTCTGATATCTTAAGGACATTAACGTATAGGTCTCTGTCACACACAAGGTAGGTCTGAAATTGGTGCTGAGGAATATGTGTTACTTGACAGGGTAGCTGCTGGATGCTGGGGCTGGTTCAGGCCTCCTGGCTGCTGTCATCTCCCAGCAATGTAAATCTTCCTGACTCTATTTTAATTTTCATTTTTTTCATCTTCCTGACCTTATTTGCTGCAAAATATTTCCCTTCCTTAAACACGTACCCAGGAGCATGAGCACTGCCCATGCTTTTGTTGAACCTCTCCATAATTCCTGCATTCTCCCTTCTCTCAGCTGCTCAAATGGCTACATTTCTTTCTCCTGCTGTGTGAACCAGATAGCCATTCCAGCTATGAAGGTCTGCATGAGTGATATCAGAAATACTGAGCCAGCCATGTGTGATGTCAGGCATCAAATGGAAGCCTAGCCTTTTTCCTCAAACTCTCTGCTTTTCTGCAGCTGTCTTCTCTTCCCAACTTCTCAGATTAAAGTCTTTGAAAATTCTTAAATGAAAGCTGCTGTCACTTCAGTTGTTAAACACAATGGGATATCTATGACAGAGTATTATCTGCCAGACTATCACCATGGAACATGGTAGAACTCTGCACCCTCACAGCACCAGCAGATCTGATGGGTTACTTATGAGCCAGCTTCTATTGTAGCTCATAAGATAATAGTTATCCCTATCACAGGAAAGCAGAGTCCAAGACAAATTATTAAATTCAGATGTAAAGATTCTAGTCAATATATTATCAAGTTCAGTAAAAGAAGTCAAATGGCTATGAAATATAAATACTTTTCCAGTAATATGAGAAGGGGATCAAGTTATGCTATATTCAGAAAAGAGAAAGAAAAGCATGCCAGTGAAACTGCATGCTGACTTATGGGAAATGATCTTTTAAAAAAGAGAAGCTTCTGATGAACAATATGAAGTTGAATGGTATGCAGTAAGCAATACTAGTTTCAACACAAGGCTTTTCTGGAGCAAATTGAATGTTTTAAGAAACATCTGGCTTTAAGTTGAAAGATAAAATTTTAAAATGTTTGGCCTCTATTAATAAATTTAAAATATATTTTGCATAGTACCAAATGCAAAAAGAAGCCTCCATGGATTAAAAGATTTTCCAGAAAATCTATGTGAATAGGTAGAAGCATGAGCAGACCCTTTTGAGCTAGTAGTAGGACAGCCCTCCCTGCCTCTCTGTCCTCAGTTACTGGCAATGGAAGAGGGACTGTATTTGCTAAGGGTGGTCTTGGCCCTTCATTGTTTAGGAAGAAACCTCAAATACCACTGAGGGCACAATAACTTATTTCTAGCAGGGACCCTCAGTGCAGGGGACAGCTGGGAAATGTGGCTCTTGGACACTCACTTGGTAGGCCTAAGCTGGAGAAAAACCTGCTGTAAAGTTTGTTTTCTCCTAGAGAAAAGAAAGACAGAGGAGAGCAGAGAAGCTGGTTGTTTCCCTCTAGAAACAGAAAATATCTGCCTTTTGGCCTGGTTTGGTTGGAGTGGATGTAGCTTGCTGACATGGTCAGCCAAGGATTTTCCACAAGGCCATGCTCCTGCCTTCAGTCCATTCCTGCCAGACACAGAGACAGCACGGGCAGATAAGCTGTCCCATGTGGGGGAAAAGGTCTTACTGTGTTCAGCCACCCTGCAGTGATGGGAGACAGTACAGCTGGGCCAAAGGCAGGATGGTTCTTCTTAGAACACCAGTGAAGCCAATGTCGTCTGTGTTGCTGCTGCATGCAGTGACCTCCAAAGTATCTATAAGAAGAAGGAAGAAGTTTATGTACAGAGATGGAATTAAAGCATCAGTGATATACAACAGACACCCAGGAGGAAAATTACTCAGAACGGGTGGGAAGGGATACAACACAAACAGGGATGTAACACAAACAGGGAATGTCTTGTGCTCACAGTCTTGCAGTGAAAAATGGTAAGAATTCAGGTGAGGACATTTTAGACTGTGGGGAAAGAGTACAGGACTGTACAGTGAAGATGGCATATTCCCATTCGTTTTCAGTCAGTTGTGTTATTACTGTTTGCATGATGTTTATTTTATGATAGGTAGCTATTTTACGGTTGGGATTCAATGGCCTGCTTTTTTTGCAAGTGCTCATACAGCCACGTGTCACATAATCAAATCCATTCATAAAGTAATTCGGTGTTAATAAAATAACCTTGATATTATTGAAATCTTTGCAGGCAGACAGTTTTAGCCAGCTGCTAACAACCATCTACAAATATGTATGCTGAACTCAAAACTGGATTGCAGCTGTTTGGCATTAACTGAAGCACAGTATCCCTAAGGGTTGCCTTATTTTCAGAGCAACATTCAGCGTAGGGAGGTTTACTGTGCACAGTTGGATGGCCTGGAACACATCTGACTGTCCTGGCACACAGGATGCCTGATTCCAGCATTTTCCCGTGTTTCCCACAGGTAACCAGTGTGAACATCTGTACAGCATCTGCCGCTGGTTGGCCCACATTCTGTCAAAAAACCTTTAGGGGAAGTGACAGACATCTGTGTCTTCAGGGTGATAGCTCTTATGTTCTCCCTTTGCTTTGTGTTGATCCTGATGTCCATTTGTGTTGTGATTTTGATTTTAGACCTTCTTTGGTAATCAGGTTGTAACTGAGGAAGTGATCATCTTTCTAATATTCTGTGCGTATGTATCCAGTGTGTACCTCAAAGAAATTTAACCTTAAAAAAACCCTAATTTTATACTGTGAATTATATTTTGCAGAAAACTGATCACCAAATAAGAACAGACCAAACTAAGCCAATACCAGTATCCAATGATGAAACAGCCTGGAACCACGAACCAACCCTAAAACCAAACTGTGATCGTGACCAAGAAAAAGCCAAGAATCTAAACTGAACTGACTTTAATACTGATCTTCAATGACAAGCCAACAGTTCCGAAAGACAAACAAAGAATATATATATTTATATAAGCGCAAGATATAAGCGAACGCAAAATATAAATGTTGCGTAAAAAATAGTATAAAATAAGGGTTAGAAAATGTAGTGATTTTGATTTTAGACCTTCCTTGATAACCAGGTTGTAACCGAAGAAGTGATCATCTTCCCAATATTCCATGCGATTTTGTACGTAAACCAGGGTATAAATAAGAAGGGGGAAAAGCCTCTTTCTCTCTTTCCTTTCCGGTGGATCCCGGAGCAGGTTCTCTGCTATCGGCTCTGCTCGTGTGGAGGAGTGAGGCCCAGTGAGGCCTTGTGGGCCTTGGGAAGCGGAGAGTGCCGGCGGTCGCTTGATACAATTCTGCTATCTCGAGGAGAGTAGTAAGATTTTCTTTTGTTAGTTCTTTATTGATTACTCCTGGGTTTTTATTGTGTATATCTATTTTGGGGTTTTATTTCCTCTCCCTTTTCCTTTTGGGGCAGGGGGAGGTATTCAGAGTCCTTTCTTCTGTATACATAATATTCTAATTGTATATAAGTGTAAATATGTGTATATTTTTATACAACTTTGATCTAATCATTTTGATGTTTCAATAACTTTTCCCTTCTCCCTTTCCCTTATATTCATACAGGAGAGTGGAGGAAAAAGAAACTGCATACTGTAAGATTTGAACATTCGACAAAAATATCAGATCCAAACCATTACAATTTGTCATGGGTGAGGTGTGATTGCTCCCTCATTACTGGCCTTTAATAATTTTTTCTGCTTGTAGTGGATAGAGGAGAATTCTTTTGTGTCACCTCAGTACAGCTAATGGGAGAATTAGAAAATGGGAGAGTGCACTGTACGTCAGTGCCTGGAAAAGTCCAATAATACAATCCTGGAGCATGCACACTACCTACTGTAGTCTATTTTATAAACAAATTCAGAGCATCTGAAAGTAGAAGGCCTTTTTTTTTTTCTTCAGTTGAAGATTCATGCATTTTCCATGGGCATCTCAGTATCTAACTTAGATGCCTAAAGTACGTATGTGATTGTAGCCTTCACTTGCTGCATTAGGACAAGTTGGATATTTTTGCCAGCCTTATAGGTTTCTGTTTCCTCTTGGTAAACTACTTGATTCAGTAGGTACTACCTTATACTAACATATTCCCAGTTAAAACTGGTTATGGTAAGAATCTAATTTTCTTCTTCCCTCCCCCCCAGTTATAGTCTCTAAGGCTTGCTTATGGGTTACTTCAGTGATGACAGATGCCTTTTACCAATATTTTTTCCTTTTTAAATTAGTAAGTGCAAAAATTGAAAACAAAAATCACAAGTTTCCTTATAAGGTTTAGCTTTGACATGCTAGAGGGGAACCCTGGGCCCCTGTCTGTGCCACGCTTCTCACCCTCAAATTAAGCCACCTTGTTGCAGTATCCTTCAGAACTATAATTTTATCTAGCCCTGTAATGTTAATTATTATTTTCATCATCATCAGTACAGCAACTGCCACTTATGTACCTGGAGAAGGATCGGCATCTCCAGGCTATCCTCTGGGCTTAATCCTGCGGAGACAACCAGGCTTGTCACTAGCACATCCAGGCCAAGGCCTGATCCCGTGGTGTGATTTCTTTTAATAGTGCTTGGTAGATTATTTTCAGCCATGAATTTGTCTAATTATTCTTTGAATCATGTAAGCTTTTGAAACCTGTGGCATATTGCAATTTGTTCCACAGCTCAATGATGCAGTGCATAGAAAACTGTCTCTTTTGTTTGCCACCTAAGAATTTGATTTTATGCCTTCTAGATCTCGTATGATGAGAAACACCCCACAACAATTCCCCATTCGTCTTTCCCATAAACTGTGTTTCACAGGCTAAAAGTTGAGCACTCCTAGTGCAGAAACCATCCCATTGCTTCTTCACCATGTTAAATTTCACATTCACAGCTTTTCTAGGTCTGCTATGCCAAAGCTATTGATGAGACCTGTACACTGTATTCAAAGGGATGCATCATGGATTTATGGTTGCTTACTGATATTTGCTATTTTGTTCTCCTGTCCTTTCCTAATAATGCCTTTTCACTTAAATAATGTATCACCTGGACTTGTTTGCATCACAGAGAGAGGAAGATGTTTGATTTGCACCTTGCTAAGTCTCAGGCAACCCAAAGATTTAGGAAGAGTTGTGACAGTAGCTGGTAGAGAAGAGGTATCCTCAGCATATGGCCCAGTGCTGTACCAGAGCCAATGAACTCAAACACAAGCACAGAAAGGATTGTCCCTCACTGGGTGGCTGTGGTTAATCTTTGCTTGCACGCTGTGTGAATACATACTTGGCAGAGGGGTGGTAGTATTGTGTCCTGCTGCCTACCTGAAACTACTGCCATGGTGCTTTTCAAGCAGTTGCCATTGCAGTGCAGGGACTGTCATAGTCATCTAGGGGCATTGCATCTTTTGTACAATGTTTGTGAAACCAGGGAGAATGTTTTCACCAACAGCAACTGCAAATCGTCAGTCCAAAGAACAATGATTGAACCCCACATTTCTAGTTAATCCACTGCAACACACTCAGTTTCACTCTTGATCTCTTGCCTTTATAACGTGTTTGACACTGTGCTCTATCCTAACTGGATAGACACATTTAGGCTGTGAGTTTGTGGTACTAGTAATGCAGTCTATTTATTAATAAAATTAAGTTCTTCTGGGCTGTTGCCCTTAAACTTTCTGTGTGTCTCCTTAAAAGAGTTCCTATTCTCCTTGCAATTCTTTGTGGAGTAATATAAACATGAGCTGCTGGTTGCCAGACCATGTTCACTGCACAGGACACTCACATAGCTCCTGAGCAGATTATGTTATGAATGCTAAAAATTCATGTGGGTTAGGGGAAGCCTGAGCACAGCCATGGAGGAGAACTCTGTGGCCTTTCAGTTGCTCCAGAGCAGCAGCACTTTACCTAGTGCTGATGCTAGCCCAGCTGCTGGCCACTACTTGCCAATACTACCTGTGGTAACAGGATCTTCTCTTCCTCAGCATCCAGTACCAAGAGAGGGAAATGGAAGCATTTTTCTTACATGCCCACAACCCTTGCACGGGAAAGAAGAGAGGAGCACAACCACAGCATTACACAATTTCCACCCTGCAGCTGAATTCGCAGCATTTCTGTTACCTCTGCTGGCTGAACCTCCACCAATGCCACCACCTAACCACGTCAAGCAGCAAGAGGCAAGAAGTGCACTCTAATACAATGCAACTAACCCTTTTCCTGTAGACAGGTGGAAAGGAGGGACATGGTTTGGTGACAGGTGAAAGAAAAATGGAAAAAAGGGACAAAGGAAAAAACAAAAACAGTTTGAGAGCAGAAGGAACTGCATGCAAGAGAAATATAGAGAGAGGAAATGAAAGGTGAATGGGGTTTATGTGTGTAAAAAAATGAGGCATTAGCTGGAAAGACTGGAGAAGTAGTAGCTGAGAAGGGCAGTGATACACATAACAAAACAACGCTGACTCTGATAGCCCTTGAGAACAGAGAAGAAAATTTGGGAATGGTGGGAGCTCTTTCTTCAGGTCATGATTTATGGGGCCTGCTGTATTAAGGTGTTGGGTGCAGCAGTAGTTGCAGTCCTTGTCTCTTCTCAAAAACAGTGAGCGGTGAAACTTCAGAAGTTGGTGGTGGCAATTCTCACACTGTTGGTGTTGGAGGGCTGCAGCCACAGTGGTGCTGGTTCTTCTACTTGTTTCTGCCTCCCTTCACTTGGGTATTAGAGCAGAAGAAAATACAGAGGACAGCTAGGAGCAGAGCCTCTTCTTTATTGAGAGTACCTGGATTGCAGGGCAAAAAAAGAGGGTGAAGCCAGTACTACAGCTGGCCACTATCACAGATGGACCTTCAGTCTATCCCAATAAGCTCTTGTCAGAGGCGTCAGTGCTTCTCCCAGCTCCAAGGAGTTTGGCCACCTGAGTCAAACTCAGCCTCTTCACTGGTAAAAGCTGTTGCAAAGGAAATGAAGAGAGGGTCTTCTTCCCTCTGGAGCTGCTTTTATGTTAATGCTCTAAGGTTTGCAGCTGTGTCTGCCCCTCCTCTCAGACCCTCTCCTTCTGACCTGGATCTTGACACTCTGTTTTGTCTTGACTTCCTGACTTGGCCTCAGACCTGATCCAACATGACAGGACCTCCTGGCCGATCAGTGGCCTGAGGCTGACTCTGATCACTGCCTCCAGACCTGCTCCTGATGTGGACTCATCATCTCAACTTCCTGACACCTCCTAAATGAGGCAGTGTTGTTGTCACCCTCAGCTCCTGGTCTCCATGCCTTCCCTGGTGGAGCAGCCTGCCTGTGCTGCCCCCAACACCGTTTCTCTCACCTTACAGAGCTCTGCATTTCAAATGCAGAGACTGTTAGATATGGCAAAGTTTATTTCCATGTCAGCTGAGCTTGGACAGGAAAGAGGAGTTTTGTCCTGAAGATATGTATATGTTCAAAATTCTAAAAATATTTTATCCTGCCGTAGACATCAGAATTTTCAGAATAGTTATTTTGGTGATAAATTAAAAGCAAGCAACAGCTCAGGACTTACAACACTTCTGGGAGACCACGGCTCATGTCTTTCTGCCAGTGCATGATTAGTCAGGTCTACAAAATGCAGTAGTGCTAATGAATTATACTAAAGAAATCCTACACTGTATTAGCCATAGTTTGAGACAACTGGGTTGAGTGACAACAGGAGAGTTCAAATCTAACATGCATGTGCCAGATAACCAGTAGCTCTAGTCTATACTAGGAACAATTTATTTAAATTGTTTCCCAGTGCAAACTCTTTAACCTAGTTTTGCTAGGTTTGTTCGTCTTTATATCAGCACATGACATACTGCTGAAAATAATTCCTTTAGCCATAGCTAAGTGGTGCATCTCTGGATCAGAACCTGGAGGTGCTGTTTGAAGTGGAAGTAACTAGGGATTTGTTCACAAGTATGAAGTGGTAAGTGACCTAGGAAAGCTAATGAACTGGAAGATAGTCCATAACGAGGGACAGGAGAAGGCTGCATAGGAGCTGGACTGATTTAGCAATGGCCAATTTGTTTTTGCCACAGATGTCTCCACTTCTGCTCTGGGTGTTACATAAGTGATGTAGGTTAATTTAAAGAAGAGGAGGGAGGAAATGACCAGTTTTGACTGAAAATATATCTACAACTGTGATAGAATTAATTTCACTTTATTCAGGATTCCCAGAGGACTCCTATCTAAACTAAGCATAACATTTTTCTAAAATCAATGGAGATAAATGGCTGAAATGCCCATATCCATGCTGACAGCTAGCCTACACCAGAACACTTCAGTGATTTAAAATGCATCTGATTTAGTTTGTGATCAGATGAAGCATTTGCTTGCAATCCACTTGTCTTTCTCTGCTCATTTTCTAATCCCTTTCTAACCTTTCCACTTCTGTATAATTGGACAGCTCTCCATCTTCATGTGTTTTAATCTCTCCTGGCACAAGAACTGTCTGTTAGGAAAAGTCATTCTACAATCTCTGCCTTGGTGAGTTTGGTGGGTTTTTTTGTTTGGGTTTTTTTGTGTGTGTGTGTTTTGGTTTGGTTTTTTGTTTGTTTTGGTTTTTGGGGGGTTTTTGTTTGTTTTGTTGTTGTTGTTGTTTTGGGGTTTTTTTGGTTTTTGTTTTGTTGGCTTTGTTTGTCCAGATTTTATGCAAAGAGAGATTATGTCTGGCAACCATTTTCATGAGTGGTTCATTATCGATAATTGTTACATCAGTCCTGGAGTCTCAGTCTCAGCTTTTTAGTTTTCTCTATTGGTTTTTTCCCAACTTATTTTTTCCTTTGCTATTGTACATGGCACGTACCTATCAAGATCTACATGTTATCATATTCACTTTGTAACTAAATTGTTTGACTCTATAAGCATTGTGGGACAAAACAGAACACGCAGCAAGCAAAGCAAACCTGTATTGTAGGATATTGTACTATATTAGTCAGTGGGAGGAAGTGCTGCTTTTGGAAATACCGGCTCATTTTAGCAGGAAGCAAATGGTCAGGAATTTCAGTGATTCAGCTTTCAGTCAGGGAGGGACGACCAGGAAGAATCTGGATCAGGAAGAAGCTAGAAAAGGAATGGAGAATACGAGGAATATGAAAGGGAAGATGGTTCTGGGGCATATAATATGTAATGCTGAGGATAAATGTGGTATTTCTCTGCTACGATATGTCCAATCCATTGCTACAGAGCAGAGACGCCAGTCTGTGTTTCAGACAAGACTTGAGGTTAGCCTCTGGCGTCTTCATTTACACTTCTAAATAATGTTCACTTTTTCCAAAGTGATGGGCCATTTGCAGTTCTCGCTGCCTGCAAGGGAATAATTAATGGCTCAGGCCATGAATTGCAAATGCCAAGCACTGAGCAGCTCCCTCCAGACAATGCATTAACTTCAGGCTTTAACTTTAGGCTCCCAGTGTCAAAAACTTACGACTCAAAATGCAGATGTAGAAGAATGCTAATGGACAGTGAAAATTCTGTCTTAATTAGATGGCTTTAATTAAACCAGTAGTAACTTGTATGTGAATACTCTTAAATGTGAGCAACAATGGCTCTTTGAGCTTAAACTGAATAGGAGCCAGTATTAACTGAACTGAAATGCCACACAAGCTGGAGTGACTGACCACACTAGGGCTTACCATGGGTTGAATTAAGTCAGTAAAAGATTAAACAACTACCATTTCTTATTTGGAGGAGCCTTCCAAAGGCAGCTGAGGGGAGTGGGAATCAAATATACATGAAATATTAACTCACTTTTCCACTTCACAATTAAAGTTTGGGGCACTTGTATATTTTGGAAAATATTTAATGCAATTGCTGGTTGATAACACTCATACATATCTCTGTGAGAACAAAGACATTAAGAAACTCACTGTATTTCTTCAAGATAATTTTAAAATACCAGTAAATGAGCTACTTACCCACCTGGAGCCATTTCAGGTTCACGAGTAGGAATGAACTCGCCCTTTTTTGTGGAGAACCTTTATAATAATGCAGATCATGTGTAAGGTCAGAACCTCAGCTAGTAGCAGTCACTGTGCCTGTATTGAAATGAAGAGTACCTATAGGTACAGAGAATCTTTTCTTTCATTTGAAAATCTAAAAGCCCAGTTCTGAAGGTATTATCATTCTATTTTTATTCTTTCTTTGTAAAAATGTTATAAAAAATGGTCAAAATAATTGATGTGTTCACATTATCCAAGTTCGGTATTTATTATGTGCTGGCATGAATTCACACGAATTTTAAAAGGATTATAGAGAATACTATCTACCAAGTGTTACGGAACTATAAATTATTTTGGGAATATTTTGGGAAATTTTTATAAATCACAGTTGAGGGGTTTGAACTGGATCTGCATTGAATAACATTAAAAATACTTTCAAGGAATAGAAAATGATACAGATAAAAGTAATATGGGTGAAATTCTAGCAGGTGTAAGTCGGGGCAAGATGTCAGTTTAGTAAAGGAATTCAGCTCATGTGAGGTGACGTGGCACCTCCGCGTTCCCTACGCCAGGTCTCCCGTGCCAGCTCCCGGCGCTGCAAACAGGGGCCACTAAAGCCCCCTGCCCAACCGCGGCGGGGACACGGGGCCCTTGACAGGAGCAAGGGAGCAGTTCGGAGATAAGCCTTCCAGGCTTTTGAAGCCCATGCCTAACTTGGAGAACAAAAGAGAGATTCAAAAGGAGGTGTTAATGCTAACAGCCAACATCTACATGATAATTGACTGCTTACAACTTTCACTGAAACAGAGAGATCAAGACCCTATTCCACCTAAAGTGTCTGAATCTTACTGTCCTCTGCCCTGTGAAAGTGCCAAAGGAGACCTGAAAAAAAGACCGGTTTCTGTCACTTTCCATTAAAACAAACACAGCGGGCAGTAAGGTTTGCAGGATTCATTTGGACAAAGGGAACACATAAGAGCGAGCCTGACTAAGACGTGGTCCGGTGACACAGTAAAGCTGCTGTAAGTATCTATTTAATAAAGCTACATCCATATGACATACAAAGCCGAGCTAGTATCAACTCCCTTCCTCTAGTTCACTCAAAGCATTTTGGAGGGTATCTTCTCTCCATGGACTTTATGCTGGATCATGTATTGTGTCCTCCCTAGGCCAGCATAAAACATAAATCCAGTATAAACATTGCGTTGTATCCTCTGGCAAGTTAAACAACAACAAAAAAAATCAATTGCGGCTCCCTCTGTTCTGGAGTGAATTTGTCCTGTCAGCTCATCTGGTAATTCACAAATCTGGTAGGAAGGAAAATGGCAGCACAGGCTGGAGGGTATCATGAAAAGAATTCCTGAACTGACATCCTCAGCCACACGATATCAAGAAATAAGATTTAATTAATAAGGTTATTAAATAATTGCTAGTAGGCTTTAAAAAATGTCCGGTTTGAGATAAGTGAATGAAATTCACATTTAACAGTGACGGTACTTTAAGTAGGGTCCCTAAGGAAACAGCATGATCAATATTACAAGATGACATGGTCTGTGATGTGTGAGAACCATGTTCTCGAGCAACATATTTCTTATGCTGGAATTATGTTCAGAAAGCGGTACTAGACTGACCGATTTTACACCTTTGATAATACTAAAAACATATCGCTTGGTTCCATATTGGAAAGTAGTCCAGATTATATTTCTGTTTTATAAATGAGGATTATCATTTGAAGGATCTACAGCAGGAAACATATTTTAGACAGAAAGTACCTGAAGAAATAGAAGAAGGAGAATGTTCCAGCAGAAATTATACCAGCAGAAAACAGAATTTTAAAAAAGAAGATAAAAAGAAAAAGAAGAAAAGGGGTGAAAAAAAGGCTTTGCCTTTTCTCAGTCAATGGAACCACAGATTCACGCAACTGTGGAGGTTTGCCCGGACATCTGCAATCATCTGCTCCAACCCCACTGTTCAGAGCAGGGTCAGAAAAGCGTGCTGCCCAGGACTGTGTACAGTAAGTTTCTGAACAGCTTCGACAACTGAGACTCTACAGCCTCTCTGTGTAACCTAGTCGAATGTACAATTTCCCTTAAAAACATTTTTTCTTGTGTTGCTGCACACCCTGGTGACATCTTCTCATGGTGACAGTTTCTCAACAATGGCAGGCTAGGAGACCACCTCCCACTGCTCTCGCTCCAGTGAAAGGCTCCAGGCACTCCCAACAGCCTGGGGTCTGCAGAGCTCAATCCTCCTTCTGAAGCTTTATTTGGAAGCTGTCCTAGAATGAAATAGGTAAGAACACAAAAGAAATTGGAATAGGTATGGTGAAATAATCTAATGTATGGAAGCATTTATTGTTTAATCAGAATGTTGGGGGGCTTTTCCCCCTTGGTCTAGCATGTTCAGTTTTGGAAACCTGCATGCTCTACCTACACCACGTCCCACTATTTGATTACTCGCCTTACCAACTTACTTGATGAAAACAATACAATGTATGTCTCAGCATGTCTCTTTTGCACTGATTTCCCAAAGATGACACAGTGGTTAAAGTAGTGTTACTTTGTCTACAGTAACGTTAACATCGCATGAACTGCTCTAGGAGTAGAAAAGATAGAACATTTGGTACTAATACAGTCGAAGCCAACAGGAGAGGTGAAACAGATGGCTTAGATGGACTGAAAGGAGTAAGAGAAAAATAAGATGAAATAAAAACAGGATTAGCAAGAGAAGTTTTCGCATTGGATATAAAACCCGGGGACTTCTTAAGGTTTTAGACCAAGAGACCGTTACTGACCCTCAAGACTGTAGTGACCACTAACACAGCTATTATCAGCATTTATTAATTGCAGGGCAATGACAACACAAGTGATGCAGAGTTTGTATGGTTATGTGCATCACATACAGATAATTTCCCAGAATGTGAAAACAAATATTAAACAGCCTCTGCTGAAATATCTTCCAGTAGTGCTCTCTGTATTACAAAGCATTCTTCTTTGTGTATTTTTATTTTTACTTTTTCTTCGGGGTTTTTTTTAATGTATCAAAGTCTTCTGCTAAAATATGTTAAAGATTTTTTCCTCTTTCCTCTTTCAAACTTTACTGACAATGACTGCTCTTAAAATAAAAGCTTATTTTAAAAAATCCTTTCTTCCCCTCCGATGTAGTCAGTCACCATTTTGAAACACCATTTTGAAATTACATTAAGGCAATGAACAAAGTGAAAAACGAGCATGTAATGATCAGAGCCAGTGGAATACACTTTACCTCAGGGTCCATCCTTGCTGTGCCCCTGCCCGAGTGTGGCTCTTGGCTGCTGGTGGATTTTGTGACCTCTGTGTTTCTTTCTCTGCAAATGCTTTGTTACTTTTCAGCTCAAGAATATGTTCTTTAGTTGCTGCAAGGTGATTAAACAGTAAAGCTCTGGGAAAGAAATGCTACATTTAATTGATGTGGATGTACTCTTCTGCCTTCTAACAGATTCGTAGAGTAGAACCAGCTTGATGCCCAGTTCTGGGGTCCACCTAGTCCAGCTTCCCTGTCTGTTAGAGACCAGAAGAGGAAGGCTAGGGAAAGCGTGTAAGAATGTTGCAAACATTGAGAGTTACTTCTCCAGATATATTCTTCCTTCCTTTCCTAGCCCTTGGCTTATGGCCTTTCTGAGCCCAGCGTTTTCATGCGCAACAGTTACTGATGGATTTTTTCCTTCCAGTCATGTCTAATCATTTTGAATGGTGTACTCTGTAATGCCTGTAAATGTACTAGGGTACATTTTTCCATTTTGGGACCCACAACTTTGCTGGAAAATGAGCTCCACGGAGGATAATTATGAGTCATCAGAAAAAAAAAATCACGTCTTTTTGGTCGTTTAAAGTTTTCTGCTTTATAGCTTCATCTGCTTCCCTGTCATTCTTCGATTATGGAAACTAAGACATAATAATCTCTTATCTGCCTTCTTTGTACTATCACAGTTTTATAAACGTTTATCATATTCATCCTCAGCCATCTGTTTTTTTCAAGCTGAAGGGTTTTAGCCTATTTAATCTCTTTTCATAGAGAAGCTGTTCCATATTTTTACTCATCCCAGTTGCCCTTCTTTGTATCATTGCTATATTCTTTTAGAGATGGTAAGACTAGAAATGCACAGTATTCAAGATTTGTGGAGGCACAATGGACTTGCATTCAGCAGAATGCTCTCTTCTGTTTTGCTTTCTATCCCTTCCATAGTGATTCCTAACACCCTATTTCCCTTTTTGACTGCAGCTGTGATTTCTGCACACAGTGATTCTGCATTTTTTTTCCTCAAATAACTGCTTGAGAAACTATTCTCTTAAATTATTTGCTTTTGTCTGTTTTTTAAAGTATTTTCAGGAATTTTGCCAGTGCTTGTCTGAGCACTTCTCAGACCCAGGAACCTGACGACTACTGGGTAATATCTGAAGTTTAGTTGCTAATGGATGTGGAGTCATGTTTGCACTGCCAGGCAAACTTTCCTGAAAGTATGCTAAAGACATTTAGGAATCAAATTAACTGAAGCAGGCTGCCAGTTAATGCAACCTCTCGACAGAAGAGGTAAAGATATTAGAAAAAGACATTGGACAGTAAGCCTGTTCTTGCTGATCTAGGTAGAAGAGCATGAGTATGCTGGAGGAAAAGTCTCAGCAGCATAAGTGGTGCGACTTAATATACAGAATTTTAGGATTCATCAGCAGGACTGAAAATGCTGGAATCATAAGATTGTTAGCATTTAAAATAATTATCAGTTACCTGTGAGTTTTTGTGGTACTAGGAGGGAATTTTTAAAGAAAATCAAGTGTCCTTGCTGTGTAACAATTAGTGTACCGATTTCTCAGTTGCTACTTCACTTGTCATTCTCAAGAATTCTGTAAAGAAGAGAAATTCTAACAAATAATTGAGAACAAAGATTACGGGTTTTTTTTTCGGTTTTGTGTTTGTTTTTTTTTTTTTTTTTTCTCTTCTCTGTTCCTGTTCCAATGTAGACATTTCCTGTATTTTTAGAATAATGATTGTTAGAAGATCTACAGAAAATTAAGTAATTGAGTCTACACATCTTAGGCCATTTTGATCCACTTTTTCATTTTATTCATCTATTAAGGAAAGGCAATATTTACTTATATAACTCATGAATACTGTGAGTGATAATTAATGCTTATAAGATATAGTATGATTAAAATGAAGAGCTATGCACTTCCAAAGGATTATTAATTTTATTATCATCATTATTACTGCACTGAGCTATTGGAAATTACTAAAAAATAGCCAATTACCGTGGATTTTCTTGAGTTGACTTTATAGGGTATTAAAACGAGAGTGTTACACTGCAGAAAACTCATAATGAAGTTGTAAAAGTGAGATTATATCCCATGCCTTAAAATGGTATTGTTCATCCTGGAAGCAAAAAAATAAAAATAATTAATAAATTCTGATTAAGACAAAAATGTGCTGATCTCTCTTTTCACTTGTAGTTATAGTGACTCATTTACTGCTTGCTGAAAATTCCCCATCTCTGTCTCCATGATTTTTGAGTCATATGCCAGAAATGTTTATGATTTCTGGAGAAAGGTCATGGCCAATGGGCAACTGGATTTCTGCAGTTTAACGAGAGCCCACTTGTCAGGTGAGCTGCTGAATTGGATAGTGTGGAATCTCCTGCCACTGAAAGTGAGCACAGGTCAGCTCTCGTGGTCCAGCAGGTGATGAGCCACTTGCTAAGCTGTGGTGACTCCATTGCTGCAACCCTCACACACCGGAGTGTGACTAACAGCAGCATGGCTGGATCAAGAGATGCCTGGCCCTAACGCTTCCAGCTCTGGGCTTTTATTCTCTGCTTCATAGGACATCTCCCTCAGCTAAATCAATCTGGCTACATGACTGTGCTTTACAGCACAGTATGCTGTGAAATGAATCTGATTAAAAATGGCACTAACACCATCATTTTGGAAAAGGTTTCCTTTTAAAATATAGATAATTTATAAAGCTGGTTTAGAGCATGGCTGTACCTCGAGATTGTCTCCATGAAGATTTAAAATAGCTTTGTTAATATCCACTTTAAATGGTTATTTGGATTAATATTCTTGAGTTTCCCCATGAACACAGGTTGAATTATACTGTGAAGAACATTAATTATTTCCACTGGCAGTAAAGAATAATTTCTTACACAGAATTTCTGCCTCCTACTTGACTAGATTTCTAGACATTCCAATTCAAGTTCTTGATGAGTTGAGAAGAAAAGATTTCCCTATTCTAAGCTGAAAGATTAATTACAGAACAAAGACTGTCTACAAAGAAAAATGTTATTCCTCACCCTTTACCAATGATGAGAGAAAGTAATTAGTTAGGGGTCTAATAAAACCCCCAGCAGGATTTGTAGCGAAAGGTTAAACCACCGCTGTCCTTACTGACACCTTGCTGTTCTGGGTGCTGGAAAGAGCTCTTGTTTAGTTGCAACAATCCAGGAACCTAACAGGACACTCTCCCTGTGACAACAATCTCTAAAGTATTGGAAAGCATGATCTGAAGGGACATGGGATTTCACAACAGCTGACAAAATTGTGCAATTGTAGCAGTGCCGTGCAGGAAGAAATGGTGCTGTGCATTCAGAGAGGTGGTGACTCTCAAAGGGCTCAACCAATGCAAGTTTTTACTGCTTCATTTGGAACATGCTTTGTTGGGATATCGAGCCAATGCCACTGATGTAAATATTTCAGTGTTGACAGAAAGCAGCTTGCGAGAAAAGAACCTGGGGGTCTTGGTGGACACCACGTTGAACATGAGCCAGCACTGTGCCCTTGCCACAAAGAAAGTGAAAAGTATCCTGGGCTGCATTAGACAAAGTATTGCTTGCAGCTTGAGGGAAGTGATCTTTCCACTTTATTCAGTGCTGGTGGGGTCACACCTGGAATACTGTGTCCAGTTCTGCATTCCTCGGTACAAGAGAGACATGGACACACTGGAGAGAGTCCAATCAAGGGCTGCAAAGATGATGAAGAGGCTGGAGCATCTCTCCTGTGGGAAAAGGCTGAGTGAGCTGGGACTGTTCAGCCTGGAGAAGAGAAGGCTCAGGGGGATCTCATCAGTGTATACAGATACCTGAAGGGAGGGTGCAGAGAGGATGGAGCCGGACTCTTCTCATGGTGCCCAGTGACAGGACCAGAGACAATGGGCAGAAACTGAAACACAGGAGGTTCCCTCCAAACATCAGGCAACACCTTTTTACTGTGAGGGTGACCAAGCACTGGCACAGGTTGCCCAGAGAGATTGAAAGCACCCACAAAGATCATTGTCTCTGCTCGTCACAGGAAGACCTAAAGCTAAACCATATGAGAAAGACCATAATTGAGATGCTCCTTGAACTCTGACAGGGTTGGTGCTGTGATCATTTTGCTGGGGAGTCTGTTCCAGTGACCAACTACTCTATCAGAAAACTTTTTCCTGATGTCAAATCTGAAGTTTCCCTGATGCCGCTTCATTTTGATTTCTCATGTCCTATCAGTCGTCATCAGAGAGAGGAGTCTTCATCCTTGGAGATATTCAAAAGCCATCCAGACATGATCCTGGATAACCTGCTTTAGGTAGCCCTGCTTGAGCAGGAAGGTTGGACCAGGTACCTCCAGAGGTTCCTTCCAGCCTTGACTGTTGTGTGATTCTGTGACTTACGATGTTGTTGATTGACTGGCCTACAGGTTCATGCTAAAAAACCCCACTGCAACAGGGTGGATGCATTTAATATCATGTGACGGACTTCACTGCGTCATGTCTGTTGACCTATTTTTATCATTTTAGTCAGTATATTCATGGTTCCTCCTTCGGGAAGCTTGCCCATCGACGTGTCCAACCAAACCCTTACTCGAACACATTTCAGTCACCAAACCACCTTCGTCGATCTCCCTGTGAGGATCCTCACCCTCGGAGCGAGGCGCGACGCCGGCACACGGCTCAGCGCTCGCCACACCACGCGGGACCGTCGCGCCCTTCCCTGAGGGAAGGGGCCGCCAGCTGCGACACACTGCTGGGGATGGGGGGCTCGGGGCTCGGCGTCGCGCTCGGGTCCGGGCTGGCCGAGCCCCGCAGGACCCCCGCTGCGGGGACCGAAGGCTCCAGGGCCCCCCCTTCGCCGCCCCCCGCGGCCGCCGCCCCCGGCGGGGCGGGGCCGGGCCCGCCCGACGCGTTTCGAACGGGCCAAC
>VZRE01016255.1:6215-95788 GCA_013396775.1 Cephalopterus ornatus | reverse complement strand
AGGCGGACAGCGAGCGGGGGAGCCCGGCGGCGACGGCAGCCGCCTGGGAGCCGTTCGGCGGCAAGTCGCTGGAGGAGATCTGGAAGGCGGCCACCCCCCGCCTCACCACGTTCCCCACCATCCGTGTGCGGGGCAGCGTGTGGAGCCGGCGGAGCCNTCCCCCGTGGTGCGGGTGCGCCGCTTCCCCGTAGCGCCGTCCTGAGCCCGCGGGGGCCCCGCTCCCCGCGCGTCACCTGGCCGCGGTGCGGACAAAGAGACCGGTATCAGTCACCTGTTTACATTGCTTTTTGTCTGGATCGTGTTCTGCTGCAGCACTTTATGGTCCGCTCGGGCGGTGCCGGGCCCCCCGCCGTTCGGGGGGCGGCCTGCCGGGCCCCGGCCTCGCCCCGGGCTGGGACAGCCTGGCAGGTATCACGCATGGGGACCAAGTTCCACTTCCACTTTTTTTCTCTCCCATTGGGCTACCTCACTGGTCCAGAAGTCCACCCAAGAAGTTGTTTTCCAAAGGAACTTACTTTCATGCTTGTATAATAAAGCACCATCTAAATTCTTGCTATTTTTTTTCCTTCCCTCTCCCTTCCCCATTTCTGATGGATTATGTATGCTTTGTGGTGTTGCACTAGTATGTGCTCAGGGTATTTTGAATCCCAAGCATTCCCAAGTTTCAGTTTATTCTGATAAAGGATGCATAAAGAATGGAGGTTCAGGACTTGTGGCTGTTCTTGATGGTGCAAAAACTTTTTTTTAATTATAATTTCATGGGCTTAGTGATATATAAAGATGTATTGCGCAGTATAATTGTTACACTTTTGTATCTAAGGTCATTTTTAAAGTTTTCTAGTTGAACTAAGTATTTGTTTCTATGGAGCACCTAAAGATAGAATCATCCTGATATTTTATAACCCTGTTTACTTTAGGGAAGCTCATTTGGTCAACCTAAGTGAACTTAATAAAAGTTAAAGAACAAGTGGCGTTTCAGTTCAATGAAACTGCACAAGGATGGGTTCCTGGTGAAGTACACCCCCACCGAGGCGCTTTAGGTCAATGAGCTCTGGCTTTGTGAAGAATGTAACGGCTCATCAAAGCAGTGTATAGGTGTCTGGAGGTGAACTGTGATCCAATGTTGGTGCTGACAGCCACCAGCTTGCATGATGCAAATATCACACTGAAGTGCCTGGCTCTGCAAAAAGAGCAAAACTTGATACCTGATCACTTCAAGACAAACTAGCACTTGTTGACCTCCAGCTGGAAGATGGTTAATGATGGGTAATCATATTTAATATAATTACTTGCACATAATTATTTTTATAAACCTTTCATGGGTTTCGCAGTAGACTGATGAAAATTCATGTTGTAGCTTGATTATTTTGACTGAAAAATAACATGTAGTCATTCTATGTGCTAGGCAGTGACTTTTAAACTGATTTATTAAAGGCTTTTTTTAGGTCTTATGCCTTGCAGTTGGTGTGTGAGGAGCAAGGGTGTGTGTGAGGGAGAATGTGATTATTTTCTTTTTACATTAACTTTTTTATGCTGTGAGAGAAGTAAAAAAATGCTGGGTAATACACAGTTTATGTCTCTAGTACCCTGGCAGACGGGACTAACGAGTTTTCATGGTGGAATGAACAACTTCACAACTCACTTGTAGAATCATTTGGTGACTCTGAACATTTCTGATGTCTGTCGACTCCTTGTTGTCTGCTGTCAACAGAGGCAATAAGATGGCTTGATGTGTAGAGGCTGCTTGTAAAAACGTGCTGGTGCTAACCTAAACCATCCAGCTTCTAAAAATCTGTCTGTATTTTATAGTTATTTCTTACATAGTGAAGCTGCAAACTTCTTCCAAACTAGCGCTTAATCTATTCTATATCCATCTGGCTTTTGAAATTGTTTACATAACGTTAGACCGTCTGCTGATTGCTGCAGTAGTGCCACGTCGCATTTCAGAACTGAATTAAATAAAAGTTCAAGGGCACATATCATGCTGTTTCTCTGCTATAATACCTGCTAAAATGCAGAGGCAAAATTTGGTTGATTTAAAACCCAATAAGGCAAGTTGCAATGTGACCAAATGCTGAGGCTCCAGGTATTTCAGTTTTGAAATTCCTCTTCAGAAACTCAAGAGTATCGCTCCTAGTTCTTGAAGCATCTAGGTGATTTCAGTGCTCCTACTGTTAGGTTGAGGGTTTTTCTTGGTATTCTTTTTAACTGTGTAGAAAGATGATAAAATGTAAGCGGTTGTCTTGTACAAATTCTTAACTCATAAACAGGCACAGGACAGGCTAGGTCAGATTTCAAGGGCAAGAGTTAAGGCTGCCAGAGGTATGATATGGGAGACACTGTGTTAAATTTGTGCTGCTTCAAATTTGTTTGGAGGCATATCCTGAAATGTTCTGTGTGGGAACAAGATATAGTGAAGTAACTTAAAACTCTGTTGAGTGACTCTTGCTGTGTGGGCTGTATACATAATGCTTCATTATTTTTTTCTTGGTTGTGCTTTGACTTCTTGGTTTAGAAGTGGCAGCTTTATTGGGAGTATGGTGTGCTTTGCTGATACCCTGTTAGTAAATTGGGTTGAAGTTTCACTGGAGTCTGAACTCCTCTGACAGCTGCATTTACAGATTCTTAACTGAGCTATTTCAGTCTGTGAAGTCAGTTAAGAAGGGAGAATCTTTAGTCAGGTATTCTAGCAAATTAATTTGCGGAAATAACTCAGCAAAGGATCTGAGTACAGGGCAGATGGGGTGTGAAAGCCAGCAGGTCACAGGGAAGGTAAACCAGTTTATTTTGTGATTGTGTTTGTGGCAATCCAGGACAGGATGATCTGTAGTCCAGCTTCTCCCCTCTTTTTCCCTCTCAAAGCTATGACTCCCACCTACCTCTTTGTGTTCATCTGAGGAAGCTAAGCACTCAGAAAACTCTTCAATTTTAGGTTTGGCTTCTATTTGACCTTCTAGCTGTAGACTAGAGCTGAGTAAGGTCGGAAGGGGGTGTGCCGTATTGCTTCAATATTGAGTTAGATAATTTTAAGCATGGAAGCAGTAGGGTTTATTTTATGAAATAAATAAAATAAAATAAAAAAATACTATTGTACTCTACCTGTATGTATGCTGTTGGAGAAAGTGTAATGGATTAGCTAGACTTCTGGTCCAACTCCCATGTGGCTGTTCCTATGCACATGCTGAGCAGTGTGAGAGGGGTGATTTGCCTGATTTTAACTCAGTGGTTTCAGCGTCCTGTCACATTGGGCTACTTCTGAGACTGACAAAATGCAGGCCCAGAATAAATCCAGTGTACAATGCCCAGTCTACTTCAGACAGCATGGCTGGTTTCATATTAAACAGGAATTTTGTGGTAGCCTCTGTTGCTGGAATTCTCTTGCAGTAGCTGGTTCCCTCCCTTATGAGCTCCCTTTATAGAATGACTTTGTGTATTGAAAGTTTGGCTATTTCCTTTACCAGCTCTGAATGTCCAACCAGTCACTCAAAGGTTATTGAACTTCCAAATGCCACGGTGCCAAAAAGGGTTGGAGGATGGCCACAGATGTCAGGGATAGAATTGAGGCTACCGTTGGTCTAGTGTAGGCTTTACATTCAAGAGGCAGTGCCTTCCTCTGAGTCATTGCACAAATACATTGTTCAGGACTCAGCTCACAAAAGGAGAATGCAGTGCCTTGCAAGAATTCTCCTGACTATTGTTACATAAGTTTTCACATCAAAAGGATCAAAGTGTACAACTGGTCCCTGAAACTCTCTGTTGCTGGCCTGTAGACAACAAACTCTCTATATGCCCACACCACATGCAGAGCATTGCTGTATGGATTTGCAGAAGGCAATTTTGGTACTTGGACTTTGCTCTGAAGGGGTAGGGGATGTTGTGTGTATCTGTATTTCCTTGCCTATCGGAAGCAAAGGGCAGAGTGAATTGGGTTTGAAGACATCAGCTTCAAAATAATTTTTCACTTCACTTACACAAGGCAGAGTCCTGGGCTCTTCATGCTATTTAAAACAGCTGACTTATGGTAATTTATGATGGCTCAGTGCTGTACTTTGACTCCAAGGTTTGCATGCATAAGAAACCAGGAATGCTGAAAGCACCTCTATTTCCTTTTGGCTTAATGGATAGACAACAAATTTTCTTATTGGTATGTGTGAGTCGAAAACACTGATTTGGGGTTGAACGGAATGTGGGTTTTTTTGAACTTGAATTGCTCAGGTTTTACTTGTGTCTATAAACACAGGAAATCTGGAAGCAAAGGACTAGATTGACAAGAACGATTTGCCTCACAGAGGTGAGACAGTTTATATCAAGAAAGACAGTAGATCAGAAAACCTGGACTTTTAGGACCCAAATTTCAGTGCCTCCTCTGTTACGCTTGGAAGAGGAGCTTTGAAATTCTGTGTCCTGAGAACCATGTTACAAGAGCTTGAACCATTTCTTTCTGTATAATAAATATTCAGTAATCTAGAAAAAGTCCTGGATATCAAGGTTTTTAGGGAACACCTTGGTTCTTCATCTGCTGTTTATTTCAGGTGAGCATAACTTCCTTAGCAGGAAAGACTGAGGCAGACCCATCCCAGAGTATTCTGTGGTAGGGGATCTGCTCAGGCAGTGACTCCAAGTATGCTGCTAATGGCTTTTTCCCAAACTATAATGAGGCATCCAGTATGTATGGTAGGTAGTAGGACTATGTAGGAGAAGTTTGGAACATGTCTTATCCCTAATCAGAGCAAAGCCATTTTTCCATACTGTAAAACATTTTCTCAGTGCTAAGGCCTAAATATCTTTATAGAATTACAAAAAAAATCTGGAGTTCTTACCTTGTTGCAGCCACTTCTTTATGTAAAGAGACCTGAAAATATTTTTCAGAGTTGATTACAAGAATGGAGTCTTGTTTATCCATTTATTTACCATGACACTCCTCATGAAACTGCTAAGTGGTACTCAACATTATAGGAGATGGAAGAAGTGAGGCTTCATTCATGCGGTTCATTTTCACTCAAAAGGGTGTGCAAGATACCCTGTGGAGCAGAAAAGCTTGTGGTTCCGTGTACTCTCTACTGGCCTTTAAGAAAGCTTCCATTCCGTTTCTCTTTCAGCTTTCTTATTTGAGATTATAGAAGATGAGAGTTGATAGTATTGCAGTGAAAAGGCAATAGTGTCAAAGTTAAACCACTGCCAACAGGAAAGCCCTATCCCTTGAACTGCTCTCATCATTCTGGGTTTCTCTCCCCATTGCGACATCAGGAATGCAGACATTCTGCACCCCGTCCTTTCCTAGGCTGGTATTGAGGAGAGAGTGAGTTGAACGGTCTAGAGCAGATGGGGGGTGAAATTCCAGTTCTGAAAGACAGGTGTGATTTTTTTTTGTGTGTGTTTGTGTATCTTGTCTTGTGTGTAGCTGGCAGCTGCTTTCCACCTCCTCAGAGAGTCTTCACTTTGTCTTTATTCTGCCGTCAGCCATCTCTAATTGCCTGTTACTGTCCTTGTGCAACTGAACAGCCTGTTCATGAGCTTACGTTGCTCACACCAAATCATCTTGCTATAGGATGATCTGTAAGGATGGAGAGGACATTTTCACATACTTGTAGTAAGTGTTATCTTCACCTCACGTTTTGGCAGCACTGTACCTTACTCAAAATACCAGATGCTGTTCCCAAATGGATGGTATATCCTGGATGAGAGGTAAGAAACCAAGCTGAAACAACGTGGCAGGACAATTCCCTGTGTTTCAGTCTGCATGATCTAAAATGCTTTTGCAAAGAATTTTTGAAAAAGAAGGAAAGTTGCTTTCCATCTCCCCATGAATTCCTAAAAATTCTAAAATGGGGGTATTATGTTATTATATTTCTTTTGCTTTCCAAATGAGCAGTTGAAATAACAATGATTGACTTTGTACATCCCAGAATTGTTAAAATCATTTATAACTGAACTTGTCCCATGGCTCTGTAAGGTAACTGATGAATAATGAGCATATACTTCTGAATTAATAGGTTGTGTAGGAAGCTGACACAACACATTTCACCCTCTCTAAGGATATGTGTCTGCTCAGCTACTGGGAATTAGTGGCACAGTTTGGAACCAATGATGCAAGTTTTCTTGAAATGGAGCAGAAACCATGTGTTAGGGCATGGTCCCTTACCCTGTGCTTATCCTTCATTCTTGCCAAGCTCCAGTGTAAGGTTCCAAATCGCAGTGATTTCCTAATTATACAAATACAATTATGTATAGCAAAGACTAAATTTTATAGATGATACAGATAACTATGAAAGCTTGTAATTAATATTAGTGTATATATGTACACACGCACACATGCACTCAGACCCTAAAGCAGTTCTAAAGAGGCTTCTGTTGTGGGTTTTATTTGTCCAGTGCCATTGTATCCCACATATATTCTAAAAATACCTGACATTTCCATGCTATACAGGATCAACAAAATTGTGCCAAGGCCACAGCAATCCCTTTTGGAATCTACCTGATGTACTTACTAACGGTTATCCCATCCAGAAATCCCTTTCCAGTAAGATTTCTTTGGACTTTCGCCTCACGTTGAATCCACTAATATTAAAAAGTTGTGGTATAATCTCGACTTAACACTTGCTGTCTTGGGAGGTTGTGAGGGAAATTCGGCTATTCCAGAAGAATGGGATCTGATTTTTCTTTTACTTTTGCAGTGACAGTTTGATAGGGGAAGTAACCAGAGGCAGAAAATCTTAAAAACGAATCTTTTGTATTAGCAGAAAGACTGAAGTGCAGTTCCTGCTGCTGTTGAGTGGCCTTCAGCAGGAAGGGTCACACAGCTCAGGCACAAAATTCCTTCCATTTAAGTGCTTTTTCCAGGAAGAAACACAGAGCATTTCTTCCTGTGAATGTACAGAAACAGTGCTGTGCTGATTCTGAGTGGGCTTTAATGTGTTTGTAAATGTCAGGTGTGGGTTTTTTCATAGAAATTCTTAGTATTTTGTACCTTAGGTTATACTAAGGAATAGTCATTTTTTCACGTCCAGACCTTTTAAGAAACTCAAAGTTTAAATCTTCTATGAGTTGCCCACACTATTTTTCTTCCCAAAGATGCATTGTTTAGGAAGTTGTGCCTGTGGAACACAGAAAAATTCAGGTTGGAAGGGACTTACAGAGGTTAACCTGGTCAAACAGCATCCTCCACAAGCAAGCACAGATGAAAGATACCTTGAAAAGGGGTTCTTTAAAGACATCTTAAGTACTTCTAAAAACAAGAGCAATAGGGAGAAAAAAGATGGGGGGGAAATTTTCCTGTGTTGAAATGCATCCCATTTCATAAACAGAGATGCATTTGCCAAACCACTCTGTTGTATTTGAAAAGTCATGGCAGTCAGGCCAAGTCCTCGGTGACTGGAAAAAAGTAAACTTTGCTCCTCTAAAAAGAGGAGACAGGAAGACCTGGGGAACTGCAGCCTGGTGAGCCTCACCTCTGTGCCTGGGAGGATCATGGAGCAGATCCTCATGGAAGCAGTGTTAAGGCACATGCGTGGCAAGGAGGTGATCTGAGACAGCCAGCCCAGCTTCACTAAGGGCGAATCATGTCTGACCAATCTGGTGGCCACTTATGATGGAGTGACTGCAATGGTCAACAAGGGAAGGTGTCATCTGCCTAGAACTCTGTAATGCTTTCGACACAGTCCCACATGACATCCTTATCTCTGAATTGGACAGATGTGAATTTGAAGGTTGGACTGTCCAGTGGATAAGGAATTGGCTGGATGGACATGGCCAGAGAGTTGGGGGTCAATGGCTCTATGTCCAGGTAGAGGCTGGTTGATGAGTGATATCCCTCGGAACTCTATCTTGGTACTGGTGCTCTTTAATATCTTTATCAATGACACAAGACAGTGAGATCAAGTGCACCCTCAGGAATTTTGTAGATGACTGGAAGTGGTGCAGTTGGCACAGCAGAAGGACAGGATGCCATCCAGGGGGACATGACAGACTTGAGAAGTGGGACCACAAGAATCTCCTGAGGTTCAGCAAGTCCAAATGCAAGGAGCTGCACCTGGGTTGGGGCAATCCCAGTTATGAGTACAGCCTGGGAGAAGAACTCATTGGGAACAGCCCTGAGGAGAAGGACTTAGACATTCTCATGAATGAAAAGCTGGACATAAGCCAACAGTGTGCGCTTGCAGTTCAGGAAGCCAACCACAACCTGGGCTGTGTCAAAAGAAGGGTGGCCAGCAGGTCGAGAGGTGATTCTGTTGCTCTACTCTGCTCTGGTGAGACCCCACCTGGAGCACTGCATCCAGCTCTGGCGCCCCCAATATAAGAAGGAAATGGACCTGTTTGAGCAAGTCTACAGGAGGCCACAAAGATGATTAGTGGGACTGGAGCACCTCTGCTATGAAGACAGGCTGAGAGAGCTGGGGTTGTTCAGCCTAGAGAAGAGAAGGCTCCAGGAAGACTTTATTGCAGCCTTCCAATACTTAAAGGGGGCTTATAAAAAATGAGGGAGAGAGACTTTTTACATGGGCAGGTAGTGGTAGGACAAGGGGGAATGGTTTTAAACTGAAGAGGAGAGAATTAGAATAGATGTTAGAAAGAATTTCCTTACTCAGAGGGTGGTGAGGCACTGGAACAGGTTGCCTGGAGAAGTTGTGGATGCCCATCCCTGGAAGTCTACAAGGCCAGATTGGATGGGGCTTTGAGCAGACGAGTCTGGTGGAAAGTGTCCCAGCCCATGACAGCAGGGTTGGAACTGGATGACCTGTAAGGTCCCTTCCAACCCAAGCAATTCTATGACTATGAAATCCACAATGAAAAAAAGAAGGTGCTAATATTTGATATCGTAAAATCTGTACATTATGCTCATGTCATTTGGAGCTTTTTATCCTCTCATGTTGGATGGTTAAATTAATGCTGCCAAACAGAAATGTCCCAATACTTAGTTCAGGACAAATGGGAAGAGGTAGAGGAGAAATTGTTCCATCTGTTTTACTGCCCTTCTTTCGTGTTCCAGCCTTTCACTGCAACTCATGCAATTTGACAAAATTCCTGGGTGCAATGAGTTGTGCTATAGAGAATATACCCTAGGTGCTCTTAGGACATATTAAGTATTTGAATACCGATTAGATCCATAAAATGTGCTCATTTATTAGCAATAAATAATGAACCTTTTTGTAACAACTGTGCATAAATTACTTCCATCTGTACATAAATGTCACCTTGTTGTCCAGTGTCTAATGGAAGTTGTTTCATCCATCTTTCCACCAGGTCAGGTGTCTTAATAATCTTCTGATGTTTGCATTCTTCTGAATTGGCTTAACACTTTTATCACTGGCTGTTTCCTCGTGTCCAGCTTCCTCTTCCATATTTCCAACGTACATAAAAATCCCCTTCCTATTAAATAAAAAATATTATAATTGCAGGGATCACATCTTGATTGTTCCTACTTGGAACAATCTGAATGAAACAAAAAGCTCATGGATTTTGGAGAGCTGCCTGAAATGATCTTGAAAAATAAGTTGGACTTAATGAAAAATGTCCTATTTAAAAGAAATGGAAAGCTCAAAGCAGCCAGTTGTTTCTACATGATTTATTTTTTTGACATTTTTATCAAAACATCTTTTGTTTCTTCAAACAGTCTTTCATTAAATTAAATGTTTGGAAACTTCATTTTTTTGGCAAAAGTAGAAAAGATAACGGAAGTGGAAGCCGCTTAGACTTTGGTTTACTTATTTGAGTAACTCAATGTTTATAAATGCAGAACAATGTATCAATCAGCACTGGAACTCATTTATTTTCAGTAATTTTCTACATGGTTTTCTTGCTAGTAGTGTTTAGTCCAGGCTGGGTAGGTACCTACTTAAAGGAATTGTGAAACACATGAACTGGTCAGCTGGGCACTGCCTGGCCAGGAGAGTCCTTCCATTAGGCACAACTCTTGCACACATGGTAGGATATCAGGATTGTTGTGTCCTCCCTCCCAATGCCTAGCATTCCCCCTCTCTCAAGACACTCCTTCTCTGAGGCAAGGTGGTCTGAAACCTGTGTCTGAAAGGATGTTGCCCTCCTACATATGGGATTTTTTTCTTGGGCACAGAATGTAAAAAATACCACCATTTCAGAACTGCAGTTCTCTATCTTGCTGTGCTGAAATGCTATATAATATCTGGAGTGCCATACAAGGAAGTAATATTTCATGTCAGCAGTGTTGCTAATTAACATGTAAATCATTTTGCTCACTTTTCCCCATCGCAAGATTGGCTTAAAAAAAAAAGTCAAAAGATTTAAAAATGATATATGTATGCTTGCAACTTTTGCAAGCCACTAAATTTTATGCTTTTCAAGATTCTCTTTGCCTTCAGTAAGAACAGAATCTCATTTTAATTTTGAATGATAAATAAGTTTTCTCAGTCTAGGAATGGGGACAGTAAGAAAAACAACAAATACCATGATCCTGGCAATAAAACCCCAGAGTTGGCAGTCGTGGGTCAGAGAAGACAAGGCTTGGGAGGGAGCCAGAGCCTGCCTGTGAACAGGAGCGGCAGGCTGGAGACAGCTGTCTGGAATCTGTCTGGGCAGCAGGCACCCCAGGAGATGAGAGAATCATGCAGGGAAGCAGCTTTTTGCTGCTATGGGAGCTGTAACATCAGAGCTTGTTTCCACTTAAAGGGGGGTCCTGTTAGAATTGCAACTGGCAAACCTTGCCCACGAAGATGAAAGTTAGACAGCTTCCCAGAACAGGATTACATGAGCAGAAGGGAATTGCTGCATATATAAAAGCATCTATATTAGAGGTTTTGTTGACATGGTTATGGGGTTTGAGAATGGGTGTGTGGCTGTTTTTAGTTTTGTTTTTTTTTTTTAAATTGATGGAGAGCAAGGCTATATGAAAGGGGTACCAGTGTAGGGAGACACAATTTGCCTATCTCTAGGCACAGTTTTGAACAATTGCAATGAGGTCAGACCAGGATTCCCCAGGTGTTAGGACCTGTGGGGAGGTGCAGTGACCTTCGGTAGCAAAGCAGTCTTCTACTACTCCCATGAAATCTGGGAGTGCCTATGGAAATTCATTGTAAAGTCTGTGGGTTTGCAAAGCCCCAGAGCACATCCCATTCCTGGCTTTAGGCTTCTTGATCACAGAGGGGTTGAACCTACAACCTTGGTGTTACTAGCACCAGGCTGTAACCAACTGAGCTAATCTCAGGGTCTAGTGCACAGAAATCCCATGAAACACACTAACATTTATTTTAGGGTTAGCTGGAACCTGAATTGGAGGACATGTTAAAGAGGTTCAACCATATTATCTGTCCATTTTCTTTTCTTCTTGGCAGTTGCAGTTTAGACATAAATCATCTAGACTGTGCTTAGGAAGACCTAAGTTTCAGGACATCCCTTGGTGGATCACTTTAATTCAATCCAGCTGATGTCAGTTTGTCTAGGCTAGGTAAAGGAAAACTTGGAACCGTGTGGTAGCATAATGCAAGTATTTAAGCTTTTACCACTCGAGACAGGTCTGGAGTTTAGCATTGTGACAAGCATTTATAAAACCAGCATGTGTGGTAGATAGTGCTGGGCTTGAGCACAAACTTAGACCCAGAACTGATGAAGAGCACAGGCATAGCAAGAGAAAGGGCTGGCTGATACTGGGGATTAGAACAACATCTGAGGGTGTGGTAGGTTTGATAGGATGTTGCACTCTCTTACTTGCTGGTGCCTCCATATGCAAGTGCAAATAGCAGAGTTGGACCCAAAAGCAATGACTGCTGCTCACGTAGTGACCAGGTGGGCAGCAGCCTGTGAATGTGGTTATTAATACCACAGCAGAGCATGAGTACTGTGAATGAAGAGCTCCTGTTCCTCTACCCATCTGATGATCTGCCAACGCTTTAACCAGCCACTTAAAAACTTTTACTATCTTTTCTGATATTAGTCATAAAGATCCACACCATCAATACAGGCACAGATACGTAAATGGATAATATCTCGTGCAGTAGGTTCTGAAAATCATCGGCCTCCCTTCCGTAACTTAGCAGAGAACATGGGCATTTCAGATGTTTTCAGATGCTTTCAGATGTTCACTAGCATTTAGGCATGAATTAAATGCCTAAGGCTGTGTCTGCGTAAATGTTTTGGTTCAAAGCTATAGTATGTGAGTTGATTTGGCATGCAAACCAGTTTTGGTGTCTGTGAGGTAGCTTCCTTTAAGAGGAGCTTAATCAGAAGCTGAAACCCAACTGCAACACCAAATGTGCTTCAGCCCCTTATGAATACTAGGATGTGAACCAATGAGCAGGCTGCACAACCACAAAGCCCTCTGGCATGTACTGAGCATGCACAAATTACTAGAAATCTCCCAAAACCAGAAAATGCTTCTGCAAAATCCGAAATGTGCCTCCTGCTGTACGAAGGACCTGCTGTATTTTCAGATTTCTTTGCAACTGTGAGCCCTCAGTTCCTTGTGGCTCTTTTGTTCCTTCTCAGTCATCTACCTCATCTTTTTTCTTGGAAACCCTGACTTCTGTGGCTTTCTCCAGCCTTTGCTGTTCTTCTCTATTATTTTCCCTTTCCTATTGTTCTCTTCTTCAGTGGTGACATCCATGCCATCAGCATCCCAGAAATACAGTGGATGTGTAACTGTACACACTGAGACACTGATGCAACCCATGAATCGTGCTTTGAGAGGGCTGCCAGTGTACCCAGCAGCAACATAACCCAGTAGCAGTACCAGAACGTTGCTAACTCCTGAATTAAACTGAAGGAATGATGGCCTCGCTTTTGAAGATCCAGGCAAGTGCTTGGGGTGGCGTGACTGAAGTGTCTCCAGTGCAGACAGCTCAAATCAGTCTTTGGTGGGAGCAAACCACCCAGCCTGTTCAGCACTGAAAGAGTTTGAAGGGGCTTGCTTTTTCTGGCACTGGTTTGGGGCCCCTGGATTCCACTGAAGAGCCATGCATGGACACATCAAGGGATATATCTTTGGTCCTCTTTCCCAACCCAGCTGGAATCAGGGGAACAGTATCAGTGGATCAGCTTCCAGCCCCAGGGGTATGTTGGTGATCAGTTCTGGTGCTGTACATCTGTAAGCAACCACAGCACCATTCCTTGCTATTTCAGCCTTCTCTTCCTTCCTTCACACTTCCTCTTCCTGGTGAGCTCAAAATGGGGGAGGAGGTGATAAATGTAAATTGTCTTACAAAGTGACTAAAGGCAGGAGCTTTCCCTTTGTCTTTCCAAATCCCACAAAACTGCTGTCAGGGCTGTGACTGTGTCCCAGACAGAATATATGTCCCCATAAAACTGCTCACGAGCTCTCACTACTACTGAAACTACCATCATGTTAAAACATCTTGTTACTAGTGGCAACCATTTTCTGCCAGTCTAATTTTTGTGCTTTCAAAGAATGGGAAGGGATAAAGTAGCATTTCTTGTTTGCTTAGGAAGCCCCAGTGTCCTCTACATTCCTGCACAGGTCAGTCTCCCCTTTGCTCCTTTTGCAGACCACAGTCACGGCCAGTGATTTATCAACTCATCAGTCCCTGGTGCAGTGGGTTTTCCAGATACCTGCCAAAACGCAGTCTTTCCCCACTCTGGTACCTGTAAGCACAGGAGAGCTTGCAGACTGTTCAAGTGTGAAATGTGAGCCACATCTCTCCTGCCTTCTGCTAAACTGGCCTCTCAGCCATCCTCATTTTCCCCCAGCAGAATTATTTTGTCTAGCTCAGAGATAAAAATAGCTCACTGTTTTCTAGGGACAGATTTTAGAGAGACATTCTCAAGAGAAAAGCGCTGAGCAGCAGAACAAATTACCAAAGGAGTAAAAGTCCTTAATAAGCCAAATACCTTTGAATATACCTAGATGATCTGAGAATACAATTGTAAATGAAGAGCAACAATTTTTGCTTTTCCAGTCCATCTTTTCATTTGGTTGTTGTTCTGCTTCTTGCAGAATAGGCAAATATTTCCTCAGTATTCACACCCCTCTGGGCTTGCATCCATAAAGCACTGGGTGTAGTGCATTTTGTGAGAAAGTTTTGGCCCTTTTATAGGTCACAGACCAGAAAGACCAAAACCCACCATCTAATGTTATGTGAGAACAGCTGGAAGGCTGTGTTATGAGGAGATTATACTGCTCATGCATGACTTCCCAGGGACTTTTAGTTCTTGTCTCCCATAATCTCTGCTACAAGAAAACAGGAGCCCTGTTTCTTGAGAGTAATTTCTAATAATCAAAAATATTTAAAGATAGCTGTTGGAATACACTGAGTTTCTGAGCACTGCTGGATAGCCTTAGAAATAAGGCAGAACTTAAAACATTGCAGAGACATAATTTCATTTCAGCTTACAAAATTAGTTGCTGGGAGCTATGGATACATTCAGTTTAGTAGCCAAAATTTTACTCTCATACATAAATGTTTTGATCACTGGAAGTTAACTTTTACCCACCTCAGTCTTGTGCAGAAGATGTGAAGCCTTGCTACAAAAATCCTGGGAGATCTCAGAGGCAGCCTGGTGAGGTGCTCAGAGGTTTGCCTGGCTCCTTCTCCATTGCCATGTGCCTCTGCTGCCTGCCTCTATCCAGAAGTGTGCTGGCTGCAGCATGCTTGAAGTGGTTTTCACTCTAACTTGGCCAAACCTGCTCCCACCCTAGTCCTGGCAAGCAGACATGAGACACCTTGGGTGCATGGCTTTATAGGACAAATTGCTTCCTAGCAGAGTAGGCTTAAAAGTTTTTCATCTTTGCTGGCTTCACTTCCAGTGTCAGCTCAAGTCATGGCATCTAGTTTCAAGACTGGAAGCAAAATTACTGAGTAAATGCAATTCTAAATGCCAACCCCTTAACAACAAGGGGCATTTTTAGTAGCTTGATATCTTTCACCTGGGATCCTATTTCTATCCTAGCTGGAGGCTCCAGTTCAAGCATAGCTCTGCTTACACTGTGCAGAGAAAACCCTCAGAATTTCCTTTAAGGTTGGACTAATGGGTTATCACCCTGTCTGCTCCCCTGAACCTTCTGTGATGGTGGGCACTCCAAAGCCTCTCTCTGTTTAAACTGCCAATTCCAGTCCCCTTTGGTTTTACCTTAAATCTGTTCTTTTGCTTATTATCCAAAACCAGCATGTTTATACTGGGGTGATGAAACATCCTGGAGAAATAGCTTTTCCTTCTAGCCCAGACTTTTTTGTGGGTTGTTACTTTGTCTGGGATTTTAGAAACAGCTGTTGGGAAACTACAGGCCTGCCAGTCTCACTTCAGTGCCTGGTAAAGTTATGGAGAAGATTATTCTAGGAAGTATTGAAAAACACCTGAAAGACAACGCAGTCATTGGTCACAGCCAGCACGGCTTCATGAGAGGAAAGTTCTGCTTATCAAACCTGATTTCCTTTAAAGGCAAGGTAACCCATCTCGTTGATCTACGGAAGCTAGCTGATGTTATCTTTTGCATTTCAGTAAAGCTTTCGATACTGTCTCTCACAAGATCCTTCTGGACAAAATGCCCAGCACACAGCTGGATAAACACATCATGTGGTGGGTGAGGAATTGGCTCACTGGTTGAGCACAGAGGGTAATAGTGAATGGGGTGACATCAGACTGGTGACCTGTCACTCATGGGGTTCCTCAGGGCTTCACCTGTGCTCTTCAACATCTTCATAAATTACTTGGATGCAGGACTGGAAGGGATACTCAGCAAGTTTGCAGATAACACAAAACTGGGAGGAGCTGTTGGCTCCCTCAAAGGCAGGGAGGCCCTGCAGAGAGACCTTGACAAATCAGAGAACAGGACAATCACCAACCATATGAAGCTGAGCAAGGGAAAGTGCTGGATTCTGCAACAGGGATGGAGCAACCCTGGATGTTCATACAGACTGGGGAATGAGATGCTGGAAGGCAGTGCCATGGAAAGGGACCTGGGGGTCCTGGCTGATGGCAAATGGAATATCAGTCAGCAGTGCCCTGGCAGCCAGGAGAGCCAACCGTGTCCTGGGGAGCATCAGGCAAAGCAGCACCAGACGGTCGAGGGGAGGGATTTTCCCACTCTGCTCTGCACTGGTGTGGCTTCACCTTGAATATTGTGTGCAGTTTTGGGCACTGCAATATATGAAAGACATTAAGCTATTAGAAGTGTCCAAAGGAGGGCAATGAAGATGGTGCAGGGCCTTGAGAAGCCATATGAGGAGCAGCTGAGGTCACTTGGTCTGTTTAGCTTGGAGAAGACTGAGGGGAGACCTCATTGCAGTTACAACTTCCTCATGAGGGGAAGAGGAGGGGCAGACACTGATCTTCTCTGTGGTGACCAGTGACAGGACCCAAGGGAATAGCTTGAAGTTGTGTCAGGGGAGGTTTAGGCTGGATATTAGAAAAAGTCTCATCACCCAGAGGGTGGTTGGGTACTGGAACAGGCTCCCCAGGCAAGTGGTCACAGCACCAAGCCTGACAGAGTTCAAGAAGCATTTGTATGATACTCTTGGGCACACGATGACTCTTGGGGCTGGTCCTGTGCAGGGCTAAGGGCTGGACTTGGTGATCCTTGTGGGTCCCTTGCAACTCATCATATTCTGTAATTCTGTGATATTTTCCTTTAGTCTGCTCCTTTCAGACCATGCTCACGGGAGTCACCCAAAGCCCCCTAGATGGACAGTGGTGACAGGGTGCATAACATACAGACAGCACATTCCACATCGTGTTCCTTTTCTTCTAGATTCCTGTTCCTTACCATACGTGAATTTTGTCGTTTTCAACTTCATTCTGTGTAACTACAGTTTTCATGAGTCGTCTTTCCATAGGTTCTGAATGAGAAAATCAAATGTAGCTTGTCCCCTTTCTTGCTTTGGCACTTGTGTGTGTATACCTCTTGAGTTCTTCAGCTGTCACACTCCTTCCAGCCAAGGCAGCACTGGTATTTCTTCAGGAGGTTTTCTGAGTGTTGCCATACTCCTAAAGACTGTTTGTTCTTCAAAAGATGTATCACTGGATGATTCATTGCTCTTGCATCCTCCCTAGTTGTCAGTCTGTAGTTGCCCAGTTTCTTACATGCTTACATTGTGCTGTATATGCTTCTTCCTTTTCCACACTTGCAATGAATTTAGGGGCTCTCCATGAGAAGCGTCACCTTCTGTCTGCAGAGAAATGGTGGTGTGACACCTGTGGGTGGCACTGGCTCAGGAAGGAGGCATGAGGTGTTCACCTGACTGAGTGCTCATTGTATCTTCTGAGCTAAACATGGTCACTGAACAAGCTCTGGGCGTTGGGGGCTTGGCAAGGGGATGGTGAGGAAGGGTTTGTGGCTGTAGCAGTGCTTCCCCATAATTTATTACCAAAAGACTTGACTACACTTCTCGGCCAGTTTAAACAAAATCTAGACGTGATGGATTTATGCACTGGTGACATCAAAGAACACAATTCCTTTCTGTCTTGATTCCCAGTCCTTGTCCATCTCTGTGGTCTGACCCCCGCTGCCTGCTGATGCACATCATCTCCCTCTATCCAAGGCCAAATTCCCCAGCACTGGAGATAAGGTGTCCTTGGTCACTGGCCTTTGACTGTGTAATGCCTTACTGGGAAGTCATTACTAGATATGACAGAGTCAGATCCACCCTTCAAGACTATGGTTTTGGATGCAATAACTTGGAACAAGTTTAAAAAAAAAAATCTACAGGGAAAGAACCACAACAGTACAGTTGCCAGTGCTTAGGGTGGTGAAAGGCAGGCTCCAGTGATGGTAATCCTATGAGACAGTATTATATTTGGCACTCAGACACTTGTGTGATCTGGGTTTCAGGAATCCCTTAGCAAGACCAGAAAATAGTTTCCAATCTAAAAGAAAAAAATGCCAGAACCTGGGAGTGAAAACTCATCTTGTTTAGGTTATGGCATGCCCATGTTTCTACCCTCAATGAATCATGGAGAAGAAAGGGCCAGCCATTGCTCTCTCGCTCATCTTTAATTGATAGTGTTCCTTCTCTGCAGACTGAAAGTTCCAAAGAAATAGGATTTATCTTCAGAATTTATGTTTGGTTTTGTTGGTGGGAGAATTCTTCTGTTTTCTTCTTAACTTCAGAGAAAATGAATCATTGTGCAGTAGGAGGCTTGGACACACAGTTGAACAAGAATGAATTTCTTGATTTATGAACTAGACAGTGCAAACCCAACACCTTTTAGTAAGTATTTGTTCATGAAGCTTTTCTGTCTTCCACTATAGTTGAAACACTAATAGTCCACATTGCCTTAAAGTATTCTAGGAGCTTGTCAAGATTTTATTTTGTAAGCATACAATCTTCTCAAATCTAAGCATATATCTTCTTCCATTTTCTATTTTGATATTTTCATATTTTAATTATAAAGCATTCAAAATAGAATAATAGCCCACTAAATTTTTTCAAAATGAAAAGGTGTCAATTTTTAATATACTGAAAGCCTAATAAACTTCAGTATATATTTTACATATCAGCACACAAACAAAACACATTGTAGAATCCTTGTAATGTGTGAAATGTTATGACTCAAATAGCTCGTGATTAATAGTTATATATGTGTGTGTGTCCGTGTGTGTGTGTGTGTCTAAAGAGAGATTTAATATATGGTGACTGTAGCACCTCCTTAATTGAATATCTTTCAATTACAAGTCATGGTGCATCTAGTCTCTGAAAATAATATACTCCTTTAAGAAATTAATGCCAAAAATGGGTACGAAAAATCAGGTTTGGGATTTTTACACATTTGACAAGATGTTAGACATTGCCATTTTCACTCTTTCTTTTCTACTAGAAAGTAAGTAGTGAATTAATAAATTCTTTTCTTATACAAACAGAGAAACATTCTTATATACAGAAAATGAGATTGTAAAGTTTGCAAGGAATCTGAAAGGCAGGCACAGGACTTGTAAACATGCTGAACTGACTTTAAAAGCCAATAAATTTCAATTTGTGTGTGCCCATTGAAATCCATGTATAACCTTGCTATGGCAACAGCATTGCTGGGTAGAATTAACTTAGAGATAGACTTGGTATTACTTTACATCTTGTTTCAGACTGCTCAAATAACAATAGCAACAGAATGGAAGTGCCCTTTGTGCCAAGAACAATAAAGTGGATGCACAGAGTCTGAGAATTCTTGGCAACAAATACCTCACACAAATTCGACTCTAATATGAATTATTTTTAGATTTGGATTCCTTTCATTCGATGTGCAAAGGAGAAGACTACTTTGAGCAAGTCCCTATTAGTCTTTTCTCCTTTCTGGAAAAGGGTGCAATTCTCAGAAAAATGGTCTGCATTTCATTCCAGGAGAAATTCTTACTCATTTTAGTAAAATACGGAGGGTGGTTTTTTATTATTATTTCAGCACAGGAACTCAAAATTCAAATTGCGATATACTGACAAACTCCAAATTGTGGTGAGGGACTGGTGAGAGAGAAGGCTTTCCTTGAAGTCTCATAAGGAACTCCAGTTATCCCAGAAAATCATGGTGTTCAGTATTTCCAGTGAACCACCAGACACCTTCAATGAGCAGGTCTGTGTGGATGGTTGTCATGTTGCTACCTCCGACAGTACTGTCTTGCGCCTCAAAATATTTTTTCACATTGTTCCATTATTGTGTGAGACTAAATTTTCAGTAAGAGACGGAGAAAAAGGTGCATGTACACACCTTACAACTGTGGTGCATGTGAATTCCAACCTCTTAAAAAAGAAGACAATTCTAATTTTTATTTGTTTTAAAGGCTAATGTTTGGATCAAGCACAAGATTTTCAGGACCTATTTGTTGGGGTTTTTTTCTCCTGGCATATTGTGCTTCTCGTCCTTAAGAAAACTGTCTGCTTCTAGAGACAACAGCTAGACTTGAGCATGCTTTCACAAGTATTTCATCATCTTCATGTTCTAATGGTTATCTTAACCACAACACAGCCATGGTTTCTGCGCAAGAAGGAGGACGATTTTGGCTCTGCTCTGCACAGAACTCTCTTCTTCCCCTACTGAAATCAATGATGAAAATCCCTCTGAATTCAGTGGAAGCAGGGTTGAAACAGCGACTCGTAACAAAGACAGCATTGTTCAGCATTGCAGGGGTCTGGGATGCTGGTGATGCCTTTCGTCTTTGTGCTCACTTCCTCTGGCTCATTAGGGCTGTGGCTTTTGGTTTTCAGCTCCAGCACGTATGTTTGCTGCAGGCCCTCAGCAATGTTTTGTGGGCTCTGGTGCTTACTGAGCTATAAGGCAGGTGTTCCAGCAATACTTTTAAATGCAACATCTACTGTAGGGGAGTGGGGTCTCTCCTCCTAATTTAAATGCACAAAATCTAAGATTGGTTTGCATTTCACTCTAGATTAGATTTGAAGGGTTTGTTGATTATTTTTGCCTGCTTTTTTTTTTTTTTTTAAATTCCAGCAATAAAATAAAAGGTAACTTAAACCCCAAGAGGCTGCCTTAAGCACCTTAGCTCTCATCTTGATGTGTCAATCAGCAGTGTGTTTCCTTCATACAGGGTGTCAGCAGGCTTGATTTTCTATGCTGAAGTGGCAGTAAAACAGCATTAGGAGAGGCTGGAAAATTGAGAATTATGAGAGGTATCAAGACTTCAGTCTTGTAAGACGTCCCTGGAGGAGCAGTGATATATGGTTCCAGTCTAGAAACCGTATTCCAAACCTAGCACCCTGGTTAAGTGGGTGCAGGTCACAGAGAGTATTCCGGCAACTCCAGTGGAGAGAGGAGATAGACAGCATCAAGAGGATAGTGGGTTCTTTTTTAAGCACATGCATAAGCTTTCAAAGTGCATATTTTAAAATTCTGATATGTAGTGATACTGTTTTTGCAGGCTAAACTATTAAAATTAATTACCATCTATTTTAATTTTTTATAATTACTGTAAAGGTTAGAGAGATATATTTGTTCCAAATTAGATTTTATTCTCATGCTCAACTACGTGTTTAGATTAATTCTACCTGAAGTGGATGAACTATTTTGGTTTTATGAAGCAATCTGGGCAAATTTCCCAACTGGGCATTTTAAAAGGAGGAATCTGAAACATCAAATGACCTCATCATCCCTTGATGAAGAGACCTTCTCCCTGCAGGGAAATCTACATTTATTGTTGTTCATGCCACACTTCAAAAGCAATTCAGCTATAAATTGCAAAGATATAGTTAAAATACATTTTTAATTACTACTAGTATTTCCAAGGCTCTCAGAGGTGGCAGCTAGTTTGTTGAAACGTTGTCATATCTAGGTGCATCTGCTACTAGTGGAAGATAAAATAATTCTCTCTGCTTTGGTATTTCCAGGTTAGAATTTAATTCCTACATTTAATTCCCAGTTTCCCCTGTCTTCTTTTCTGAAGACTGTATGGCAGCTATGGAGGTTTTTTTCCTCAGCTTCCCCCGGAGTCCTTGGGGAGCCTTGGCTGTGGACTGTGCTGGCTCACTCTCCCTGATGGGTCCAGGTGCTGTGGCTGTACAAAACCAGCCCTTCCTTTGCACCTCCACCGGTGGTCCTCAAGGATGCAGGATGAGGCCGGAGCAGCTCCACAGCTTGGGAAGGAGCCCTCCCTGAAGCAGTGGAGGTACTGCTGCCCATGCCCTGCCTCCTGTGCAGCACATCTGACTCTGGCATCCAAGGTTAACAATAACCATGCTCTCCTTTTGGGCTGCCAGTGTTACAGAGCCTGTGTATTGTATCCTGCTTTGGGAGAGCTGGAGGAAGCAGTGTGAAACCCATGTTTATAAAAGGATGTGCGATATAAACTAACATTCCCTTTCTGATATCTGAAGATTTATCTCTCAGTTAAATTCCTCAAGGGAAAACTGCAAAAATTCAACCTCAGTGTTAATTAGGAACCCATAAATTGCATTTATCTAAATTTACATATGGAAGAAAAGGTGCTATGATAAAAGAGAGATTTAACTATACATCCCTCTCTGCAAATATAAACACAGTTTTCCCTGTGTTTATGCTAGACTGCCTACAAATTCATTGTAACACCAAAAAGGGATGCTTGGACCTGTGAGCACAGCTCTTTGCTGAGGCTGTGTGCTTTGGCAAGCGCAGTGGCTGGAGCATACACAGTAATGGTGACTGCTCTGCAGCAGCTCTGACCAGGACATGAAAGGCAAATCCAGGGCAGGATTTTGAGTAAGAAGATCTGAGGTCAAAGATGGGAGATGAGCAGCTGGGGAGGAAGATGCACAATTATTCTGTACCAGAAGGAAACACTGCCTGAGCAGCAAGGATGAGTAAACAGGATAATTACCAGGAATGTACAAAAGTATTAGTGCAATCATGGGATGGCCTTTGTTTGAGCAGAGAAAGAGCGGTGGAGAGCAAAACATAAAATCCTGGTTAAGAGTTGTAATAATAGAGATTTTACAGGAGTTCTAATAGTCATAGAGAAAAGGGGAATGAGGAAAAGTATGAATTAATTTTTGAGATATCAATAGACCTTGCAGGAGAAAAAAGCAAGGAAAATATGTGGGTCTAACTGCTCGCTCATAGTTGTTGGTGCAAATGCAATAGTAATAACTGGAGAAAAGGACTTAAATAAACAGGTATAAAAGGGAAGCAGGGTAGCACCTCCACTAAAGATAAGAAGGAGAAGACAAAAGAAAAAAAAACAGGAAGAAAATCTCAAAAAGCAAAGGATACACATGGCTGTTGAAGGTGAGGGAGAAGGAGGGAAAAATGAAAAAAGCAACTCTTATTCTTAAAAAAGAGGTGGAGGGCCTATTTCAATGTCTGACAGAGGGAGAAACTGGTAAGAGGAAGAAAAGGAAATCAAAATACTGGAAGCAGAAGCCTTGAGGTTTTGAGAAGCCTGGAGATGAGGGGGAGGAGGGAGAGCAAGCAGCAAGCAGAAAAGGAGGTGGAGCTGGGTAGGCAGCTAAAGCCTCCTAGGCTCCCAGGAAGAAGGAAAGAAACCCAGGAAAAAAAATGGTTAGTGAGAGGCTGAGAGGAAGTGCAAGGGGGGTGTGGAGACAAGAGCTACAGAATTTCAACTGGATCCATGGATTGCAGTGGGAATGAAGCAGGAGAGATGTGTGGTAATGGGTCCTCACACAAAGCCTCCTTCCTTTGTGTCTCATCGTGTTTCTGTCAATTTGATTAAATTAAGCATCTGATCTCATTATCCAGGTGATGGGTGGATGATGCGTAGACCCGAGGAGCACATAGAGCCTATAGGAAAAACTGATTTATGGATCAGTGGCCAAAATTTAAAAAAATCTCTAAAAAAACCCTAAACAGTGTGGACCCAAACAAAGCTTATCTTTTCCCATTTCCTTGATTTTTGTATTTTTCTTTTGATGGTGAAAGAACAAGATGAGAAACAAAATTCTCTGCATCTGATGAGAAGAAAAATATCTGATTTCAGGTCTTCATAAGGAATGCTAAAGGAACAAATTAGCAAATTTTTCCTCCTGCTGCTGCTGCAAGAGCTGCAGTCTCACTGTTTCCCAAGGGAGAGCACAGACCACACGCCAAGGAGCTGCATTTCACTCCTGACAAGAGGAATTTGACTCCACCTCTCTCTGATGACTCCCTGAGTGCTGGGCTGGTGAGTCCTTTGTCCACGATGCTTTGTACAAGGCACAAAGTCTCACCAGTGGTGACTGTGTGTGTCACCTGCCTGGGCTGTTCTCTCAGCAGGGAGATGGGCAGGTTCATACCCACTGGCAGTCCAGTTCAGGCTGTGGTTGTTAATTTAATTCCTCCATCTTTCACAAGCAGACATTGTGGGGTGGTGTTCAGGGGTATCTGCCCTCCCTGCTGGCAGCCAAAGCTGGTCCACAGAAGAGTTGCTGAGACAGAAGGAAAGTGAGAAAAAAGAGAATGGCTTTGTGGCCTGAGCCTGGAATAATATTTGAAGACCAGGGAAACAGATAACATTTGTTTAGACGGGCTGATCTTTGTAAGGGAACAGAATTATGTGGGATGATCTAACACAAACAGCCACCTTGAGGGAGGCACAGGACTCCCTCACAGCTTTCATGCTGAGTCCAGTGGACACTGGGAGGTGGCTGGAGCAGTGCTGTTAGCAATGTACAGAGGAGATGACACAGCACCTAGAGGCACAGTTGGTTGATGGGGCTTGGTGTCTCTCTCTGAAAAACTCCTACTAGCAAGGACCGGTTCATTTGTTCTAGAGCACAAATCCTATGAGAAGTGGCTCAGGGAGCTGGGGTTGTTTAGCCTGGAGAAAAGAAGGCTCAGGGGTGTCCTTATCACTCTCTGCAACTACCTGAAAGGAGGCTGTAGCAAGGTGGATGTTGGTCTCTTCACCCAAGTAACAAGTGACAGATTGAGAGGAAACGGCCTCAAGTGGTGCCATGGGAGGTTTAGATTGGATATTAATAAAAATTTCTTCACCGAGAGAGTTGTCAAGAACTGGAACAGGCTGTCCAGAGAAGTGGTTGACTCACCATTGCTGGAGTTATTTAAAAGACATGTAGATGTGGCACTTGGGGACATGGTTTAATGGTTAACTTGGCAATGCTGGGTTAACTGTTGGACTTGATTATCTTAGAGGTCTTTTTCTCTAAATGCTCAACCTAAATGCTTCTATGATTCTATAATTTGCCGAGCTCATGGTGCTTTTGGGGCAGCAAATATATATGCTTGTGTATAAATGTGGTGCTCAGAAAAGAAGAAATTAAAGGAGATCCTAGATCTTGCTCTGAGCCATGCCTTCCTCTCTGCACTGAAACTATGGAGCCCCTTGCACAGGCAGTGGGCAGTCTTCCTGGCAGGGAAACAGGATTCATACCTCTTTGTGGCTGTTGGCTTCCAACTGCAAAGAGGTGCTGGGTCCCAATCCCCCAAAAGTGCACCAGCAGCCCTGCTTGCTGAGGAGTTCCTCTGGCCAGTACCAGGGACTTCACAGAATCCCTGCAAGCCCCAGCCGTGTTCCCTGACATTGCTATTCCTCTTCAGCCATAGTGAATGGGCCCCTTTGGGCACATTTCTGTAGACCTACCAAGCATCTTGCCATGTGTGTGGCCTTGGTTCTTGCTGTTCCTCACTGGCCTGGGTAAAGTGCATGTGCTCAGTGCCAAAGCTCTCCCATTGTTCACCAAGTCTACCCCAGGCTTCCCTTTATCCCAGCTGCAAACTCCGCACCCAGGGCTGAGGCTGGAGAGGGAGAAGCTCTTGGCCAGTTGTTGCCATTTGTTGATACGAAAGTTTGAGCTCCCTGGCTCTCAGCACCATCCCTGTCAGTGGAGCTCAGGGTCACCTCTCCTGCTGTAACCGTTGCCCCAGCTGACGCCGAGCCTGCCCGCAGTGGGACTCAGCTGGCTTTGGCTGAGAGCACGGTGTGCTCTCGCTGCTGAAGTGAGGTCTGTTTAATACTTGTCTGCACTCAATGTGTAAATATTATGAGGAATGTGTAAAAAAAAATCTCCTGAAAGACACTTTACACAGATGTTACCATGAATAGATTATTGTCCATTTATGGCTGAGGGACAGACTTTGTAATTTACAGTTAATTTTATATCTCTGTGATTTCTGTGGCAGTGGGAGTAGAGAGCAAAAATCTATTAATAACAAAGAGGACAGAGTTAGGATCTCTGTAATAGGAGAAAGAAGGATGGCGAAAGGGTGATTTACGGTTACTCGAAGAAAACAGTTTTATCTGTTTGCTCAGAGGGAGACTGCCTTCTCAAGAAAAAAATATTGCTATGTAAACAGGGGGTACATAGTCATTTATAACGAGACAACTGAAATAGGCAATATGAATTACTTCTTCGTAAAAGTACAAATAAATTTACTGCCGCTTTGACAACAATCTTATCAATGGTCAGCACCCCCTAAATTAGCCCCTGAGTATGCTGCTTTAGACTTTCCTTTACCTGCTCCACATGCTACGTGACCTCCTCTCAACAGCTTTATCTCAGGGAGTGGTTTTTGTACAACTGAGACTCGAAAGTGCTGCCAACATTTAAAAGAATCACAGCAGAAGAAAGCTCAGAGATTTTCTGATAACCTTAAAAGCAGTGGGGAATGTAGGCTCACTCCAGGCATGAAACCCAAAGTGGTGCTAGATCCAAGGGAAGCTCTTGGCTCAACCTTTGCTTATCGATGTGCATGGTAAATACAGGCTGTTAATGCCATGTAAAGTGTGTGTTAACAAATAAACATAGAGCTATGAACCTGGGTCACCTTATTGAGTCAAAGGAGCCTCAAAGATGTCTTTAGTTGTGGGTTTAGTGGGCCGAGGACACAGGGACAGGCTGAAAGAGAACTAACACAGCAGAAGACACTGGGCTCTAATGCATCTCAACATTTGGGTTTGATCTTTATACTTACTAAAGGCCCATTTAAGAACACTCCTGTCCCAGGAATGCATATGCAACTAAAAATAGCTCAAAATAATTGTCAGCTAAAGTCAGCCCACCTGGTGGCTGCAAACACAGTTATCTCCTGCTCTTTCCTTCCTTCCTGCCTGCCTGCCTGCCTCCCTGGGCTCAGTGTAACCAGAGCACAGGTGTCTTCCCGCACACCAGCACTAGAAAGATGAAGCAACCACTCTTCTGTTAAACCAGTGGGGGGTTGATCACTTGTGCTGATTTACTTGTGAATCAGAGCAGGGTGATGCTAATGCACTGCAGATGCTTCCTTTCCAAACCTCAGCAGTCGCAGAGGGAGCTGATGAGATGGGACACATGGGACAGCTGCCCCACCTGAACCGCAAAGGAACAGATCCCACAGATCTGGCAGAGGGAGGAGGCAGTACTGCACCAGTCAAAGCCAAACATAACCTTGAGAAATGTCAGCACAGGTAGTAGGAAGTCCCATTCTGGGGTTTACACCTTTCCTCTGCTACTTTCAGCTTCTCTTGGGACTCTTACAGTTACCAGTTGAGGTCTTTTCATCACAGCTGAAGGGAGATAAGCAGGCATAGACAGTTGAATTCTTTTATTTAGCTAGACTTTTTTAATGTAAAATGCATCTGCTTCATGTTCCTTTGAAAGTATATCTTCAAAGACAGCAATTGCTTTTGGCACAACCATGTTGATCCAGATCTAACTTGAAGGCAAGACAGGGCAGAGCTGCTCAGCCAAGTCCTGCTCTTGGAAGTGATCACCAGCTGTGGACATTTTGTAGAGGTGAGACAGGGTGCAAGAGAGCACTGAGCAGTTTCTCAGCTTTTCCAGGAGTTCCTATGTGCATATGTACACATTACCCAACCCTCTGTGTTTCCATATATGAAACAAGAGTAAAGATCACTTTTCTAAATAGCTTTTGGATCTATAGAGGAAAGACACCACATACAGGACTTCTGAAAACGTAATCAGGCCCAAAAGGTATTCTGCAGGCCAGGTCCTGTCTTTAGCTTTAAGGTGTTAATTTTAGCAGTCCTGTAAGGACATGCTGCCGCCTTTGCATGTGAGCTGGTCCCTGGACCTGTGAGTACCATGGAGTATTTGGGGGGTCCCAAATGGTCCCACACTGCTCTGAAGGCCAACTCATACTGAAAACACTTTCTGCTTGGATGGAAAATGGAGCTGCACAGTGTTAGCCCCATGTTTTGACACAGGTTTTATTTTTATCTTTGTGTGTGTTCATACTCTGAATGATAATAGGAAATGTCAGGTTTTACCCTGAATGACAGATACTAAATATGTTGGCAAGAAAACAAAATCCACGGCTGTTCTCATGCTTCTTGCTTCCTTTCAGTAAGTTTTAAGAAAAGGCAGCACTGGTATGTCTGCAGCAGCCCCAGGCACTGGGGAGGGAGGAAGGTGGGTGTGCACCTGCCATGCTGTCCACTCTCTATGTCCCCACCAACTCAGCTACTACTGATTGTCCTGAATTCTCGTTTCTCAACCTGCCTCTCTGTACAGTAGTGTTGCACCTAGCTGGAGGGGCAGAGGCTGCCTCTTCTTCTACTTGTCAGCCCAGTCCAGCAAGGGACACCTCACTAATGGAAAAGGGTTTGACCCTCAGGGACTGCCACCACATTTCTTGGGCAAATGCACTTGTCTCCAGCCACTGAAAAGAGGCAAGACTTCCTTCTATATGCTTCTTTTTAACCAGGAGGGACATGAGAGAAGGAGCACAGGAGGTCTGAAGTGAGACACCTCTAGAGTAGGAGATGCTCAGGAGACACCTCATGCCAACCCTTTCCATGCACCCCTCTCAGTTCAGCTTGCGCTTGTCAGGCAGGCTGCTTGCACTGCTAGTTTGAAGGATTTTGGTTCAGGAAGGATCTGCATTGCCCTTTGGATTGAGGACCCTGTTCCTGACCTGCCCAGCAAAGCAGCGTTTCTGTCTGTCTTGACTGCAGCCCTCCCAGCTGGGAAATATCTTGGTTGCCTACTGCCTCCTCGCCAAGCCCTAAAATCACTCACTAGATTTCAGAAATTGGGCCAGAGTGAAGAACCATTCAGAGCTGATCAGAAACACTGTGGGGCAGCAGGAGAAAGGTGTCAGATGAGTCAAGGCATTGGAGGAGAGTGGTGTTGTTTATAGGGAGATGCAGAGAAATCAAAAGGTTAGATAAGACAAAAGGAAAGAAAACCTCACTGCTGTGCAGCTGATGGGTAGGTGAAACCAGAGAGGCTGAAAGAGGGAAACTCTGATACTGAAAGATGTCATTACTTACAGTTCTTCAGCTGATCTAAACACATTCATGCCCAGCACATTTTTTCCCAATGGATATCCATCCTTCTTGTGAATCCAGGTGAATTATGTCCAAGCTGCCAGTACTCTCTATGTTCATACTACCATAAAATATGCAATTGATTTTATACAGCATGAGGTGCTCTTTTAAAGTTCATGGCTGCCTGCTACATAATGAGACTCTTGTTTCAGAGTCTTTTCTGTTGCTTTTCTCCTGGGTGTGATTAGATAGTCAAAACCAGCAGTCACTACCACCACTCATACTGTGTCTTTTGAAAGCTTATATTGCTCTCAACTTGCTTTGATTTGATTCTTGATAGCTCAAGAATTCCTCATAACTATACAAAAAAAAATATTGGTATTTCATTAGAGTTCATTAACAAACTTTATCAACTCTGGAGGAGGTTTGTCACTGTGGAAAATTCAAAGCTAGACCCACACCAGATCATTTCCCATCCTGCCTTTATTATTACTTGTATAAATTGCTTCTCATTTTGTTAATGCACATAGTTTTCATACTAAGCACAGGTTGGAACAAAGGACTCAATAATATTTAATGGGATTTTTTTGCATTTGTGTTCTCTGGGGCTTTCGGCTGGGTTCTGAACACTACCACAGCTAACATAGATGACATACAGTAAATGCTGAAGCCTGAGCAGATAAAAAATAAGTTTCATAATACATAGAAGAGGATATGTTTTCAAATCTCCTGGGCTTGCAATTCATCCTATAGTTGTTAGAAGCCAGCAGAAGCAATGGCAGACCCATTAGTCAGTGGGATACTCAAGGAGGATGGTGATGTTTCTGAGGACTGGAAAAGATATACACACACATTTTAATATATTCAGAAAGAGAGGGAAAGAAGCTCTCAGGGACATATAAAGCAGTCTGGCAAGTTTCAGTTCTCAGAAAAATACTGGGAAAAATAAGAATATAGGAAAAAAAAAAAGGCACAATAGCCAGTGCATATCTGTCAAAAGTGTGTAATGTCAGATACATTTAACCTATTTCTGAAACCAGCAAGATACCTTTTTGATAAGAAAAAATAAGCTGAATTCACATTTCTTGTAGTGATTGTCTAGAGATCCATTCAAACTGGATCCCATGTCTCATGGCCATAGTCTTTTCTAGCCTAATCGTCATTAAACAAGTGCATGCTCTGACTCTGCCCAGTTATAATGTATAGTTTGGTCACTGCCCATGTGCCCTTAGATCCCCTTGAACACCTAGATGCTTTATGACTGAAGCTTTTTTGATCTACCTTTAGATCTTCAGCTTGGATGTTAGCTTGATTTACCCCTTTCATTCTCCCTGAAAGAGGAGAGGCATTTTTATTTAACCTTTGATATTCAGCCCCCTGGAACTGCTGAGCCTTCAGTCTCCCCTGAGCCCTAGTGCATATGGACATAATGTGTTTTTTGAAGTTCCCTTTGAAGTCCAGAACTGGTCACCACACCTGGAGTAGAAAGATGTACGGACACCCTCTGGAACACACAATTTGGACATACAACCCACTTGCTGTAGATAAACCTCCAACACTGTCAAGAGTTTAACCTTGGGATTCAAAACCAGTAACATAAAGCTCTGGAGAAGAAAGTCTGCAGAAATTTCTGCTCATTAAAATTTCCTGTGTCTTAACAAAGGTTTCTTGATGCTTCCATATCCAAGTGTTGACATGGAAGTATGATACTCTAGATGAAGAAGCTGAGGGTGCTCAATTTTCTCTTTTGTGCAGAGGAGACATTTATTTTGGGGTTGTGTATGACATATCGGATTTTCCTTTTAGTGCTGTAACAATCAGGTACTGAATACACTGCCAATTACCTCAGTCTATTCTGCCCAGAGTTTCAGCAACAGCCACATTAAGTTTTCCAAGATACTCAAGCTCATATGTTTCCTTGGACTTCTACAGAAAATTAACCTAACTTTTTCCAGGACATCTGTAAATTACTCTTTTCAATCTCTAATACTCCAAAAGGTAAAGGCAGCTGTAATTGCAGTCAGCACAATCTTATGAATGCAGTTCTGATCCCAGGATGAAAAGATACTGTTGGCGAGGGACCATTTTCTCTGAGGATGGAACCTATAACCTATATTTCATAGCAGGCAAACCTATTTTTTTATTAATTTGCCTGGTAGTCTGCACAGGTCTGGTTCACCTTGATAGGAATTGATTCTGCTCATCTGATGTGAATTGCCTGGACTGAAGGACACAATGTTGCCCATTAGTTTGGCTAAAGCCAAATCTGACTACTTGGACCTCCTTTCAGGCCTTCACAGATCCCTGTATTCTTTCAGAACATTGAAAAATAACTTTTCCTTGGGTAAAGATGTGCTGAAATTTCTGTTCACTTGAAGTAACCTGAAAGAAACCACCATGTCCTTGTGAACACTGTCTGTGGTCACCAAGGGAAGAGTTGACAAGTGAGTGATCTTCTTCAGGATGTGTTGATCCATCTATACATTCACTTTCTTTTCTCCTTTTCTTCTTCACTGCAGCCTAATAAGTCTCCATGAACTCTGACTGAAACAGTCTGTGGGGTTATGAATGCATGCTAGCCTTTATCTTGGCTTGAATTGGAGTATCCTGGTAGATATTGATAATACTGATAGTTCCCTGTCTAAAATGCTTACAATGCACGTCCATCCAGATATTGGATATATGTTTGTACAGCATTCTTGGATAAACAGCAATGACTCAGAGAAACAACCCACCAGCGACTTCAGCAAGGCTTTGGTATTGCTCCACAAAATTCTCACAAGAGCAAGCTAAGAAAATACCAACTAAATAAGTAGTAAACCTGCTGGAAAGATGTGCTCAAGGGTAGTTATCAGGGGTCCGTGTTTAGACTTGAAGGCCCCTGAGAAATGCAGGGAGGAGTGTTTTGCCTGCAGTAAAAAAAAAAAAATAAAAAAATACTGGCCTGAGAAAAAGAGAAGGAATTTGATTTGATTTGTCTGGAGAATATAGGGCTGAAGCAGGGAGAGGAGAGGATAGAACTATGGTAATGTTCTTCTGGTTGTGATTCCCAGACAAGGGGGCCAAACTAGCTCTGTGTGTACTATGTGTAGGGCAGCAAAACATGCAGAAAGACATTATGACAAACTCAAGAATAAGTAAGCTCTGGAACAGATGGCCTAGGAGACCTGCAAGTATTTTGGAAACAGGTTGTAAAATATCTGTAAAGACAGATTTAGATATAATCAGATTTAGAGATGGGGTAAGGCGGCCTCTTTACTTTCTGTCAGTCCCATCATATATGATTACATGATCCTGTTTTTATTTTTTAATTCAGTACCATATTTATGCCATTACATGCTGTATCTGACTTGTGAACCTATTTACCTTTTCTTCAGCATTTCTTCTTCTGGTATGGTCCCTCCCCCCTCTCCTGCTCTCTGATGGCCTTACTTCAGTGTCTTTGTTGTCCTTTTCCTTTTCCTGAAAGGCAGCTTCTTCTTTATCGGTAGTTTTTCTGACAACACCAGCTTGTAAATTTCTTGCAATTTTCTTCAGTTACACATTCAAAGTAGATGTTTTTACCCTCAGATATTTAAGCACACAAAGGTGAATCATTGGGGTTTGTTCCTTCTTTAGGTTCTCAGAAGGGTGATGTGTTGTGCCCTCCCAGTGACACACAGCTTTCTCTTACACCTGTGGGACAAAATCTCTGCATTGAGGGTTTAAACAAAAGTGTGGCCTACAAGCTTAGAAACAAACAGAAGGATAAGAAAAAAAAAAACTATTACAAGAGAGTCTTACAGATGCTTATTTTCACCCCATGTTAGAGGTTTAAACATCCCATGTCAGAGATTTAAAGACCTAAGTGGCAAGCCTACTTGGCTCCATGCATTATCAACTGAGTCAGTGGGAGAAGCATTTCTGGTGGGTGATTCAACCTGACTGACACCCGAGATACCTGCTCACATTGCCAACAGCAGGGCTTGAGGGAGACTTGTCTTCTGGCTGGGGCCCTCAGCCAGCTGGCCAGAAGGCAGGAGGCACTTGGATGTTGCCAAAGGCACTGTTGTGACCAGGAACCAGTGAACCTGCTTAGCTAAAGGAAGAGCAAATTTTTAAGGAGCATGGTAATTGCAGTAATACTGTCCAGAGACAACATTTGCTGCATTGTTTCTTCAGTGCTACACAGGACTGTAATATGCTCCAGGAACCTCATTTTGAGAACTCTGTTTTAGTTATCCTTAACTGTGTTGATGTTTAATTTTTGCAGGTTTTGTCCTGTTAAAAAAAAATTCATTTTATCTGAAGAAAAGTGAAAACTTGGTGAAGCTGTGGACAAATCCTGCCTTTTTGCTGATCTGGAAGTGACAGAAAATAAAATCCTATCTAAGATGAGCTGGGGAGTGGTGCTTTGACTCATCTCAGCTTCCTGTAAATCCTTATCTCCTGTCCTTGGTTTGACCCTTAGTTGTAATTTCTACCTCCAGTCAATCCAGGTTGGTTGGACTGCTTCTTCCTGCCCAGCTCAGAGGGATGGACAACTTCAACTTTGTATAGATACCTAAGGGATTCAAAGCAGAAGTCCCTTTGACTCAGCTCTCAGTTTCATGTCAGGCTTGTCGTTTGATTCCTCGAAAAAGTGGGCCTTCATTCATCTGAGAAAAGCCCTGTCTGAACTGGGAGAGCTCTCACTGTCGTGTTTTATCACCTCTCCATTGCTCCCTTCTTTTCTGTTTCATAAATCTTATCTTCACTCACGAGCAAGACCAGTGCTTCTTATCTCATTTCTGGCCTGGAATATGTCCACCATCCACCATTCTGTTGTCATATCATCCAGCAAACACTTTTGAGTATCAGCTCATGGCCAGCACTGCCAAGGGGAAGTCCCCAAAGCCACCTGCATGAGCCTCTCTGGACTGTCCTTTGGTGCAGCCACACCAGGCATTAGGTGTGCAGGACTCTTGTCCTTGTGCTCCTCCATTAGTCAATACTTGCCTGTTGTCTGCAGTGCTATATTTAAAGACTGAACTACTTGGAGCACACCCTGTCCTTTCCTTTTGTGATTGCAGAGTACCTCATATAATGGGGTGTTGCTTCATGACTTGTGCTGTTCAACACGGACACAAAGCAAATAAATAATATTATTTATTTGGCCACTAAGAGCCTTTCCTTACTTCCTGATTTTGTCTTTCTTTTCTTCATTTATTGTTTTCTTCACTGTTACAGCTATTCTTATTTAAATGAAAGAACCACTCAGATACAGCTTGTTTTTTATCTTCCCAAGGAATGTTCACTTCTTAGTCCAAGGTTAAAAATACTGAATTCTGAATCAAACAACATGGAGGTTGTTTTTAATCAAATTTATCTTGGCGGGCACTGCTGTTGTTTGGGAAAATAATCCATTCTGTCTCACCAAAAGCCTGTGCATAATATTGAAGCCAATCCTTAACTTGTTTGTTTTTCTGTTTGCTCTGATCAATACCTCAAAGAAGAGGTTTTTTGTGTTAAAAAAAATAAAGTAGCCTCTACTTTTCTTTTTGATCACTTTTAGAACTGCTACTGAATAATTAACTTTGTTCCTAAAAAACATCTTCACTTCCCCACAGGTATATCACTAAACATGGCATGCAAAACACAGGACATTTACAGCTTCAGCTGGGTAAATTCCTATTTTCCTTTTTTTTTTAAATGCAAATAGCAAATTTGTCCCCAAAGGTTGTTTTATTTATTCACAAACTATTTGTATATCTCAGAAAAATAGGTCAAGTAGTTTTGGATAGATGCTGGATACTTAAGCCTATCAGAGAGAGGATATCCACAATTTGTGCAACGCTCTATGTTCAGTAATATCCAGGGAGCAGAAGACTTACATGTAAGCCCTATTTCTGCACGTGGGACCTGAACCCTGCTTCCCCAGAGAGTGGTCTGAGCAGCAGCCTGAGGGGTATTTTTAGAAAAGGGCTGAACACAGAGTTCTTCTGCAGTCCTACTCAGGATGGGATATTGCAACACCCTTACTAATTTTGCTGTTATTCTGCTTCAGGAATAGAAAAGAGAGACACAGACACTATAGCAAGATATGAAGTGTTAATAAAATTCAAAGTTTTGTATGCTTTTTTTTTTTCTAGCAATGACTGTAACTAAAATTTGTATTTAGATAAGCAAAAGACATGAAGTTTAAGGTATAAAATACCAGATTGTCGTTAAGCCATAGGAAATTTCAGCATCTGTTGAGCTTGGGCAGCAGCCTGATGGAAAAGCAGACAAAAGATGGGACTGGATTTTTAGTATGACCAGCATGATCTCCACTGGTATGTTTACTGCAGCCCAGAGAAATAATGGCTCTGTAAATGAGCCACTGAAATAGTAAGAGTTACCTACATATTCTATTTATTCTATAACAGCTGTTAATCTTACTCCTGATTTGTTAAAACAGATCATCAGATCCTGATTTTTGTGAGCTTAATTTAAACAGTAATTAACTGTGCATTACATATGCATATTGCAATGCAGAAGTCTCTAAGAGTAAATGAGCGTGGGGCTGCAGTCCAAAAAACAAGTGTAAAAAACTATTGTTGAATTCCTGAGTGAGTGCAAAAAAAAGACCAGTTGAAGAAACAAAACAGCTACTCTATTGCAAGCCAACCCACGCCAATAGGATCCCAGATACATGGTGAGGAGAAAAGAGAGGTAGTAACCTAAGCCACATCCACCAGAGCCTCCTGCCCAGAGTATCCCTTCTGAGCAAGTTCTGCTGTGATAGAGTTCGGCTGCTTTCATGGCTCACAGTGAAGAGAAGAGAACCAAAAATTGGGATGAGAGGAAGTAAATGTCAATGTTTACTCTTGGGGAAGTGAAAGAAATAGTTATCTGAAAGGTGAAGTGCAGGTACACACTGAACTCAGGTGGACAAAATCTGGCATGTTGACCCTTGGTCCAGACCCATGATTTAATTCTAAAACTGAGTTGAACAGGACATCTAAATAGTGGTTTCTGTTGTGATGAAGTTCAGTGACAAACCAGATGTGCAATGAAAAGACAAACCTTTAATTACAATGCTTCCAATGCCTGAACACCAACTTATGCTCTTGTTTCATGGTCACATCCATGAGAAAGTCCACATCCTGGCAGACCTAAGTCCTGCTCCCCCCTTCTACTGCTCACATGTCACCTCTTTTCCCTTCTGTCAGTGCACACATTTGTGTGGCCAGGCAATAAACTGGCTCTGGGAACTCATCTGGCTTCAAACAAGCCCTTTGTCCTCCAAAAATGATTACCCCCAAACCCATGCCTTTAGGGTGAGCCACTGACGACAAAACCCTGGGTGAGGTGGCTACAGCCTGCTCTTGCTCTCTCTCCTTTTAGGGATATTAGCTTCTCAGGGTCAAAAGGGGTCAGAAAAAGAAAAGCATCCCAAATTGTTCTAAGTTTTATTGGGAGGGATTTAAAAAATTGTCTGGTCCAAACCTCTGTACTAAGACAATTAAGTTGTCTTTGTTCTTTGCCTGAGATACTCTTTTTCTCTCTGTTGTTGTTAAAAACCTTCAGTGAAGGATGCCCTTTTAGATTCAAGATAAAACAAGAAAAAATGCCACTCTTCTATCTTCCTGACACTATCTCTTCCTTTTTCCTCCCTTTTGACCTATCTTTACATATGAATCTATTGAATTGTGAAAGAGATTTGAGTGATGTGTTCTCCAAAAATTGCCTGTGGTCTTCAATGTACTTATAGTAAACCATACATTAATACTCCTTAGGAGATGAAGGAACAAATACCTCAGCATGTCCACACCTTCAGCAGGTATTTGTTTTTAAAAACAGGCATGTAAACAGCCATGTTGGAACTTGCAAAGCTTCCTGGTGTAATTACGACTGTCCTATGACTGTATCCCTGTATGATGAACACTCTTTAACATAATTCAATGCAAACATTTGATGAGTGAAGAAAAACCTTGCTTGTTTGCCGGAAATAGATTCCATGGGATTACAGTACTAAGAGATGTCAGGTCCTTGAAATGTTTGAGGAATAAATTTTTGTGTTATTAAAACCCATCTAAAAAGATTATTTGGTTTAGATGGTTAGGGTAGCCATACTTAAGTCTCCACCTTGTTTTAAATACCATCTGAATCAGTGCATAACTGGCAATAAACAAGTATTTTTAAATCCTGATTCTCTGAGGAGAGACCTCAAAAAGGTACTACCAGAGTGGTGAATTTCTGGGTATGTTCAATGGAAAGCAAAAATCTGTTTGAATGGATTGTACCTGAAAATCTTTCCTAACAGGCACACGGTGTATTGGATTTGCATAGCAAGGTTTTGGTGGTGGGGAGGGCTGCAGGGGTGGCTTCTGTGAGAAGCTGCCAGAAACTTCTCCATGTCTGCTGGAGCCAATGCCAGACAGCTCCAAGACACTGGCCAAGACCAAGCCCATCAGTAATGGTGATAGTGCCTCTGGGATAACGTATTTAAGGACGGAAAACTGCTGTGCAACAGCAGCTGAAAGAGAGGCATGACAATATGTGATAGAAACAGCCCTGCAGACACCTGGGTCAGTGCAGAATGAGGAGCAGGAGGTGCTTCAGGCACTGGAGCTCCAATTCGCCTGCAGCCCCATGCAGACCATGGTGAGGCAGCTGTGCCTCTGCAGCCCATGGAGGTCCACGGGGGAGCAGAAATCAGCTTGGATTGTGAAGGACCTCATATTGAAGCAGATGAATGTGCCCAAAGGAGGCTGAAACCCTGTCAGAAGCCCACGCTGATGCAGGCTATTCCTGAAGGACTGCATCCCATGTGAGGGAACCACACTGTGAGGAATTGCAACCCCCATTCCCCCTCTTCCTGCACTGCTGGGAGGAGGAGGAGGAGGTAGAGAAACTGGGAGCAAAGTTGGGCCCAGGAAGAAGGGAAGGGTGGAGGGAAAGGTGTTTTAAGATCTGGTTTTATTTCTCATTATAATACTCTGATGTGACTTGTAATAATTTCCCGAGTTGAGCCTGTTTTGTCTGTGACTGTAACAGGTGACTGATCTCCCCCTGTCCTTGTCTCAACCCACGAACCTTTCATTACATTTTCTTCCCCTGCCCAACTGAGGACTGGAGTAAGAGATTGGCTTGGTGGGCACCTGGCATTCAGCCAAGATCAGACCACCAAACAAGGTTGTGTTGGAAGTGAGATGTCCAAAGAAACCATTGGCAGATTCATAGGCTTGTAGTGTGTAAAGAAAGGAAAACTGGTCATGAGAGCAAATTCCAGGCTGCCTACAGTAGACAGCATTAATTGTCTTTGCAATGTGGGAAGACCCAATGATTTGTCTCTATGTGAAGAACAAAACTTCAGCATACAAGGGTGCACTAAAGCAATCCAACCCTCACAGATGTCATTTGTCCCTAAATAAATCTATTGTAGAGTAGTAGTTTTAATTTTATCCATCTGCTAATCTGCAAGGCCACTTCTTCAGTCCTTCTCATCCTGCAAAGGCACTCCTCAAGTCAACATCTTCTCCCTGAGATTAGTTCAGTTGTTTAGAGCATGGTGCTAATAACACCAAGGGAGTGGGTTCAATCCCTGTATGGGCCATTCTCTTGAGAGTTGGACTCAGTGATCCTTGTGGGTCCCTTCCAACTCAGAATATTCTGTGAAATCTGTAAATCCTCTGCCCCTCAGGTCACTCAGTCTGTTGTTCAGTATTGTCAGGATATAGCCAACAGATCCTACGTTCTTTGTATCTATTTTTGGTCATTTATTGGTGATTGTATACATATAAAATTGTCATTGTTCTCTATTTCTTAAATTTACTGTGAATATCTGATACACATCTCCAACCGAAAGTTGTTTAAATGGTGCTCTAACAACCTTTTGTTTCTCCCCGATCTACAGTTTAGTGAAGACATTATTTATGTTCAACTGTATTCTCACCAGCACTCCTTCCCTTGCCCATCTGCCCCTGCACCACAGACAGAGTCGCAGGGGCTGTGAGATACACTGCCTGGGTAAATAAATGTGACAACAGTGCTTGCAGTTATTCCTTCTTGAACAGCAGTGCCACATAAGGTCATATTTATTTTCATAGCCTTTGTTTGCTGACCTGTTGACTATAAGACCTTATTGTTTTGCTGTTCTGACTAAGCTGTTTGTCTTTTGTTGTATCTCATCTACTGATGAATAGATACTCTCAGCAAACCAAGACTGCCAAACACCCCTGGGACTCCAGTCTCCATGCCAGACATTTGCTACAGAGCAGTATGAGACATTGCAAGGAGATGAGGTACCTTTGCTGTGCTGGCAGTGACATCAAAGCAATAATTTAATTACTGGTGTACTGAGAAAGATTTTGGAAAATATAATGGTTTTACAAAGAAATCTGTAAATTTTCAATGTCTTGCTATAACAGCATCACTGTCAAATCACTTCCTGCAATCACTGAAGTGTAAGAGTACTACTTGCTACTAATTTTTTCTTCATTAGTATTGTGTAGTGTGAAGGTATGGTCAGTGAACAAAGAGCAGGAAGGAAACCAGCTAGCTTTACTTAGTGGCACTATGTCTTTTCTTCAGAATAATTGTACAAAACTCCAGTTTGGGCAGGAGCATTATTTATCTTCAGTTGTTTCAATCACTTTAAGTTTTCTTAGGCAATTCCTCCATAGTGCATTTCCTCCTTTCCTTTGAGATGAATTTTAGACCCTGTTCCCTGGCGTAGTTGTATTATTCATATCACTTACTTTTAGTGGATGTTCACTTACTATCCTTGCTTACAGTCTTTGTAGATACAAAGAAGGTAGGATCTGTTGGCTGTATCCTGACAATACTGAACAACAGACTGAGTGACCTGAGGGCCAGAGGATTTACAGATTTCACAGAATATTCTGAGTTGGAAGGGACCCACAAGGATCACTGAGTCTAACTCTTAAGTGAATGGCCCATACAGGAGTTGTAACTCTGTAATTGGCTGCTGGAAGCTTCCCATTCACCTGAGGTAATTCATGTGAATATCCAGATCTTTTCCCTTACTTACCTTGCCAGGTTCAGTCTTATTTCAGTTGGAGACCTATTCAGTGTACAATAAAAGGAGTCCATGATCCACTTCAATATAACCTGCCTTGCCCTATGTATTTTTGTGCTTGCAGTGATTCATTGCTCCTTCCTTCCTTCCTTCCTTCCTTTGGAAAGTCCTGACACATTCTCAGCCATATCAGTGAATGTGCTTCTGATGGGTCTCCAGGTCTAGCCCATGTGACTGAAAAGGAATTCCAAGTCCTTCCAGACAGAAAACTCATCTGAAGGGAAGAAGTTGGCAACCACGATGTAATGCTTCTTATGGCATGACTGAGCCATTGACTTTGGGTGACCACTGCTACCCAGAAAAATAATCATTTCAACAGCCTATGCAACCATGTCATTCAATCTGTCACTACACTACAAATGCTGCAGGTAAGTGATGAGATGGATCTAAATGTGAAATACTCAAAATGTATACAACACTCCTACTCTTGTTCTTCCAGTGAGCCATATGGAAGACTCGTGATCAAAGACCTTTTTTTTTTCCTTGCTTCTGTGAACTACCACCAGAAGTACCGGTCCACTTCAGATGTGAAATACAAACTCAGGAACTTCATTCAAGCAATATAGTTTATGCAATTTTATACCTTTGTGAAAAAAACAAGTGATATTACTGTGACAGATATTTGTAAACCACCATGTGTGGAATGTTCACTTCTGGTTTTACAAACATTAAAACACTACAACCTATCTGATCAGTTTTAATAGGTGTTAAACTATATGAGCTATGAAAACTATTGACAGTAGTTTTCAACAACTGTTTCTGTGGACACTTTTGTAAGACTATAAATGCTAAATGGCTAAAAAACCTTGGGTAAGCTAGAAATCACTCTGCATAACTGATATTTACCTCATGACACAGGATAATGGTGGCTTTCTTCTTTATGTGGTTAGTTCATGGCTTTTTAACTTACAGCCAGAACCCTTTTTGCCACCCAAGAGCAAAGTGATTTACAAACAGTATGCACATACTCCTAAGCTCTTGGAGAGCTACAGAAGTCAGTAAGAGCACAGTAAGTATTAACTTCTTCACACTAAGACACAGAATGTGGAAGCTTCTTCATTTGTTATGTGCTGTGACCCAACAGGCCACCAAGCTTCTGCCAGCAAAACCACATGCTGTCATCAAAGCAGCTGCTCAGGAGCACAGAGGTATGGGTTAATAGATCCTGACAAAGTCAAGCTCATAAATAACTCAACCAAAGTACATGAGCATGTTGGGTAACCTTCTTCTTTCCATTCTAAAGATTAACCAAAGGCTCATTTTCACCAACTCACAAAAGGCTGCTGGACTTGAGGCTATTTTTTGCTGAGTTTCTTAGGAATCGGAGAGTAGCTGGCAATTTCACTTACAAATATTTGCATTCCTAGTCCGGCAGTGGAAGCCTGGAAGCCTGGAGAAATGATGGCTATTCTGCATATGAGGAGAAGGCAAACCAGTTCTAAAGCTGTAATACCTTGTTAGGAAGCCTTCTCTTGGATTGATGTACAGAGCTGGAAACCTCTGTTAAATTGTGTGTTTGAGATCTAGCCCTCACTTCTGGGACCAGGATGTAGCACAATGCACCTAGAAACTGGCTGCCAAAGCTAGAATCTGTGCTGCCTAACCTCTCTGGGTGCTCTGGGGAAGCGTCTGCAGTGTTGAGCAGTCCCAGTCATTTTCTCATCACTCAAAAGCTCAGCAACAGCAATCTGCATGCCTTGCTTGGCAGCCATCCCAGTAGCACAAGAGCACTCTGCGATGGGCTCTTTGAGTTTCTAGGCTTGTGTGACTATTTTTCCAGCCTTGTAACAGCAACATTTCATTCTATCTTCCATGGTTCATGCATACAATGGCACTGCAAGTGAAATATTAGGCATAATCTCTTCAAGGGACCAAGCAAATCCTTTAGAGATGATCAGGGATTTTGAGCTCTACTCCTTTAAGGAGAATATATCCATATATATGGACACCTCCCCCAAGAAGAATGGATTTTGAACCTCTGGTCTCAGGCAGATCCTGTTCTTGCACGTGGAATTCCAAGAGCAATGACAGATTAGAAACTCATGCCAAAGTTGCTGAGGCATTTAATAGAGTCTGAAGAAGCTAGTGTCAATCTTTCCTTTGTCTAGAATTACTTTACCAGAAGTATGCAGGCTCTTCACATTCCCTGAATGGTTCGCATGAAGCAAAATCTCATCTAAGTGCAGTAATCTCAGGGCATTAAATTACATTTAACCTAAATCGTTAACTGTTGTTGATTCTCCATGTTACAATTACACTGGATACAAACGGGATCAAGTCAACAGTGTGCAGGAGACGTCAGTGGGGTGACTGTGAAATGACAGGCAGCTGCACCAATCCCCAACCCCTCCACGCAGCTCGTATGTGCTCGCAGCTCCAGGGTGGGAGGGCTCAGGGGAGGAGGGGGGCTCTGCACATATGTCCAGAAATTGCTGCAGTGGATGGCTTGGCTCGGCTCTCGCTGCTATTTAAAGGCACATGAGCTGCATGTTAAATTGGGCATTAGTATTTGCCTGGCTCTCCAACATACAGCAGGTTTGATTGTGCGGTACACACAATGAGGACAAAATGTAGGCAGAGCCCATAAGCACAGAAATTACAGGACATCAGGGGCTGACTCTTGCTTCTCCTCTTCAGATGACAGTTTCATAAGGGCAACTCCCTAAACCAGAACGGTATTGACAAATTAGGATCATGGCTTGCCACTGTGCTTTGAGTAGCCAAGAAATGCTTGGTTTCTTCCTCAAAGTGCCAGCACAGGTAAATATCTTGACTTTTAGTCCAAAAAAAGGAAGAGCATTTGCAAACAAAAACAATAAGAGCACTTGCCTCTTGTCTAACAAAAACGCTCAGCTTGGGTGCCTGTTGCCAGCAGCTATCCCAGCTCTGTAGGAGCTGTGGCTGTAAAGCCTCAGCACACCTGAAGATTTTCAGTGGACTCATTCTAGGAAAATAAAACAGTGAATTCTGCTAAATCCTTAAATTGCAGTCTAAAATACCTACCAGCTGACAAGCAAACCATTATCGAAAATGTTTTAAAACACAAGAGAGTGAGAGAGGAACCACAATGCAAAGAAACTGAAGCTGTGTCTATACCAGCAAATTAAATTTCCCTGGGGCCATTCCCTGGAACTCAGGCCAGCTGGCAAGGAGCAGCCTGCATCCATAGCATTAAACTGTCTTACTCTCCAAAACAGGGTGGCAACACGGAAACTGGTGCTGGGAGCAATCCCTAGCCCATGGTTGACCTGAATGCTACCCAGGAACTGTTTGGGAGAGAGCTACTTGGCCCTGGTTGAAATGTGCCAAACCTGTGCTAAAAATTTTGTGGTGTGAAGGATGGGGAGTGCTGAGGGACGTTTCTGGTGCTGTTAAATTTGGTGGTACTGAGGTAGCCTGAGAAATTCAACCTCTGCTATGGACAAGAAGAAAAATCTCAGAAAGAATGGGAACAGCTCCACCCTTTTAGTTTCCTGGTTGGGAGCATGAGGACATGCAAGACATGCGCTCTGCCCTGAAAGCCTTGCTTGCAGGAGTCACAGCCCTCATGCCATGGGTGGGTACTCACCTCCTCTGGAGTACAGTCATGAGTAATTTTGCCAAAGAGAAGCTTTTTTAATAATTTAAGTATAACTTTTCCCATGACTTTGGTGGGTTTATAAGGCTTTGTTTTGCTGTATTTGGAAACTTTCTTATTTTCTGCACTCTGCAACTACTGATATGTATGTACTTTCATGTCTCAGCCATTTCGAACACCATTTTCCAACTTTGAGTTTCATTTTCATGACAAAAGATGGCAAATATAAACACCGAATAAGACAGCTACAATTTTTTTTGTGACAGAACACATCAGTACCTAGTTATTTAAAACAAAACAAACAAACAAATAAATAAATAAATTAAAAAAATCCCTGGAGAGAGGACTCCTTGCTTCTGACAGCAGCTTCTGTTGTAAATCCAAACAATGCAGAGCAGAGTGGCCAGGCTGGCCATGGAGCTGGGGCTGTGGCTTCATAACGCCATGTGTTCAGTGGCAATGCTAGTTTCAATTATTCTCACGATTGCTCATTCTCATCAGAGAACTGACATTTCTTGGCAGGACTTTTTTTTTTTTTAATCGGATGAGGTCCCTAATCCAGTTCAAAACACACTCCTGTAAACGGTTGTACTGTCACAACTGAATCAGCTGAAGATCAACAGACAGGACACAGGAGAATGGGAGGCAGGGAAGGTACCAAATACTGAGTTTGCATTGAGTTTATAGCTGCTCTCTCTTTCTAATGCCTGCTGCTTTTTGATTTCCGCTCCACCTGTGGATGAAAGCATATCCAGGAGAATGTGAGCTCAAGATTTCACAGCTGTTCCATTGCTTATTTTCTTTGAACTCTCCTTCCTTCTCAGGCTTCAGTGATGGTTTGTGCAGATAGTCCGATGCTCCTACAGTCCTTTGGCAAAATGGTACTTAGGCTTCCTCTTTCCAAGAAGGAACCACTCAGAAGGCAGGATGCATTTTCACAGCAAATATCAGTTTCTCTTGCCTGTATAAGACTGGTAGATCTGGCCAATGCAACCACCCCTTTGAAAGTGAGTCCCCATTCCACCAGGACTTCCATGATCACTCAAGTTACTTAATACTTCTTTTTTTTCTGTGTCCACTTCACTAAAAAGATTAACAGCTATCAGATGTTTAATGCAATTAACAGCACTGTTGAAAGGGGAAGAACTGAGAGTAGAAGAGAAGGAACAGATTAGGGAATGCTCCTTCAATTAAACATTTTCAGCTTGGTTGACTCTGATGAAAATTACCCTAAAGTACTTAGGGATATGGCTGAAGCAATCACAGAGGTGTTTGCAGCTAAAACCAGCTCTCAGGCATCTGTGGTTGAATTATCCAGTTTGGAGATTATCTGTGCCACAGATGCAGAGCTAGCTATGGTCTGACACGGCTCATTACCACCGGCACCACATGAATAAAATGATGCATATTTCAGGGTCAGGCTGGGTCTGGAAATAGTCCAACAACTTCCATTCAGGACAAAGCTAAGGCCTTCTCTCTGAAAATGTGGCTGGATATGAGCTGACTGTGTACACCTGTACCTGTATCATATTCCTTCAGAGCTCCTGGAGAATAATCAGCTTAGACAGAGTGTGAGGGAAGTGGTAGGGGTCATTTCAAACCCACTCATTATGTCCATGTAAAAAGCTGCACCTAACCTAAGCCCAAATTAAGTCTAACTGGATCCAAGATAAGTCTGTAAAAAGCCTTGAACCATTTCTGTACTGTGTTCTCATAGACCTGCCTGGTTCCCTATATCCATCACCCAGAGTGCCTCAGCTCTCCTGAGGCTCCAGTGGGGAACTGATGGTATCTTGGAGGACTTGTGAATCTGTAGAAGATTGGAAAAGAGGTAAACATTAAAAATCTGGTATGGGTCAGATCAAGGTCATTAAAAGGCTGAATTTAAAAATTGCCTGTTGGACCGTGGTGGGGAGAAGAAACTCAGATGTGAAGTAGCAGCCCACAGGGATTGGCCCAGAGTAAGTCACACCAAAACAAGTTAATTTCTTTCTATGTTTTGTTCCAGCCCTGCCTATGTCTGTGGGTTTTCTTGCTCCTGGCTACTGGGGTTTTCCAGCATTTGCTAAGGATGTAGATGATGTCACCAGCCTCAGTGCTTGGGTGGTCCTCATTGCAGCCCTCTTCCTAGGAAATAAAGTTGCTTGATGGTGCAATTGCTGCCTGGCACTGACACAGATCTATGCTTCAGTAGTAACCTTTTCTGATGAACCCTTCCCAAATAAAGGGTGATTTTACTGCCCCTTCTTGTTGACAGGGTGAATATCAGATGTTTCACCAAGTATCAAAAAGGTTTTACCCAAATCACAACAAAGTATTAGGAGACCTTTAAATAAGGTATCTAAACAACCCTCCATCTTTCCAACAATTACTCTAGAATAAGACAGAAAATTAAATACCCACCTTAAAGCATCTTTAAGTAGCAGTTTAATTCTGAGCTGGATTTATGTAGACATTAGAGTTCCTCCATTTCAACTGCACTCCACTTGTAGACTAAGGAATTATACGGTACCTGATTAGGAAAGGTTATGCAGGTATCGTATATGTGTGCTTGCATGCCCTGAGATATTTCTGTATCTATTTAGAAGAAGAAAACCTACAACTCCAGACATTGCCTGGAAGAATCCAGAGCATCACAGAATCGCAGAATATGGGGAGTTGGAAGGGACCCACAAGGATTATCAAGTCAAACTCCTGGCCCTGCACAGGACCATCCCCAAAGAGTCACACCATGTGCCTGAGAGTGTTATCCAAAGAATTCTTGAGCTCTGTCAGGCTTGGTGCTCTGACCACTTGCCTGGGGAGCCTGTTCCAGTACCCAACCACCCTCTGAGTGAAGAACCTTTTTCTAATATCCAACCTAAATCTCCTCTGACACAACTTTAGGCCATTCCCTCGGGTCCTGTCACTGGTAGTGTCTGCCACTCCTCTTCCACTCATGAGGAAGCTGTAACTGCAATGAAGTCTCCCCTTGGTCTCCTTTTCTCCAGGCTGAACAGACCAAGTGCCCTCAGCTGCTCCTCATATGGCTTCTGCTGAAGGCCATTCACCATCTTCATTGCCCTTCATTGGACAGTCTCTAATAGCTTAATATCTTTCTTATATTGCTTAAAAGTAGTAGGGATTTAATGAGATACACTTTCCAGCAAAAAACACTGTGAAAGACTAATATGCTGCCCCCCACACTTTTCAAACCACATATTCTCTATATGCCACATCCAAGAAACTTCATTTTCTGATTCACCAATATTGAACAGTGTTCACTTTAGTATTTTCCAGTCCTTCAACTGATTACCACCTTATGTGTCATATACCTGAAGGAAGGCTCAATTACACCCATGACTCAGATTTTTCTCTTGCTATAATTACACACCTATAGCAGAAATGGAGGTTTCATGACTTTGTCACTGTGACTAATGCATGTGTCTCTGTGCTGACTGATGTGAGTTATCCATCCACCTGTTTCCTGGCTATCAGAGAGACACAGGAGTGATTCATGTCAGGGGTACCAAGTCACATCAGCTCCTTCACACAAGTTCCTTCTTGTTTCTTTCCTCTTTGAATTTTGCTCTGGATGAACAGGTAAATCTGAGATAATCAATCCCATCATTACATTTTAAGGCAGATTAAGTGACTCAGAGGATCTCACCTCACTGCAGATGCCAATAGTGCAACCATCTCTGTCACAGCGTCGTTGCTCTGGGCTCCCTTTTAGTCAATGGAGGGAAATAATGCCCAATTCACCTTCACTGGGTTAAATATCAGCATTACCATGAGGAGAACCATGTTATAAAAGTGTGGGTTCCCTTGCTGACTCCTGAGACAGCCTGCATGACATGCTCTGGCATTGATGACTACACCACATCCTGCCCCAGGTGGGTCAGAAACAAATGCACATGCATTTTGAGATCTGATGAAATAACCTGCTCTGTCATCCAAATGTAGTCTCCTACCCCTCTCTACATGACTTACTGCACTTCCTTTTCTTATATTTTTGCTGCATAAACAGTATTTTGGCAGATCCACTGGACTAATTGGCATAGGGAGATAATACAGGGCAAATGAAGTTCTTTTATGCCCATATAAAAGAACACATTATCTGTTGGGATAAAATGCGCTAGGCAGTCTTTTCCTCTGCTCCACCCTCAAATCAACACAGGTTCCTAGTCTAAAGTAATATACAATCAAAATTTATACTTGTATCAGAATAAGCTGGAAATTCTTCAGCCTCAGGTCACTCTCTGGAGAAGGCTTTCTGGAGTTGTTGGACTGATACAGCCAGTCCTCCAGTGCTGAGGCTGTTCCCCCTATTATGTGTAACGGGAAAATCATAGGAGTGCCAGGGACGTAAAAGCCTGGCTCTCCCTTGGGACATGGGACACCCATTCTGCAGATGGCAGTGGCTGCTGTCCTCTGTGGTGGCAGGAGGAAGCACAAGGTGCTGGCAGAGCCTTTGAAAATTGTCCTATAAACCAACTAGAGTCTGATTTGACCTCTTGCTTTGCTGTGATTTCCATTGTGGTGCAGCAGCCTGGCAAGGCAGGCAGTGCACCTGGGAGCCCACGTACTGAGCTGGGTGCCTACCAGCACTGATTTGGTCTTTCAAAAGAATAATTGCTATTTTGCCTATCTATGGGTTTACAGACCTAGTTTCAAAAGAGGCAGCATAATACGTTCTTTTCAGGATCTGAAATGCTTCTTTGGATGGTTTCCCTGGGGGCTTTTTCATTTATTTATTTTGATTTATACATCTAGTAAAAGGATCGTATCTAATCCCAACTCTAATGCCACTGACTACTTTTTAAGTACAATTGTAGCATTGAACGCTTTTGCTGAACACTCTTTCTGGGGAGGAAGAGAGAGAAAAAGAAGAGCCTAGCAACAACAAAAAAGCCATAACATTTTAACAACAAATATTTATCAAATAACAACAAGCTGTTTCAGGATTATAATGAATTTCAGTGAAAATAGATTTAAAGAAGGATTAAGGCAATTTAAATACAGTTATCAAAGTGCAGCCTAGATAGGTAGGTAAAAAAGAACAAAAGTTCCACAGAGTTTACAGTAACTTTGCTGTGAAGCCTTGGACCAAACCAAGCAATACGTATATTCACTGAGGAACACCCAGAAAACCTCATGTGATGTAGTTTCTGAAACAAACCACCCTGAGTGTGGTGAACCCCAATGGACACTGGTGCTGAAACAACCAGATTCAGACCCAATGAACTCCACTTCTGATATGGGCCATCCCACCAATTTGTGGCCATGACGGTTTTGAGCAAGAGGGTGTCAAAAACTACTCTTACATCATAGTTGTGATTAATTTTTGAGGCCCATTTTATAAACATATTTATATTTATAGAACATATATTATGCTTTCTTCCTTCTAGGCCATTAAAAGCCACATCCAGAACAAGATGTTCCATAACCCAGCCTTCTCATCTTTGTTATCCACCTTGATGCACTGGAAGAAAACCTTTCTTCTTATCTCCCTCACCCTTTGGTACAGTCCCAGAGAGCAAAATATCTGTGAACTGCAGTTTGCCTCCAGCTGGTGCCCAGGGCCAGGGATACCCTCCTCCCTGCTCCTGATTACACTGCACCTTGCAAGAGCCACAGCTCCACCTGCTAATGATGCCCTTGCCAACAGCATCAAAATGATATTTTACAATTTGATGAGACTGACAAAATATTTCAGCTGGCTGAGGCTGTGGGTGAAAAACACTGAGGTGTTGGATGAGAGCAGAAGGCCCTCAGATCTTTCTTTCTGGCTCCTGAAATTATGCCCTGCAGGGCCCCATCCTGACATAAGAGGCAGGAGCTTGTGCACAGAATTTTCCAGGAATGTCTCCATTAGTTTTAATTACCAGGGATAATTGCAGCACAGATTTTGAATCAGGAACATGGAAAGTTTTGACAAGCTCTGTCAAAACTTTTGCAGTTCATCTCAAGGAGTAGCATTACAATAAATGTCATTCTCTAGTTTATAGTTGTAATCCTGGAGCAAGAGCTGACGATTGTTAATTTTATGCTTTCTTTCTTTCTGCTTACCCATTATGTCAGCATATTTCATTTCTGCTACGCTTTCTGAAATCAATCCTCATTTTAATGTATAGTTCCCTATTGCCTTTTTTTCCAGTAAACAGCTGAAGATATAGTGTTGGCCTCTAACACACGGAATCCATTTATGATAGTTTACATAATCAGGTTTTCAGTGCACTGTAAATCTGTCTTTAAATGCTTGCATTGCTCCAGGACTAAGCTGGTTAAATTTTGGAACTGTTTTTCATCATCTGTGTATATTTCACTATTTAAAGGAACAATTAAGATGCTATTTCGGTGAGGCTTTAGCACCTTCTATGTGCTATTGATTATTTTTCCCCTATGGGGAATTCCTACAAATGAATATTGTACTTCAGAATAACAGCTACTTTGGTCGTAAATATATTCTAAGCTACTAAATGTCAAACTTTCTTTGGCACTAGGGTAATTCATCTCTTGAATATAGTGGTTGATTTTTGCAATTAAACAAAGTGATGAAATTTCACAGGGAGGAACAAGCAAAACTAGCCAAAACGTTAACATGTAGATGGGTGATGAACCTATGAAAGAGCTCTGATGGGAAGCAGGAATGTGCTCCCACAGGCTGCCTGTGGATTCTTCTCATGTGTATGGCACCCTGCTTTTAAGCTCTGAGGGGCATCAGGACTAACAAGAGCAAGACACAAGCCCAGGCGTAGGGCACTGCAGTCAGGGCTCTGAAGTTGTTCCTTGCCTCCGTGGAGGACCAGTCTCCTTCAAGCAATGTGGTTTACTCTGCTCTATCATTTGCCAGTGGGAAAAAAGAGCAAGATATAAGCCCAATGGAAGGGCCTGGCAGCCACTGAAGAAGCCACCAGAGGAGCCTGCCCAAGTTACCCAGGGATGTGTTGCTTCACCCCCGTGGGTTTTTGGAGGCTTCAGCTGAGTCATGGCTCAACAGACACATGTGCCACCTTCCCATAAAGAAATTGGAGGGTGAAACTCCTGAGCAGCTGCCAGCCAGGCTGGCGCATGGAGACACATCTGGGCCTTGCTTGCATTTGCAAGAGTGGGTTTGACCAGCAGCTGATCATTCCCTGAAGCCTGATGTTTCTTCCCCTCCAGTATGAGGACAAGTCTACAGAAGGGCAACCCTTTTCACAAGCTGAATTGCTAAATTGATTGCAGTAAATCAACAAGATTTTCTCATAAGGAAATACACTGACTTTGGTTCGTACTTTCTCATATAAAGCAGACTCAACAGCAAGCATTTTGAATGTGGTTTATAACTGTGCACACCGGGGTGTTATTAAATCCTTTTAGAAGCTGATTTGTGTGTGGAGAGTGGAGAAAATTGCACTTGGATGTAGCTTGTGAGTGTGGACAGATGTTAAATACAAAATGTCCAAGTCCAAGGCTGGGAGGTAACAGCTTTCCAATGCCACAGCTGGCTTTGGTTGTTCCCTGAGATAATATTACCTTGCAAAACTATGGGCAAAGGAGCAAATAATGGTATGGATTTAACTGGAGCAAATCCAATACAACTCAACCACGGTTGGGTAAGTATCACTTTGTTTACCTTATATCAGTGCACAGGACTTAATCAAAACAACCAAACAAATGTCTATTTTAAAGCATTTGGTCAAGGTAAAACCCTAGGTTTGTTTTGGAGATTTTTTGTAGACACATAGAGTTGCATAGATGAGGAGCAAGCTGTGAAAAGAAACAGGTGGTGTGGAAGGGAGGAACAGAACAGAGGAAAGGAACAGAGGACAGAACAGAGGAAAGGAAGGAGCCAAGTCTGAAGTGAAAGCTTGGTGATAATAAGTCAAAGTATTTTCACCCCTGAAAACCAAAGTGAGCACTGCTAATGGATGCTGTCCCTGCCAACCTGGTACCAACTGCATGCTGATATTTATGGGATTTCAGGATGTGTTTTGTCCTTTAAAACTTAGGAACAAAAACAGAGAAACTGTGAAAAACAAAGAAACACTTAGAAAGTGTGGCACCAGCACATTATTCAAGTTATGAAGTTAAAAACTCCAGAGTTTGGAAGTACTGGAAAGAAGCATGTTGGTGCTCTCTGCACATGTTCTCTCTTGAGTGGCCTTTAACCACATACCAACAGCCCAGCAAAGCAGGTACAGCTGTGCTGGGCTTTCTCCAGTGTTTGAAACCTGTCCCTTGTATTTGTGGGCTGTGGCACTTTGCTGAGTTCAGCAGTGCTGGCAGGTAGGAAAGTTGTCCAAGAAGTACTTGATGAATTTACAGACCTTTCAGGCCTGGATGGTCCCGGCCGTTGAGTGTTAAACTGCCCTGTTAGATACAGACACAAATTCTGCCTAAAACCTTGAGTAGTTTCTAGTGCTGGTGTCCAGGACTTTGCCCCTAGAACCAAAAAAAAAAAAAAAAGAAAAAAAAAGGCAACATTGCTTAATTGAGAGTACATGATCTTTATTGACTGGGTGGAGCAACACCATGAAGAAAAGCAGGTCAGCACCCAGCAGTCTCTGAGCTGCCCGCTTTAGTCCCCTGTTTTATATGTTAAGCCATAACTTTGCCCTTATAGAACAACATCCAAATTTCTCCCTTGCATTGGTTCAAGCTGGATGTAACTTTGTTCTCTGTCTGTGGGATGTGAACTGTGTTAAGGAGTAGCATGTTGTAGCTAAGGCTATGCATGCTGCTGTCAGGGTGGCCTTGCCCACTGCCCTAAGGGTGCTGCCAGTAGGTGGGGTCCAAGTGAAAATTTTGCTCACTCTACCCTTTTTGCTGGAGTTTTTGTTCTTGTAAGAGAGTTCTATGTTTTTTGAGGTAGTCTCTGGAGGACTTTCCAATGTGATTGGGGCTTAACAGCTGGAAAAAACCATCTGCCCACAGAATAATTATTTATTCCAGAAGGGAGATCACAGGAACTGAGATATTTTTTACTATCTGTTCACATCAGGAGTGTTTCTAAACAGATATGGATCTGAGCTGGAATACCAAATTCATGTACAGTTGAAGTTCAGTGATGAGGGGAAGCTGTAACCCCCCTTAAATAAGACCCAGAAGGGCCACTCCACATGCAAGTCAACATTGTGACACAAAATGGCCCTTTATTAACATGGACGCTGGCTTAAATAGGGAGAGCAGGGAACTTCCTAGAACTAGGGTGGAAACTGGGAGGAGTATTCAAAAGAGAGGCCATATATAGAAATAGGGGAGGAATTTACCTTAACTTGGAAAAGGGAATAACTTTCTATGGAAAGTAAGGAGAGGCAAATAGGGAAAGGTTTAACAAAGAACCAATGGGGGGAAAGATAACAAGGGTACAATGCAAGGAATTACATACAACCATAAATGACTGTTATAATAATAAATCAACAATTTTCAACAATAGAATAATTTCATTAACAAGTATGACATTAAGAAAAAAAAGTTGTCAACACTCCAGGCGCTGCAGTCTATGTTCAGCACCATAGGTGCAGTTCAGGTCAGTCTCTTCTGTCTCTGTCCCTTCTTTGGCTAGTTTCCTCCATCATTTATAAATGTCTCCAGGGGCACTTCCAACAGTTCAGTGTAACCCAAATTAGGTTGTATGGTTAGGGGCTGAATATTCATTCATGGTCATTGACAAGGCTGAATATTCAAGTTCCTTGAATCAAGGAAGAAGAAAGACAGGCTTGGATAAAAACATGTATGTGCAAGAGAGAAAGAATAATTGATGGAATTGGAAACTCTGTTGTGCAGCTCTTGGTTCATCCCTGTTTCCAGCTCCAGCATACACAGAAGGGCTGTTTCCAGCTTTCCAAATCAAGCAGATGCCATGTGTTCATGGATTTGTTCATGAATTAGTTACTGTGTGCAGAGTGCTCCAGCTGAACATCTGTAAAGTTAGGCTCCTTTTGCAGAGGACTTTGATATGAGGGGACTAGCTGTCTTGGGGGATCTCTAATAAGCCATGTTTATTGTGAGGCTGCTGGTTGCAATCTCATCTGCACAGATTTGTAGTGGAGCTGTTACATGAGTGATTGTGGGATTTGCATTTTTGCACATATGGAAAGGTGGAGCTCACATCGTTATGCAAGGCCAACCTTGAAAATCAGAGCTGGAAAGAAGGAACGTGGGAAGGAATTTGCTCCGAAGTAAGAAATGTGGATTTTGATAAGGGAAGCACCATCAGTCATTGCCTAATGAGCATGAAATGTATTTCTGATACTGTGTAAATGTAGGAGTTTCTCTGGTATCATGATGACAAAGCAATCGCATCATTTTACAGGACCTTTTATAAGAAGCACCTGAAAGGACTCAGCCTGCATCTTCCCAGGATGCTGAGCCACTTGAGCAGCTCCTGGCCTGGAAAGGGGACTCCTCAAGCCATGCACTAGGGCCCAGAGATTAAAACATCTGCCCTGAATGCACAGGGAGGGAGTTAGTGCTGAGTGAGGGACATGTGTTGGCAGACTGGGTTTGGAGCTCTTCCTCACTATGTGTATGCTGAAACACCATATGTACACCTTGAAGATCCTGTTCTACTTCAAAAAGAAAGAAAAGATGTCAACTGGATGTCCCCCATGTACACTCTATTAGATTCTCTGATTGGATAATATATTGATGGGCAATAGAATCCCTGCCTCTCTACAGAATCAAAGACTTAAATTAGCTACTATTGATCTATAAATTTTTGGGTAGACAGTTAAAGTAGAGTCAGATTGGCAAACCAGTCCTTGGACCCACTCAGTCAGAAATACATCTAACAACAAATTCAGGTTAGAGATTCCAAAAGAATGAGGTAAAACACAGGCAGCGTGACAGTATTTGTGCTCTTTTTGTTTGCTGAGCCTTCAGGGTTCCTCTTTTCTCCCCAGCCAGAAGATTCTCAAATTTAACATTTAAAGTGGAAGTGCTCCTGTAATTTCTTGACACTTTTAAATGCATGTATAAATGTGATTTCCTAATTAATGATGAAGCTGAGCAGTTTGCTGAAGATGTCTCAGTTCTAGTTTTTGAAGTTGTATTTATAAACAAATTGCAAATCTCTTCAAATCCATAATTATCTGTCACAGCCAATGAGCACTGAAAATATCTTCCAAGATATTGTTAACCCTTAAGAGCTGTTTAAGCTGAGAGTTGTTATACCTTTGTAACTTCAAACGGCAAACGTTAGTATGAAGTTTATATTCACCACATGACTCTGTGAACTAGATTTAAGGGAAAGAGCAAACACTGTGAAACTGTGATAAAATCTGGAGAGCTGGTGAAAGCATACTTGCACAGACAGTGTAGAGCCAAGTGTGAGACACCTTGTACACTCCTGTGGGTTGTTCCTTAACATGAATGGCAAGCTGAAAATGTCAGTTGGCTGTCTCAAATGCCAGCTGTGCCCACAGGCTCAACTCTCAGCAATTCCTTTCTTACCTCTGAGAACTCCAAAACATGCTGAATAAGCAGTGGGCATCACCCCTCCTAGTGCTGGCAGGGAAGTTGGCAGGTGGGAAGGTGGAAGACTGTACCCAGCTCCTCCGTATGTGGGTTATGCCTGGGGCAACCCAGTGCGAGCCCAACACACCCCCTGCCATGCTCCTCCGGAAGGACCAGTTACACAGTCATCAGAGCTGTAAAAACATTTCCTTACATTTTAAAATTACTATTAGTATAAAGGGCAAAAATGTTGTCCCAGCTCTTGGATTTCTGAGTAAGATGAAGACTGTGAGAAGGGTGGGTGCAGCTGTTCCTGGTGTCCTGCCTCAGTGCCCCTCAGCAGAGATCCTGTTTGTCTCTTCTCTCGGGATGGATATTTGGAAGATACCTTTCTCTCAGTTTCATCCAGTCTGGATAATGTCACACCTCTGACACCATAGCCACCCACAGATACGCTGACCAACTGGCTGGACATGTGTCCTGCTAAGTGCGGTCCACCTGTCACAGCAGAGTTCACTTATACCTGAGTTAGAAGTGGGTGAAAATATGGCTGCTGGTCCAGCAGCAACAGTGGGAAATATGAAGAAGGGCTACAGTGTGGTTTGATCCCTGTCCCTGAGCCTGGTATGGCCCTGGTCAGAGCTGGGATCCGAGCATCCATCCCGCAGGAACATTGTTTCACAAGCTTTTACGTAGCTCACACTGGTCACATGTCCTTGTGCAATATGGGATGCTCCAATCTATCTCTTTGAAGACTGTCAAAAAAATGTATTGCTGTGTATTTAAAAATGGAGTTACAGAAAAAAATTGCATCTCATAACGAGGAAATTTCTGACAGATATATTCCTCAATTTGTGCTATTTGGATATGTGGTAATAAAGTTAAAATGCCAGCATAATCTCCTTCTACAACCTCACTCTTTTGATAGTAAAAGAACTGAACACTTCAAGATAATTTCCCCCAGCTAACCCTTGGCCTTGAGTGTGCTGCAAAAAACATTACAGTGTGTCCAAATAATGAGAATTACTGCTGGCAGTACAAGGAGGAGCTCAGCATCAAGGACAACATCCAGTTTTATCAGGCTCCCATGTAGCCTGTTGAAGATAATAAAAAACGACTACTTCAACCAGAAATTTTTCTTCGTCTCTAGCATTTAAAACAATAATCTCAAAAATGATCCTGAAGGCTCAGGGATGACAAAGACCTTTGCATACAATAAATATTTTAATAGCTCAGTTTCCAAATTTATTTCTGGCTGACAATACGTACTTTTTTTTCTGCCTAAGTTTGTTTTGAACCCGGGCTGTATTTATTTTGGGATGGGGAGAAAAAACTGCACGATTCCCCTTCTCCATTCCTGAGACTACAGTCCAACAAAGTGCATGAAACAGTAACATGAATGAAATGAAACAGTAGTGGCACTCCTTGTTCCTCCTTTAGTTCATCTCCTGTGCTAGGCTGAGCACCATAATCTTTCTCTTAAGCCTTCCAGGTAGGAACCAACCCGTGGAGCCCCTGATTTCTCAGACTGAGTCCCCAGCCTTCCCCAACTCCTGCCATGGGAGGAAAGCCATAGCACCCAAGAGCTGCACAGCTCAGAGAGCACACAATGGCAGGAGGAGGGAAACGAGGTCTTTGCAGTGCCAGAGCATAAGACGTTTCTTCCATGAGGCAAATGTGGGTTTGTGGTTCAGGAAAATTTTTGAGACCTGGCTTTTTATTCTGTGGAGTTTATAATTGTAAACCAAAAAGCCATGTACAGAACTGCTTGGAGAAAAGGAGCTGAAGTCTTAATTTTAGAGTAAAAAATGCATTTCCAGATGGAGTTTGTAGATTTCTGAGCTATAGCTGTGGTGTGTATTAATACACCCAAAATGGTGTCACAGAGTTGTTTTGCAAAGACAGCAAAGCAAGGCTGAAATGAACCCTTCCTGAAAGCAGCAGCACAACTCCTGTGGGCCTCAAGAAAAAGGGGTTTTCTTTAGGAACAGAGGTGGATGAAGATCAGGGGTGGATGAAGTTCAGAGGCAGATGAAGTTGTGTTTCTAGTGAAGTACAACTTGCCCTGGCTAATCCCCAAGCCAGCACCACATTTCTTGTAAAGGCAGCCCTGCCTGAGGGAAAACTCCTACCCCTGCCTGTCATCTCTGTTTTCCATCTCCCGGGGATGAGTTCAGGAATGCTCCCCAAAGTGGGACCCCAAAGGCAGATGGAGAGGGAAGGCGCACAGAACAACTTGCAACACCTCTACCTTTCCCACCTGCAAAGCCAGGGGGTCTCAACTCTGCTCACCACTTCTTTCAGCCCAGGTATGAGAACAGAGGGGAGTCTCGACCTTCACTCCCATGTCTGGTTGGTGAAGTGCAGGCAGCCCCTCTCTCTCAGGCTGTTGAGGGACAAGGCAGGGAGCAGGATCATGGGCATTGCCATGAGGCAAATCAGGGAGGAGCATTTATGAGGTCATATTGGTTCATAATTATTTGCTGGAGGACAGGAAAGTACGCATGGAGGGGGAAGGACAAAGTAACCACACTTTGGAGAGGGGCTGGATTGTGTTATTAGGTAATTGGCAAGGGCCAGAGTGATCCTGTGGCTTCATCTTCACCAGCAACACAGAAAAGCAGCAGTGTGGCCACTGCCACCACCTCTCTGTCACTCTACTGCTCCTTCATCTTCTCCTTCTGCTAGAGCAGCTGCTCTCTATGTGGTGAATCAGATGAGAGGGTATAATTCAGCAAAAAGCTGGGTTTTGGTGCTTGTTTTTGTCCAAAAAAACCCCTGAGTATTTTTCAGCTGGATTAACCATCTGAACAGGTTTGCTTTAAAGCTGTGCTAGCAGAGCAAAAGCACTGGCACAGGTTGTAGATGGAGGAGGGAGGGGCAAGGACACCAGCTGAGCCCGCAGTGAACACACAGAGGAAACACTGGGGTGCCACAGTTGCAGAGCAAAAGCCTGTTCATTTGCAAAACTAATGCCTCTCTCAGGCACATGGGAAAGAAGTTCAAAGCTGATCTTCAGACAAAATATTTATTTCTCCAATTTGTATAATTGTCCTTAGTCTGTCAGCACTACACTTTGTATGCCTTCCACCTATATATTTCCATGGATTGTTCATTCTTAATTAAATAGGAGTTGTTACAAGAGGACAATGTCTGCAAAGCTGAGTAAGAAACAAGGAAACTGACAGTAAAACAGCCACAGTCAATGAAAGGTGGTGAATTCACTGTAAGTGGATGAAATGGAGGAGGGACAGGTAAGCAAGCAGAAATAGGATGACTCACTGCCTGGCAGAACTTACCATGAGGATGGTGGGGTCCACACCCACCACAACTTCATTGCTGTTGGAAGAATTATTCTAAGCCCTATGTCACCCCCGTGCTTGGTGTGGCCAGAGGTGTGCTGGCCCAGAGTGCTGCAGCAGGAAGCAGTCAACCACACACCAGTTCCATAGGGATTTCACCCGCTGTCCTCAAGCTTGTATTGTTAGCATTATCAGGAAGTTCAGGGCTAAGGGTGCAGCTCTGTTTTCCAGTTTCCTTCTGCACACTTGTGTGATTATTGCTGTAATGGTTTGGATTCAGCTTTATTGCCGAATGCTCAAACCTTACAGTTTGCCGCCTCTCTTCCCCCCACCCCCTCTATGAACACAAGGGAAAGGGAGAAGGGAAAAGCTACTGAAACACTGAAATGACCAAACCAAAGCTGTATAAAAATATATATATGAATTTACACTTATATACAGTTAGAATACTATGTACACAGAAAAAGGGACCCCGGACACCTCCCCCCCTCTCCCGAAGGGAAAAGGGAAAGGGAAAAAAATTCTAAAACAGGTATGTACAATCAAAACTCAGGACTAACCAATAAAGAACTAGCAAAAGAAGATCTTACTACTCTCCTCGAGATAGCAGAATTGCACCAAGCGATCACCGGCACTCTCCGCTTCCCAAGGCCCACAAGGCCTCACTGGGCCTCACTCCTCCACACGAGCAGAGCTGATAGCAGAGAACCTGCTCCCGGATACACTGGAAAAGAAAAAGAGGGAAGAGGCTTCTCTCCCTTCTCATTTATACCCTGGTTTATGTAAAAAATTGTATGGAATACTGGGAACATGACCACTTCCTTGGTTACAAACTAGTTACCAAGGGAGGTCTTAGAATCAAAACCACTCCAGTTGCATATTGCTCATGCAGTTACCAGCACATGCTCCAGATTCAGCATTTACAGCTTGTTAATTCCCTTCAAGTTTCCCTGATGGGGATGCAAACATTATCTGACCATGCACTTTGATACCCAAGATAAACGTTTCCCTTGTCTGCTGATATTTTCCTTACCTGTAAGACTGTAAATGCTCCTTCTGTCCATAGCGAGCACTGGCCCATTGCTTTAAGGGGGGTCTGTAATGTATCCTATGATCCTGTGATGTTGCTGGCCCACAGCCATGGGGAACAGAAATGCTGTAAAGGGGGGCCACAACCAGACAGCTGCACTCAGCGTGTCATTGTGAGAGTGTGTAGAGGCTGGACATGACACTGAGTTTGGGGAGATGCCTCCTCCCTTCCCATGTCAAGGTATGTGCTGCCCCAAGGATGCAGGATTTGGCTCCACAGAGACTGGAGGAGATCAGCAGGGAGAAGCTCTGGGAACGAGGGGAGGAAGGACATGGGGCAGGGAGCGGGGCTGGAGCAAGGGTCACAAGGTAAGAGTGTGGTTTGAGGGATGACAGGGGTAGAATGGGATTTGGTGAAGGGGCAAGAGGCCTGGCGGGGAGACTGGAGTGTGAGTTGTTGGTGTGGGATGTTACGGGTGAGAATGTTTGGTGTGTTGGTGGTGGGTTGAAGGGTGTGAGTGGTTAAAAAGGAGGGTCTGTTACAGAATCACCCAGGCTGAAGAGCTGGGGAAGAAAACTTCCCAGCCTCAGGTGCAGCAGCAGGGTGGTTTCAATGGACCATAGTGATTTTTCTTCACTGGGAGTTGTCACTTCAGATGTTGCAAGGCCCCTTGGCATCCACATATACCCTCAAACAGGAAGCCAACTGGTCTGCACCTGATCCCAGAGCTGCCTGATTTGCAGGCAGAGGGCAGAGGGCAGGAAGAGGCCCTGCCAGAGTGTTGGGATGTCACGATTGCAGCCATGAGCCCCGTGTCATGCAGCCATGAGATGCCCATCACAGGTGGAGGCTGAACACACAGTGAGGGCTGCAATGGGGCTGTCACCCTGGTGGGGACCAAGCTTCAGGCATGAGGATGGTGCAGCAGGGGCCTGACCTCTGCTGTCACCTCGTGGCACCAATCCCTCATCCTGTGGCTGATTTCTGGACCCAGTCCAGCATATTGTGTGTCTTGCAGGAATTAGCAGGCTTTGAAACTGCAGCTTCCTCACTTGGATGGGTGATGACATGATGAGGTTGACAACTGTGCTGAAGGGAGGGATTTAATGCACCCTTCCGGCGCTGTATTAGTCACAAAGGTCACATCTATTAACAGATAAAGCTGTAGCGCGTGGCAAGCGGGTCACATGTTACCAGCTTCTTGTTTCCACCCAGTAATTCACGCTAAAAGGGAAGTAATGCAGTATCAAACAGTTTCTCTTGGACCAGAGGTCTCAAGGCAGGGAATGTTGCATCCATCCACTGGTTAACAGGAGCAGGAAGCAGAGGGGGGAAGCTACCAAAAGACTTTGCCTATAGAAGCTATTTACTGAAATTCCCCAAGGGGACATGAGAACAAGAAAGGAAGCAAAAATTGCTCAGAGAAACTTTTCTCCTACTGCCTTTGTATTTACAAGGAGAGCTCTGGCAGATCTTGCCCCATGTGTGCTTTCTAACAAGATCTCCACAAATCACATGTTGGGCATCCATGTGTCACTACCTGTCTACACAAGCTAGAATTGCCTGAGTAGTGGAAATGAAATGAGAAAACTCAATTCCTGCTAAGGAGCATGTCTGTAGGGCAAGGCTTGGGTTGCTGCCTGAGGACGAGTTGGCAGCAGCCACCACAGCTGTGGGAAGAGGTTACCTCCCTGGTGGTGGTACAACTGTTGGTGCTGCTGTGTGGTAAATGAGATCAGAGATCTGAGCTGGCTAGAAGATCACTTTTTTTTTCCTATTATTTTTTCCTTTTTCCCCCCTTTCAGCTGGGTAAGTTTTCAGCCAAATCAGTTCCCCAGGCCAGTTCATGATGCAGCTGCATGTTGACTTGTGATGGCATGACATGAAAATAGCACAAAAATAGACTAAAGGCACAGATGGGAGAGACTCTTTCAAAAGAGAATGCTCACCAGACTGCAGCCCGAATGACCTCTGAGGCTCCTCCTTCCTAGCAGTTAACAAAAGCTTTGTTAGGCAATGTCCTCAGCGGTCATGAGGCTTTGCATTAGGGAAGGTCTGCTCTTCTTCCAAACATCTGTCTTCACGTGCTAGCTTCCCCTCCCCGCTGAGCATGTGCAAGAGGAGCAGATGTGATAAGGAAGACAAACAGGAGGGTGGATACTGAAAAGCTGGTTGAGACCCACCGATGTAACCTCCTGCTGCAGAAATGCATCCTTAAATAGCGGGGATCAAGGAGTGGTCTATGCAGAGATTCCCAGCTTTGCAAACCAGGCATTTGAGCAGCATGCAGGAGAGCAAACATGATACAAAGGTACACACAGAGATGTCAAATTGAAAGGCAGAATCAAATTGCTGCTGAAAAGAAGAAACAACCTGTGTTGCTGAAGGCTAGTGGCACCAGGCTGAAGAACAGGGCCAAGGCGAGGTGAATGGGTCATATGTTTGTGAAGTTCTTCATGAGGTGCTGTGCGTCCATCTGTGCATGCTGTCCTGGGTACACTGGAAGAAAACTCAGAATCATGTGAGAAAGTACATTCCTTGGGTCTGAGAGGCTGGTTTCCTCACAAGCATTATGTTTTACATGAATCTTTCTGAGCCCTGAGCTGAAGGACGTTTTTCAGTGAGCTGCTTCCTTGTGCATTTCCCAGTGCACAGCTGATGTGAACAGACGTGGCACGTCACAGCCTGGAACGATTTCTAGTCTTGGTGCAGGTCAGCAGCTATGCCATGTCTGCAGAGCAATTTGGCACATTTCTAGTTTAACCCAGTAATCCGATCAGCTTCTTAAAATGATTTTTTTTCAGCATTCCAAGAAAAGCAGTCTACTTCAGCTGAAAGAATAAAAGAGTCTTCTCTCAAAATACTGGCCATAATGTGAGCACTTACTGAGAAACTGCATGTAAAAGTCATAAACCAAACAAAGCAAGATCAGTTCTACAGAAAAACACAACCTCAGAACAGGAAAGGCTTATTTCAGGGTCATTACCCAATATAATTTTTGTCTGTATGAGAAAATATCATGATATTTAGGAATATGTCCTGGAATGTGAAGTATTCTTCAGTTCTGGGAAGCAACATATTTATTCTGCTGATTGATGCAATAATCAGTGTTTTGAGTAACTAATGAATAGTGGTTCCTTCCATTTAAAAGGAACACTTGGAGGCCTTATTTCTTAAACCCACATGCCCTTAAGGAAAATTGAAACTCTTGGCCTTTTGGGGGGCTTCGCAGCTTGCCTTGGGGCCATGACTCTGCAACTTCTTACTACGGGATTATATCACATTTAAAGTGGAGGTAACACTGCTTATTTCAAAGTGCTTATTAAAAAGATTGACAAAATAACTGTGCTGTGGGCAATACCTACATAGTAGTTATTATTTAGGATCTTGCAGAACTCTGCAAAGGAATATCTCTGAATTCCAAATTTACTTGGATCTGATTGGGATTGAAACCATTCAGATCTGGCTGATAGATAACAAACACAGATAAATTGCAAATTCTGCCTGTACAGACTCACCTGTGCTGTGTCTCCTGTTATCTTGGAGATATTCTTTGACCCTGAAACTCCTCACTTAACGGCTTGCCTTTATGTCTCTAGGGCTTAATCTGCTGAAGTCAGTGGAAGTTTTGCTCCTGATTATAGTGGGTCGTGTCTGGGCTTATCCGTCAACTCCATTGATGGAGTTGAAACTGCAGATTTTCTTCTGCCCCTTTATCTACACCTTTGGACTGCAGTTTTAACTATGCCAGTTTCGCCCAACCCCTGACTTCACTTCCTGCTGTGCTGCATGGTGCCACTGTAGCTCCCTTTGGGATCCTCATATTTACTTGAGTCCTATCTTACTTATTTTCATTCTAGGTAAGAACAGCTGTGCGGGTTTGGACCATCTAACCCATCCACTTTGCCTCCAACAGGAGCCATAAGCAGACTCATAGCAATCAGTTACTGTAGCTTCCAGCTGTTTTCAGCTCAGAGGGTTTCCTGAACCTCCTGGGGTTTGCCTGTGGCACGGACCCCTCCAAACACTTGGGTGAGCATGTAAGGTCCTTGCATTTTCTGCGTGCTTTGCAAAGGACCTCTTCAGCAGGTCCACTGCCTGCTGCATGAAAAAATTCTTCCTGTTGTTTTCTTTGATTGTCCTGGAGGCGAAATCAACACTCGATCCTTATGTAGTGGTTTTGATTTGGTTACCTTCCTTGGTAACCAAGCTGTAACCGAGGAAGTGGTCATGTTCCCAGTATGCCATACGATTTTTTATGTAAACCAGGGTATAAATAAAAAGGGGGAGAAGCCTCTTTCTCTCTTTCCTTTCCGGTGGATCCGGGAGCAGGTTCTCTGCTATCAGCTCTGCTCGTGTGGAGGAGTGAGGCCCAGTGAGGCCTTGTGGGCCTTGGGAAGCGGAGAGTGCTGGTGGTCGCTTGGTGCAATTCTGCTATCTCAAAAAGAGTAGTAAGATTTTCTTTTATTAGTTCTTTACTGGTTACTCCTGGGTTTTGATTGTGCATATCTGTTTTTGGGGTTTTTTTTCTTTCCCTTTTCCCTTCGGGGCAGGGGGAAGTGTTCGGGGGCCCTTCTTCTGTGTACATAGTATTCTAATTATATATAAGTATAAATACATATATATTTTATACAGCTTTAGTTTAGTTTAGTTTAGTCATTTCAATGTTTCAGTAGCTTTTCCCTTCTCCCTTTCCCTTGTGTTCACAGAGGAGAGACTGCAACACTTACACCTTACCCGCTCTCTCTTGTGTTATTAATGATTTCATAGCTTTCCCTGTACCATATCCCCATCTCATGTCTTTTCCAGCTTCAGCAGTCCTGCTCTCCTACACTGTTGTTCGTACAAAGTTGGGTCACACCTTTGCTCATTCTGTTATTCTTCTCTGAATCTTGTCCATCTCTTCTCTATCCTTTCCAAGGGTCCAGAACTGCACAGAGTATTCAAGGTGTGGGTGCAAAATGGATTTACACAGTGACACGGTGATGTTTGATACTTTATTGGCTTTTCCTTTTGTAGTAATCCCAAACATTTATTTGTTCTTTGACTGTTTCTGAGCAGCGATTTCATGTTTTCAAGAAAGTGTGTACTGTAGTTCTACTAAGGCCTCTCTCCTGAGTAGCAGCATTGAGCACAGAAACCATTATTTATGCCTGAAACTGGAGCTGCTTGTCCTTAAATGCATTCATTGCTTTGTATCTGTCTAGACTGAATTTCATTTTCCATTATTTGGGCTGGTCATTCTCTCTCTTAAGGTCCTCCTTGAGTTCTTCACCATCTGCCTTCATATTCCCTACCAATAATTCTGTATTATCAGTAACATTTTTGACCTCCTTGCTCACCTCCTCTTGCAGGTCTCTGCTCTGGCTTTCCTCTGCTGCTCACATCTGCCTTTTCTTTGCTTTCCCTACTCCAAAGACTCACAGTATTCAGATTTCTTCACGTGGACCCATCTTCCTTCACATTTGTCATCTGCAGCCTAAGCTGTTCACAAAAGCCATACTCCTTTTTTTTCCTGCTTTCTACTCTCTTTATCATGTGGCTGTAATAATGTCAAACAGAGTTGTACCAAACCTTCAGTGTCTGAAGGAAGACTGTCCCTGCTGCAAGGCCTGTTGGGAGGAAAAGAAGGGACAAGATAGGATATTCCTGGCAGGCAACAAAAGTAACGTTTAGGAATTTCCAAAATTATTCATGATGTCATTTTTAGTTTTCGAAGGCTATAGAAAATAAAGTTGTGGATTTTTTTAAAAGGAAAAAGAGGATTTATTATCTTTTTTTGACCTTAGTGGTTAGCCAAAGTTTGGATTGTTTCAGTCAATTCTCTAGTGTCAGGATTGTTTCAAAACCTAGCTGTTTATTTACAAAGAACAGACACTGCTTTCTTTGCTTAACATGAGGAAACACTTTGCTCGCAGCTCCAAGCTCTTTTCCAGTGAGTGGTTCATGCGCATTGTTTGTACTACCAGGCAATACCCAGCATAGCTCAGCTCCCTCAGAAGACTTCCGTCATGTGCCTGTGTTTTGGACGGTAGATCCTATTGTTCCAGACAGTTTATTCCATAAAGGAAGTTAATTGTTCCCTGTTGCCTAGTGAGAATGAATAGGGCTGCAATACCTTTTGTTTCCAACAAGCTTTAACACGATTTATGATGGAAGGAACTTCATAAGGAGCCAATGGTCTTCCAGTTGTGTTGATTTTTCAAGAAGGAGCATACTCAGTCTGAAAATTCTTTTTTTCACTGCTGTCTTTCACCAGTAAAGCACAGTTCAGTCATGAAGTGCCTTCATCCCCCAGACATCCCAGCTCCGTGGAAATCCTGGCAAAGACAAGCCTTGCAGTAGTAATAGCATGAAATGCCACTATTGGATGCAATTTTAGCCAAGCTCAACTTACAGAGATTAACCTCCTGGTTAGGCTTCCCATCCAAAAAGTCAAAAGTAGTACATTGCACTGTTTCTTGTTGCCAAGAATTTGTAAGTGGACTGTCTCTAATGAAAAGGTTGGGGAGACAAGGAGTTAATTTGGAAATCAGATTTGGCTTCAATGACATTCAGAAATTGCCACATCCTTTTTGCAGTACATAAAAAGCTTTCAATAAGTCTGTGCAATTCCAAAAAATGCGTGTGGCAACAATTGACTTCAGCTCCTGGCTTCAGACCTTTGCTTCTTCTCCATGTGGGAACATCTCTTGGTCTTTTCCAGTGATCTTTTTCTCCTGGGGATGGAGTGATTTTTCCTCCTCCATTTAGACTGGTCCATACTACAGATCTGAACACATATCTGAGCACCTGAAGTAAGTCATGCGGGTCTGAGCAAACCTCCTGTAGCCTGCTCACATTTTTATTATGTTGCCCAACACCACTGCTCATAGCCACACTCAAATGCAGCCTTACAGACCAGCCAGGCACTATGACTGTAATTCTCCAATCTCTGCAGTGTGTAACCCAACTCACAGCACAGCAGGAGGGGCCGCATCACTCCTGTAGTCCAGGGATTTTTTGTTCAGTGCTGGGGCTTTTCCTGAGATATCTGCTAGCAAGAAATGCTCTCTGCTCTGCTTCAGAGGAAACAGCAGGGAGGACTTGGTAACAGCACTGAGGACGTGCTGACAGCAGCCTTCTGTTGCGTATTCTCCACTGCTTTTTCTCAAGAGACAGCACCACTTTTCTTGTTATGCCTGCTACTTCTCACGCTCCACTTTATGAGAGGACATATTTCCATCTTCACTGATGCGTAAAAGAGCAAAACCAAAGAAGCCCTCCAGTTGTGCGAGTGATGTTACAGCATGTTACCTTCCATGGCAGCACAGCAGCTTCCTTGCTTTGGTGCATGTCAGCACGAGTGTGAAATGCCCATGGGAAGCATGATGAGCTGTTACAAGCACCTGAGAACTGTCTCTTGACTGTAACTTTGGTTGTTACTCCTTTTTAGGTTTCTCTTTACCTCCAGCATCTCAAAGAGCAATTGTCTGTCCAGAGAGAGAGTGCCCAGGCCTCCTAGCACAGAGATGCTCTGAAAGCATGGTGCACAGACCCTTTTCTACACAAGAACCAAAAGTGAGACCTGGGCAGCTTTCTGCTTTTCCCTCACATGTAGGCTCACAGTTAAGCTCACAGTCTCACAGACTGAGACAGGGTTTGATGTGTCAGACAGGATCGTCTGTGTAGCCAGAGGTGAGCACAGGCAATTTGCCTAAACCCCCAAAGGCTCTTGAGTTTGTCTCAGTGGTTCTTCTGTATATCCTCTGTTGCTATGCCCAGACTGATGGGAACAGGACAGAATGGGAACTGTTGCCTATAGGAAATGCACTCTTTCTGCAGAGGCTGTTTATGACTGCCATCCTCGTTGTCTTGCAGAGCGCTCTTGTGGCAGGAAAAGCCTGGTACCTGCTAGACTGCTTCTGCCTGAGGAGCTCTGCCAGTGTGATCCAGGGCGGCACCCATGGAATAATTCTTCCCTAGCACAGCCCTGATGTTTTTAACAGTTGAGCACTGAATTTAGGTATTTCTGCACAAGGCACCAGCACATAGGGATGGGACCCTGGACAGTGTTTTTTGAGAATACAGCAGCCAGCTCTACATCCAGGGAGGGAAGAAGGCTGTGGTGTTACCTGCTGCTTTTAAACCCCCACCACGAAGAGAAGAAGGGTGTCAATGGAAATGGGACACTCTGATCTCAGAACAAATGACTGACATTATCCAAGTGCAAAATGTCTGTACGTGTGCAAGAAGGCTCTACAACAGGAAGTGGGATAAGTGCTGGTGTTTCAATGACTTCCAATAGCAACCATCAATAGCTACTGTTTTGCCAGCTCTTCTCTAATGATCCCAGGCTTTCGAGCATTTACTAACTCATCAAAAGTCCTTTCTTTGGACAAAATTTTACACATGAAATAGGAATTTTTTTTCACCCAAAGAAGTCTGACAGTTTTTCATTCTTGTTGTGTGGATTTCTATTCTCATTTTGGGGATTTCTTCTTGCTATTGCCATTTTTTTATGTTTTGCCATCTCCAAGAGTATTGTAAATCAACTTAGAGAGCTTGTCCCGTGTTAGTCTCCATGTGTCATGCAAAAAAGAGATCACTATTGTATGCGGTCTAGTTTCTGTTTTCATTTCTTTCTGACTTATCTCCTCTTGAGTGTGGGCTTGCAGCAGCTGCTGTGGCAGCCTTATTACCCATAACCTACATCTGCATTTGCACAATAAACTGGAACGAAAGCAGTGGATTCAACATGTCTTTCTGGATAAAAGTGGACTTAACTCTCTATTGACTTTTTTGCTTGTGTGGAACAAGCACAATGACATCATATTTTTGTATGTCATGTCACTGTACATTGTGTAAGCAGCTCTAAAAAATGCAAAACAGTGGAAAGGAGTTCCTGGTGGCATCAGACAGCTCCAGAGTCTGTTGACTCTCTGTAGTCCAAGAGTCCTTCAGGTACATCTCAGACCTGAATAGTATTATCTTTTCTTTAAAGCTTTTTAATAATGAAGAGACACTACACTAAAAAAGAGAAAACCAAATTTGATTAACTTGAACTGGTACAGGACAATGAGTTATGATGAAACCATTCCTTTTGTTGCATAATTTTCATGGTCCTCACTGCCAATGTGAAAATGCAGTCATGGTTTGTTACTTGTAAAGTTTGTACTCCAAAGTATTTTGTTAAAAACTAGTGATCTTGCCTCTCAGACGCAATTAATAGAAATTTTCTACAGTATATGGGATGTAAGTAGTTGCAGTACCTCAAAAAAATAAGACAAAAATATTCTATCATTCCATTGCTGTCTAGTTTGTCCTTAATCCAATAATAAACCTTTAGTTGTTCAACTCTGAGAAAATCTTTTTGGTACCAAAAAGCTGACAAAATTCACAGTCTTTGTGAGTGAGGAAGTAGCTCTGGTTTGGTAGATTCAGACTGCACAGCTCTTGGTACACAGTAACTTTAGAGCTTGTCCAAACAGCATTTTTTGCAAAATTTGGCTTTACATTTGCAATGCTTTAAGTCATTTGCATCATTATATTCGTAAATAGCCACTCTTAGGCCAAAAAAACACATATATGTTTTATTTCAACCAGACAAATCTTTTGCTGCAGTTCGAGCGGCAGCTCAACCTGAAGAAGAGGCCAGGAGCCCACAGTGGAGGGTGAGGAGGGTGAAGGACTGCACCAAGCACTGCAGCCAAACAAAATGCTCGTTAATCTTCACCCTTAATGTGCAACAAGGGTGAGGGAGTGAGCTCTCATCTGGAAGAGTATTTGGAGAGAAGTAGCAAATATACTATAAATTAACACCCTTGTTGACTCCATGAAAACCTTCCTGCCTTAACAACCTCCTAGACAGGGCTATGATTGATCCCTCTTCCGGGCAGTGCTCCCTACCACAGAGGCAATCTGTGTGTGCTGCGACAGATGGCGGGAAATGAGTGCAGTGAGAGCAGCTGTCCCAGCCAAAGACCAGGCCACGTCCACAGCGTTCTCCACAGCACTGGGATTGCTGGGTGCTACACCTGTGCTTGTGCTGCAGCCACGGGAGATCTGCCACCAGCAAGGGCATAGATGAGATTTATTAAAAGGAACTGTGGTTTAAACAGATCATGAACAGCCTCAGCACACTGTGGTTCAGCTGGACTCAGCTCACTCTTTGCCTCTGAAGCTTCTTGTTACCAGGAGCCCAACTACAAAGACATAGCTCCTTTCATGCAATGTTCTGCCAGGCTGGGTCACAAGTGCACGACTGAGAGCACAGGTCTACTCCTGTATCTACCATCAGGCCCTTCTCTGCCTCTCTGTGGGAGAGATCAGTCCCTCCTATTTATTATAAGGAATTCTGTGCAGTGAATTGCTAAACCATCCAGCATCTCAGCCATCTGAGAGACAACTAGGAAGGCAATTGCTCTGCCAGCTCTTTCTCATGTCTCTTCTGTGGATCTGCATGTATAATCCCATCCAGGGCTCTGGGCTAGCAGATTGTTTTGTTATAATCAATGACAAATTTGCTAAAAGTGGGTATCTTGCTGTCATTTTATATGTATTTTCGAGGGATGCTGAGAGGCTGGGCATGCCATGTAGCGGGATCAAATGAGGAGACAAAAGGAGGCTCTGCTCTGAATCTGCCCTGGTTAATCCTGACAAATAGTTGTTTCCAGCAGCTTGGTTCATAGGAGTGAGCTGTGGGGATCAGTCCAAAGCTGGCCTTTGCTGTTTTATAGGAGCTATTTTATATACAAGCCTTCTGCTGATGCAAAGAGTACAGAAAGAGTATTTCCTTCAGCTGGGGTTGAGCAAAATGAGAAGGAGCAGGGACAGGTCATGGTGCTCACCTTGCTGATATGCCCTACAATAGGTTTCAACCAGGACCTTGCCTTTGCATGGGATTTTATACTGTAAATGGCTATTCTATATTTGCTCTTTGATGAGGAAACAAGACCATTTTAAATAGCACAGCCCAGGCTGGGTATTCCCGGTGCTGATTCTGGCAGAGGTGAAGGGCAGATAGGGTTGCAGAGGCACGAATGAACTTGCATGTAGGCAGCTGGCCTTTTGGGAGCTGCTTTAAAGCATTTTGACAACATGTTTTCCTTTCTCCCTTGTACCTCTCCTACCTCTCCTGCAGATTTCAGCACACACTGCTTCCAAGCTCAGACCTGTACATTTAGAGCAAGTGGATTTTCTGCTGTGGTTTTGCAGTCGCTCTGGGTTGATAATTTCTCCTGCTGCCACCACTGTGCCCTGTCCTCCCTCCTGTGTGGTGCAGAGCGAGGGAGCTGGTGGGGAGGCAGCCCGAGGGGCAGCAGCCCTGATTCTCCATGACCAACTACATAGGGCAGGGTCAGTCCTGGGCTGGGACCCGCAACAAGGAGGGTGTTTCATGGAGATCTGGTGGGGTAGAAGAGAGGAAACAACAGGCAGGTGCATTGGTGTCTGTTATGTCACGGGTATTTCTGATGGAGAGGAGTTATATTATTAAATGGAGAGGGTATAGCAGAAACATCAGCCATGAGCATTGTCTCAATGTCCCTGGGGTAAATGGCTGTGCCAGCCTGCCAGTGAGGGCTTCGTTGTGTAAGAGGGACTGCAAATGAAGGAGCAGGGCACTCAAGGCAAGAGAGATTTTGGTCAATGTGTGAAAAGGAAAGAGTTGACAAAACATTTCCTCTCTTGAGCAAGAGGCAGCTCAGGTCTCTGTGCAGATTAACTCCATGTCCTGGAGCCACTACCAAGCGTGGAGCAGAGGTGCCGGCACTGGGAGAGCTCAGATGGGAGCAGGGGCAGGCACCCATGACAAGCAGCAGCAGCAGCAGCTGCTTCCACCAACATACCCCTTTGCTTCTCTGTCTGGTTTTCCTCTCCTCCTCTCTCTCCCCTTTAAGATAAAGACTGTCATTGGCTTCATATTTTTGGGAAGAGGGAAAGTTTGTTCACTGAGCACTGGTTTAGCTTAATTTTCTTGTGTTTCTACATGGGAGGCCTGCACCAGGGCTATTTATAATGACAGTGTTAACTCTGAGGTCAGGCATTGTTGCTGGCTGTGACGGCTGGCAGAAGGTTTGCCCTCTAATCCTACTTCTGCTTTTGCATCTCTTTCTCCCACACAATTCAGGGCAAAATGTTGCTGTTCTGTTCGTGGCTTGGTTTTACACTCCGGTTAAACAAGACAAATACATGTGCTATGTAACAGTGCTTGTTTGTTCTTCGTCAGATTTGACCTTACACATGTGGGAAGTGTTTTCTACCTCTCTAAAACAAACAAGCAAAAAAATGATAAAAGCAAGTTGGAGCCTTACCAACCTAGAGGTAAACGCTGCCAGAAAGATAAAATGTCATCCAAACGCATCAGGACTCAGCCACAAGACAAGTCCAGAAGCAGCTCTCCACCAGTGTGGCCTGCCAAGAAATCGGGTGCTTCTGCTGCCATTGAGGTTTGGGGTTTTTTAACTGTGTCACTTGAAATATGGCCGTGAGCATAATCTGAAGCGAAAGGCAGGGCAGAGGAGGCCATTGGGCGGCCCTCTCACTGGGCTGACTCCTGGCAGCTCCACCTCTGCCTGCCCACTCCCAGCTGCATTGACACATAGCTGTATTCAAAGAGCTCTTGCTCCTCCTGCTTTTTCGCGGAAGCCTCTGCCTTTTGGCTGGTGAAAGGGAGAAGATGAGCACTTCTCATGGCTTTCTCCACTCCCAGGGATGGAGGCCGAAATCCAAATCCAAATTTCTTTAAAGCCTTTCTTTATTTTAATTATTAATACTCATGCATCACATGTCCATATGGATTTGGCATTTGCAGATATGGAGGAGGAAGTGCAGTGAAAGGAACCATTTTCTCAGTAACAGTCTCAACTGAGGGCTGTGTTTATGTCAAGCTGTGCCCTCGTGTTTTAGCCCATAGACAGGGTGGTGTGTTTTTAATACACAGGGTGATGTGTTTTTCAGTAGATTCCACCTCTGTGGACTTTCCTGATTTCTGGCTGCTGCTTGGCTCACGAAAATGCCCAGGTCCAGACCAAGCCTTGCTTCTCTGGTGAGCTTCTCCCATGTTGCTGCCCGTCAAGGGTTCCCATGAGATTGGGAGGTGCAACCACTGCTGCAAGATAGGGAAAAAATTACAGTGCCTCCAGATATGTTTGCTTTTTAAGCTTCTACCTGCTGTTTTGATGGGTAGCTAGTGTATGCCAGGAGCTTTTCAAATCCTCCTGCTCAACTAGATGTTACTCCCCCAATCCTCACCAGGCTGGCACTGCCTCATATTTAGCCAATGTGAACTCCTGCATTGGCACAACCCCCATAAGTATGTTAATTTTGGGGCACCACTTGTGATGTTGCTTGGGCTAGTCCTCAGCTGTGTGAACAGCAAGACAGCAGTGATATTAGGCAGTCCAGTAGACTCCCCTTACACTTCTAGAAGGAAGTTTCCGCTGCAAAGAGTGATACCATGACAGGTGATTTTTCAATGGGTCTTTTATGAAGCAACAAAGAGAAGAAGAATTTGCTTTTGAAAGACATAAAACTGCCCATTTGAGTGGGTGCACAGCAGTGTGGTAGATCCTGGCATGGCAGCCTCAGCCCCAGCAGCACCAGGTGGGTGCCTGGATGGCTGCTCCAGCTGTGATCCCTCCCCACAACAGAGTGAGCTCCCAAATCTTGCGGCCACAGAAAGTAATGGAAAATTCTGTGTTATGGAGTACATAACTCACCTGAGACCAAACTCTGCAGAGACTGCTTAGCTTGCTTCATCTTGCAAGTCCTTTTCTGAAGAGGAAAAAAAAGAAGGAAGTTATTTCTCTGGAATGCTTTGATGAGTGCTGTTTGTAAATCCTTTCAATTGTTTTTTCCTGTCATGAAAGCCTGGAAGGCCAGTGTGTGCTTTTTGTGGGGTGTTTGCAATCAGACATGTCCACATCTGTGGAATATTCCTGTCTTGTGCATGATTCCACTCCCTCTGCTGTGTCAGATATCAGCCCAGCTGGCTGAAACCAAGCTTTTTGAAATGACTATCAGGTTTGCACATCTGTGATTTTCGGGTTTTTTTGTAGTTTGGGTCCTCCCTCCCTGTAGTTAATACACAGAAGACTTCTCTAATTAGCCTGACTGACTTAGTCACTTCTGTTGGATACTCAGTCATTGCAACCGCGAGGAAGTGGTTCCCAAAGTTTTAAAGGAAAAAAGAGCCTGCCCTCTAGCTGTCGAGTGCACCCTCGTCCCCACTTTTTTGTCTTTCCTACAGCAGGCAGGACAGAAAATCAGTTTTGCTTCCACCCCTCATGCTTCCTGGGCTCTGATGGTCCTTGCCCTGCTCAGGGGCTCCAGTTGGCTTTGCCACATAGTTCCTCTGCACAGACACCACCACCATGGATTAACTGATAAAGGATGACTGTGTGACTTTTGCAAGTAAAGCTGATTCTTCAAGCCTCAAGGCAGCAGTTCACGGAATAATTTCGCCTGCCTTTTTCATAATGGTGAGTAACCCATTCTTGAAGGACAGGACTATCTCTTGCAGCCCTTGGAGTCTGGTGATGGACATCATTCAAGGTCAGCACCTGGCTTTAAACCATATGCAAGACAAGGACCACACTGGTGAGAGGAGATACTATATTAGGGATGTCAGCACAGTTCAGTGGGTTTTGGCTGTGGTGATGCCTGGCAGTGGCCATTCACAAAACAAAGTAGTTTCTCCAATGGTCTGAGAGAAAAAAATGGTGCATAATTTCAGAAACGTTGAAGGAGTTGTCTTGAGTTTTTTGGGGGGTTGTTTGTTTGTTTTTTCTCTAGAAAATGCAAAGAGTTTGTTTCAGAGAAAAGAAACACCTAGCCCTTTCAAGATGGACTATTTTGTTTTCAAGCATATGAAACGAAAGACAAGAAATGAATGTTTAGGGAAAATGGCTTTTTTTTTTATTGCTGCCTGTACCTAACAGAAGTGCTGGAGATAACATGGATCAGGGTCAGATCCTTTCTTTGACTTGGGAGTGACTCGGACAGTCATTGCCCAGATTTAATGATGACAAAGTTCCTCCTTTCATAAATGCAAATATGTGCTCTGTGTCCTCTGACAGGCGTCCTGGCTGGAGCTGGACTCATTCCAAGAGACCATGGTACTGGCAGTCCTTCAGGGGTTTCCACTGACCTCTTCTTTAGACATCATCTCACTTTGCTGGTAGCACTTTGGGGCTTACCAAGGCACACAGGTATTTAACACAGGGGTTAGGCCACCTTGCTGAGAAGGGAGCAAGACTAAGCAAATTAACTCTTTTGAAGACAAAACATAGTTCTTAACCAAAACTTCCTGTTTCTTGGAGAAATGTCCTGACTGAAAGCTTAACACCTTTTGGTGTTTTTAAGGTGTAACACCTTTTGTCTGAATAAAAATGGCTGTAGGGCACTCAAAAAGAAGTAGAACTGAACAATAAAATCTTCCGTGACCCATGTAAGAGTAAGGAGGAGGGAAAGGGGAAGACAACTTTAAACCTTTCTGGTTTATTTTTTTTCTTGGAAAAGTTGGATTTTAACTAACATGAATTTTGTGGGAAGTGCCCACTATCACTGAATACTTAAAAGCAAAATGTACAACCTCCTCTCCACCAGACACTGGGTTAAAGTGGTGGGGCAGAGGGATAATGTGGGCAGTCAAAGGGGAGAGGGCTCCGGGAAGGCTTTGAACATGATGGAAAACAGGAGAGAGCTGTAAAGACAGGCCAAGGTGCTGGAAATTTCTTGGGGAAGTCTGAGGGTGCAATGAGGAGTGAGAACTTGTTGGGGCTGATGAGAGGGATGGGCTGTTATGGGGCAGGTTTGCAGTGGTGCCAGGGGTGTGTTGTGTGTGCTGTGCCTCAACTCACTTCTTCAACAGTGAGCTGGAGACATACAGAACACCTGGCAGAAGCAGCGTGTCTGTAAATCATGTTTAAAAAGGAATTTTCCACTTGGGAAGCCACTAGGTGGCATGTGAGGTGTAGCAGAAATGAAGCACAGCAGCAGGAGAGAGAACAGGCTCCTCAGTGGTCTGGCACAGCTGGAAGGGCCAGCACCGGCTCGGGCATCGTGGCACAGGAGCCAGCTTCTTGCAGTAACTTCATGTTCCAGCATGTCACAAATGTGTGGGTGTTGTGGGTTTTTTGTTTGTTTTGTTTGGTTTTTTGTTTGTTGTTGTTGTTTTCCTTTAAAAAAGGAAAAGGAAAATTCGGGGGTTTTTGGGACACAGTATGTTAATGGGGAGGAATTAGCTCAGTTCTCCACAGAGGCCTCCCAGAGGCATGAATGTAGTCAGCCACCCCTTGGCAGGCCATATCTGAGCCTTTATAGCTGTCACCATTTACCTCCTGCTGTGTTTTCAAATTTAAACAGAGTGTTATTTTACGTGGACATTGACTGACCAGGCCTTTACCTCTGGCCAAATATATTTTATAAAGGTCACTGAACAACCACCCCTACTCTTCCAGGGGACACTGTTGGAGCTGTTGTCCAGCTCTGCCACCTTTCTCTTGTTGTGAACCATTTAGTAATTTTTTTTTTTGTGTGTGTGTGTGTTTGGTTTTAATGTTCAAGTCGAACAAACTCCATCAAAGATCCCATGCAAACACAAATGACTAATCAAGGCCACTTATTTCTAACGATGGGTCAGAAACACATCCTTGTTTCAATAGGTAAAAGCATCTTCTACAGTGAGCTTCTGATTCATGCCTCCAGTGGTACTTGCAAGTAACGCCACAGAGGTCTCTTAAATTCTCCCAGTGTAGTGTTGGCGTACGCCAGCTTGGAATCAACCCTCTGAATCTTGGTCCTCTGGATTGCTTGGTCATGGCACGGAATGGTATTTTCTCCCAGATATCCAGCTTGCGGGAATATTTTCATTTGAAACGGAAAACTTAGGTAATCATGTGGATTAACATATAATCAACACATGGAATGATGTGTTGAAATATATGAAAAATAAAGGATACTTCTACAAAAACGTGGAAAAGTACGTAGCCTTGGCTATCTATCCATAGGAGGACACAGGTTCTACCTAGTAATGAGTCCTGTTCTCTAGGAAGAGAGATGCAGAGGAGTGTTTTGAAAGGCAAAGATGGGGATTAGGCACTGTACTTCTGCACTGGGCATCCTTTGTACAACCACCACCAACCACCCATGAAAGCTGGGGGACTCATCATTAGCTCTGGAGATGGTTTGCTGCCTTTGTCTTTCTGCCCCAGCCAATATTTGGGTAGTATTGGCGAGATGGTCTCCATCTGGGACCTACATAGCTACCAAGGACCACCAAAACATACGTATTTCTGCTACCTGAAGCCTTGAGCAGATTTATAAATGAAGCAACAATTTAGAAGTTTTGGGAAAGACTGGCTGGTTTAACTACATGTGCCTTTTCAGCATAAACACTTGAGGCTTTTCAAAGCAAACTGACATGGCTGATGTTGCAATTTCAACATTAGCTGTCAAAACATCCCTCTTGGTGGCTCTCTTGTTCCTGTGGTGCGTGGGCCTGTGTGGCTGGCTTTTGGCTCTGCAGTTCAGAAGAATCTGTAGAACTGAGCAGAGGGATGAAGGGAATCCAGCCACTTGAAAACGGAAGGTCAAACCCCAAACAAATAAGCTCTTTAGTAATTTCTGACTGAATTTCTCCTTTTGTCTAAGGATTCAGGCTGTAACAATTGGGTGTGGAGGCTCTATATATCTTTGCTGGTTCAAAGTAAACAGCTCTGCTGTGTGGGAGCAGTGATAGAACTATATTGTGCTATTTGACTAGCAATAAGAAAACATGCATAAAAAAAGATAAGGTAGCATTGGATTTGCTGTGAAGAGAGAAGGTGCTAAAGGAACCCAAACTGCCTGTCTCCAATAATTGTTGTCTCCTGCCCCCTGCTTCATTCAGGCATGTTGCATTCTCCTTCCCTTCTGCAGAGTGCTTCAGCTTATTTCACTCTGTTAGATAATGAGAATGGCTTTGGCGTTTAAGTTCATGTAAATTAAAGCACAAGTAGCTCATCAACTGGTGTCCCAGAAGATGCAGTAGGAAGTCAACAAATGCTGTATGGCCTAAAGTAGAAGAGGATTTATTTTTAAATGCACTTGCTTTTGACATGCTGGTGCTGCATGTTATAGCCACACAGACACAGAGACCTTCTTCCAGCAAGAACAGATATTGAAGAAGAAACCTACATGAGGAACACCCAAATGGAGATGGTTTCACCCTCACAGATGTCTGAGAAATCAGAAATGTGCACCATTCACTTTAGGATGAACTCAGACTCCTGAGGCCTTTTCTGTTTAACAGAAAGGTCATAGAGATCTTTCGCATCTCCGTAACAGCCTAGGGGTAACCCATCTGACCTGTTCTGCAGGATCTTGTCTACATGAACTGGGCTTCCAAAATCCCAGCATATAGGAGCAGAGGGGTTTTCTGCTGTTATTGCAACACCAGTTTCCCCAAGAACTTTAGCTAAGCCCACCACTGTTCCACTCAGACTCCCTGAGGAAAGATCGTTTCTGGCCCCACTTCAGGAGAGGGTTTATTTCCTCACCAGGAGGATCCAACCTCAGTGATGTAAGGCACAGATAGGGAGAGGCCCTGGTATTTGGCCTCAGGCCAGGTCAGCAATGAGGACACACCTGCAGTGCTCTGTCAGCAGGGATTTGATTTTTTCTACAATTACAACAACAATATTTTTTTCCTAAAAATTTTCTAGAATGTTGACTGAGATAACTGTCTTGCCCTACACTCTCAGCCAAAACAGCTATCTGGTAAAACTTTGCAAAGCAGAGCTTGAGCCAGGGTTTGCAATTTGATATTGCAATAGAAACGTTGCTTAGGACAGTGGGAAAAGAATGAAGTTCCTCAGGCAGTGCTGGGTCTGGGTGCCATTCCAGTGAAAGCACTTCTTGATCATGTGTTTAATTTTCAACTCAAAGCTTTTAATGCATGTTCCTCACTAAAATGTCAGCTCAGTTTTCCAGGTGCTGTGTTGAGCTATGTGGTACAAACCAGAGACAGCTCACTCACAGAACATAGAGCAAGAATCTTCAGGCTTTATGGACAAGAAGGCCCATAATTTAAAGAATCAAAATGAGATCACAATTAAAAAGTATTTGTATGCATTCAAATATTTCAGGTTGAATGCTGAAATATTTTGAATGTGAATGCTTTGAATGTTGAAATATTTTTATTAGACTATGAAATAAAAATGTAGTGTTCTAGTAGTGCCAAAATAGAACTTCCAGACTTACCCAAATGGATGTTTACATTTTTTTCCTATTATATGTCACTGAAATCATCCTGTTTTCTGGGGTTTCTGGGATTCAACACAATTGTGTTCCCATGCACACTACTCTCTTAGAAAATTTTCATCTCTTTCTAGCTATGACTGATGGCTAATATAGAATCAATTAACCTACCTGCTGTACAATTTGGGTCTAAGAAATTCCCTCAACAACAGCATTTGAATAAAAGCTGCACCAATACAAGTATGCTTGAAATCTGGTTAGAAACATCTTACCTGCAGTGTGCTATGTTCTGAAAAAGCATTACCATTATGATAAAATCTCTTCTCTCTTTCATCTGTTACCTACTTTAATGTAATTTCTGTCAAAAATTATAGATACCTGCTGAATAAAACTTTGCATATATATCCACCATTTATCTTTTTTTCTTTATTTATTTTATTTTATTTTTAACTTACCTTAATGAATGAACCTCAATGAATTAGTCCATCTGGCACCTAAGGCCTTACTCATGGCATGTTTTGGGTAACTGAGGAAGTGGGGAGACAAGGGTCTGACATGCTGGGTGCATTACCGTGTGAGCCTGCAGCAAAGCTGATGAGATCAGCAGCAGCAGCAGCCCAATTTCCCAGAAGCTCAGCACGGTTTTGTTTCACTATTATCAGTGCCTTCCCAGAAGCTCAGCATGGTTTTGTTTCACTATGTTGGTGGCTTCTCCTGAACTTAGTCATAAAATAATTGGGCGGTGGGTAAACACATCTCTTTTGGCATGAAGACTGTGGACAGCCTTAAGAAGTTTTGGCCTTCCTCAGTTTCCACACATCTATTAATACATGTGATGCAATGTTTTACCGTAAAATTTAGGAGATTCAGATTGCGATGTGCCAGAATGGGAAGCAGTGAAGAGGAAAAGGAGGGGAGTCAAATAGTTCCAAATCCTCTGATTGACCTTGAGTTCCTCTGCCAAAATACACTGCCCTGTATTTTCAGTTTCCTTTATCATGAGATGGAAGAACTCGACATACATCAGGAAAACTAGTAGACTTTGTGACACTTCTCCCATTCCACTGACGCAGAGACACAGTAAATGGAAATAAAGTCCTGACACTGTACGAAAACACAAGGTGAAGAAGGGGAAGACTCTTCTGTAAATGGATATGTAAGAAGTGACAGAAGACAAAACATTTTTCTACTTGGAAATTATATTCTTTTAGAGAGCCTTATTTTCTTCCTGCTGTGGTGACAACCTATTATAAACATGAACAGCACAATGAGTAGTACGTCCTAGTTAGAGGGCAAGGAACAAACCTCCTTAAGTCACAGACAAAAGAGTATTTTTGAATGCTTTTATACCATCTCAGTGCAGTGATTAGATTTCCTGAAAAAAAATTCTGAAGAGATTTTCATTCCATTTTGTTTGTTTTATTTTATTTTATATTATTATTATTATTATTATTATTTTCTTATTTCTTGTGTTCTAACAGTTGATAGCAATGGCAGCAGACATAGAATGTAATTATTACAGTTGTTGTTCTGATTTTGGTTTAAGTTCCTTAGAGCCAAAACTTTTAAGAGGTGCAAATCAAGGGTACTTGCGGTGAGTGCTTTCCTGGCTTCCACGGAGTGATCACCAGTGACAGCTAGAGATCCTATATATTATTTGTCAGCTTTATCATAGTTTGAATTTTGCAGGCAGTGGAGTAATAAAACACCTCTGCATGGGAAATGATTTAACATCACATGGATTGATCCAGAAATAAACCTGGCCAGCATGCAGGTACAGAGAACATGGACATTGGAAGCTTTGTGGAAGAGGTGGTTTGCCAAATGCTGGAGTTCTTTATTGCTCACCTCTAATAATAACTTTCCTTTTTTAAAAACTGGAACATTCATACTTGCTGACAGTCAGAAAAGGCACTTTCATTGCCCATTTTAGTGGAGCGTGGTGTGTAAGCATGTGCCAGACACTACTGTTATTACCAGAAGTACTATGCCAGCTTAGAAAAATGACCTTTCTGGGACTGATGCTGTGCTACATTTCCACTGAAAAGCCTGGTTGCTCCCCTGCCACTCGAGGATGTCCTATTCATGGGAGCAGCGTGCCTCCTACCAGCCTGACACCCGGTGCCCAATGTGCTGCACCAGGAGTTAGTTGCTGGTCCGTGGTGGACCCCATGAGAAAGGCACTCAGTTAAGTATCATTTAGAATCCTGTTTATTTAAAGTGCCTTGGTTGCAGCTGGGATATTAGCTGGTACAGTGTTGTGTTTCAGATTCAGTATGAGAATAACGTTGGTAACACATTGATGGTTTACTTGTTGCTCGGTACTGCTGATCCTAAGTCGAGGACTTTTCTGTTTCCTGTGCTCTGCCAACGAGCAGATGACAAGAAGCTGGGAGGACAGAAGCATGGCCAGGACAGGTGACCTGAACTGGCTAAAAGGAAATTTTGTATCACAGAACATCATGTCTAGTTAATAAACCAAGAGAAGTTGACCAGGAGCCGCTGATCCCACCTTGGGGTGCTGAGCAATTTTATTGTGGAATCACTTCTTTTTCTTGGGTTTTATTCCTTTCTTTCTGTCTTTGTTCTTTCTCTTTTTAGTACTATTATTATTATCATCACCATATTTTATTTTATTTCAATTATTAAATTCTTTTTATCTCAACACACTGGTTTTACCTTTTTCTGATTCTTCTCCCATTGACTGGTGTGAGGGGGGAAGAAGGGGGAAGTTGAGCGAGCAGCTGAGTGGTACTTATTTGCCAGCTAGAGTTAAATCATAACATGAAGAAAACACTATAAATATAAAATAGCACAGATGCATCCCTTCAGAAACCAGGAACCCTGAGCTGTACACTCACATGTAGCACATTGTGCAGACCTCTCCACAGAGAGGGTTTCACCAATTTGGTGATTTGAACTGTTACGGGATTTTCTTACAAAATAGCAACTCTGCTCATTATTTTCATTGTGTCAAACAGAAAGGATGTTAGCACCACAAATTCTCGCTGCACTTTTTGACAAAGGCAAGGCCACACTGGCAATGCTATTGCTGGTACCAAGTGGGAGCTGCCCACAGGCTCCTGGATTACAACTGGTGGTGAAATTTGTCCTGTGGATACAGGGTATCCCAGTGCACACACAGACTAACTGCTCCATGGCTCGCCAGCTCTTCTATGCGTGGTGCTCCTACAGTCAGGATCACTGCACCAAGACTCCCCCACTTGCTGGTCTCTTACAGAAGCTGTTCCAGCTGGCAGCACTGCACATGGGGGGCTCCGGAGAGGGACCTACAGGAGCACCATGGGCTGCAGACCTTCTCCATGCTCTCATGTTATGTGCCAATTATGCTACAGGCATACAGCAGGCTGCCAGCAGTGGGAATTATGGCGTAGGCATTTGGGCTAATCCACTGCCTCTTGCTGTGAGATCACTGCCCTCACAGCACATCTTTCAGCAAAGCTTGATAGGAAGGTTTAAGTCACCTGTAAAGCCCTTTAGCAAGTGAAAACTGAACCTCATTTCAGTGTTGTCAGACTCCTGCACGTCACTGGGCAGATGTTCTTTAAACAATGCCAGAGTTACGCTTCATTGACACGGGTGACCTGAGTGCCTTTGTGCACCAGCTGATTCATGCTGGCATGTTTTTTATTCTGCAGCTATTGTAGAAAAATAGGGTCCTGATCCCCTGTCACCCCACCCAATACTGTCATTGCTCAGGCCTCTGCCAAGGGAGTGAAAAAGGCTACCAAACCAGAAAAGCAGCCGTCTCGCTCCTCGGCACTCAAGGAGGCACCGGTGCAAGCAGGGTGTGCACAGGCTGAGCCCTCCTGCCAACAACCAATATTTAAGCATTGACAACAGACCCATGGTGGAGACATGGCAGGGCTAAGGCAGTGACCTCCCCGAGCACTCGGTGGATGCTTCAGAGTTTTTCTTGCTCCCTTCAGCACAAGTTGGGGAGAAAATGGTGATGTGTAAGGAGGCATAGAGAAGTGTGTGGGGACCCTGATCCATAGTGCTGGGCAGGGGGTGTTGGTTTGGCGGGCAGCAGGTGCTACCAGGACCACCCCAGGGCACTGTGTTCGCAAAACACTGGTCCCTCAGCTCACAGTGCTCTGCAACATCTCTACTGCAGAAAAACCACATTGGCCCTCCTAACTCAGTCCTCTCATATCTGTTTGGCCAGGGTAATTTCACTTTTCTCACTCTGAAAGAAATATCTTTTAAAGAGAGTTGCCTTAACCTCCACAGAGAGTTACTACAAGCTACTCAGAAATGTCTGGAGCATACAGTGGGGCTACTCAGGCTTCAAAAAGCAGATTTTAGTGTCCTTTTAAAACCTGGAAGAATGTGTTCTTGAGCAGTGAGTCACCTTAACTGTGGCATACTCATTTCAACTGTTTCTGCTTAAAATAGAAACTCTGAGCATCATACGGCAGCAGGAGGTAACAAAGGATGGATGAAAGTCTCCAGGAGCTTCATCTCAAGGGAAACTCAGCAAAGAGCCTGCCCAGCCCCAGCAGCAAGGAACTACATCCATGTATCCTGCAGGTGCAACTGGGTGGGCTTTTGCCCCAGGCACATGGAACAGCATGGAAGGAAGCACTCCAGCATCACAGAAACCTGTGCTGCAATGTCTTGAAAGCAAATACTGTTTTGAACTATCCCTTGCAGCTACTGGGTGAACCCTTGCCTGTGGTCCTTGCAGCCCAAGCGTGGCTGTGGTGTGGGAGCAGGGGACTTCTCGAGTGCTCCCACTACTGTGCCCAGAGCTTCCGCCTCCAGGCCTGACAGTGCCAATGTGCCACTGGCATGGCCTGGCCTGTCCCCATGCCCTGCATCAGGGCTCAGTGCCACCACTCCAGCGCTGGTGTGTAGTGGGGTGGTGGGGCTCCCCGAGGAACCGTGGCTGAGCGCTGCCTTGTCCCACGGCCAGCCACTGCCCTCGTCAAACAGTGGAGCAAAACAACCTGAAACCCTCTCCCTGCCTTTGTAACACATTTGAATCAGGGCCTGAGATGAGAGAAAGGGCAAAGCACCATTTTGGCTGCTCTTTTTAGTCAATGAGTAAGCGAGGTCTGACAACAATCTGCTGACCAGCCCATCATTGCTGCTGGTGTCCCCTGATTTACAAGTCCCCTGCTTGACTTCAGCAGAGCATTTGGCACTTGTGTAACACAGCCCTGCTGTTACACAACTAACTTCAGCCGCACGTTTTCTGGTTTCACTTCTGATTCATATCACGCAGGAGCTGAAAGGTGCTCTCTGGCTCCTCCTGAACAAAAGTCTCACTGTGTTATTCAGGCTAAAGTTCAAAGCATTCAGACCCTTGAGCAGCAACAGCACATCAAACAAATTGACAGCAGTTAATATTTACAGGACCAAAGCTCACAAAAAATCAGTAAAATCTATGAGCAACAACTTCAAAACCAGAGGTAGAACTTTCCAGACCAGAGGGCCAGTTTTGCTGGCCAGTGTCTGACAATGCTTCTTTCCCTTGTACATTCTCTTGCGCAACACTGCACGTGCAGCTTAGACTAAAAGTTTCTGATCCTAAAATCAGGATTTATATCACATGCCTCAATGGAAGGACTTGTGACAGGCTAATCCCAAAGGTATCTAGCTCATGGAGCGCTTTCCTGGAATTTGTGCAACAACCAAATATTTCAGGCTGGCGCTTCTTAAGCTGCCTTATGGTCTGTAGGATGTGGGTCCATGGGCAAATTTTTTGGGGGGTACAACTCCCATTTGCAGATCGATTCATAACTTTATGCAGTTCCAAGTTTTTATGTCATGCAATGTAGGACCCTGAGTAATATGCCATGCAAGAAAACATTGCAGAAATAGGGGGAGATAAGACACAGAGAGAAGAGCAAACAAATCCTAGGCCCTTCCCCCCAGCTGTTTACCTGTAATACGTGTTTCTGACTAGCAGCCCAGAGAAGGTCTCTCCTGAAGTTGCTCCCCTGTTATACCTTTGTGTCAAAGCTCATGAGCTCTCACTGAACATTCATGTTGCACCTCCAGCTTTGCAGCCCCAGCATAAATCCAGCTGGAGAGTGGGACAACGGCACCACTTCTGGGGACTAGCTCCTTTCTGCAAAACATTCTCATGTGCAGGGCATGTCCTTGGTAATGCATTTACCCTGGTACTTGCCTCAAAGTTACAGTACAGGCCAGGAGTCTACAAAAGCTGGGGAGTGGAAGTGGAGGGGTGGTGCAGAGTACACCACATTTTTCATCTCAGATGATGCTCTAACTTGTTTGTGGAGCCAGAGTTAAGTTGGGACTAGATGCAGATTGTGGCTGAGTCCCCTTGCACTGGATTGGGGGAAAAGTGCCCAGGACAAAGGGCAGGTAAAGAGGGCAGTCAAGGAGGAAACACCATGAGAAAGGTGCAGACATGGCCAGAATGATGGGGACCCAGGAATTGCACCTGCGGTCACACAGTGCCTGGAAGGAGAAAGGCGTAATGCGAAGGGGTTGTGGTGGAGCTGGGGGTGCCCAGTGCTGTCTGGATACTTTTCTGGTCTTGTCAGCCCTGCAACCCAGATCTTTGAAACATGAAATCCTGGAAAGGAGCCTCCCATAACCACCCCATAACTATGCAAGTTAATCCTCCACTCCCCTCCTCCCCACAGCCTGCAGTGGCTGAGCTCTTTGTCTCACAGTATGACAAATGCAAAGAAATCCTTCTGCAGAATTAGGTTGATTGATATTAAAATCAGCAGCTTTCAATCTACAGCCCATTAAATCCCACTGTTACAAGATAAGTAATCAACAAAAGGGAAGCCTATTGTCAGAAGGCTTAAATTTTTCACCAGGGGATCCCACATCTGTTGGGGAAAATATGGGGCCGTAAACATAAAATGGTCCACAGCCTCCCACATGTGTGTTTACCTGTGAAACATCTGATATTTTTGTGGAACAGCATTCCTATGGAGTTAGAGTTTAGCCATGAGATAAAAATAGCCAGGGCCAACATTTGGAAAAGTCGTCTATGTTTTGCAAATTTGTAAAAAGCCATTATGCAAACCCAGTTGTATCATGGTTGTGTCATTTGATATCACAGGGATTTAAATCTTGGCTAACCCAACTGGCCAGGCCAGTTCTTTTATAATTCTGAGGAAAAAAGTGCAAAGTCATGCGTATTCTGTGTGGGGCTCTATTGTGGTTTCTTGCAGGTTTCTAACCCTTTCTCCATTGCTGAACTGCTTGCATAATGTATTACAATTTTAATTCAGAGAGAAAAGCCTTTTGTGGCTTCCAATGACCCAGGTGGCAGGAAAAGTTTTACCAGTAAAGTCAGGAAGGTGTTTTTATTGGTGACTGAGGAAGAGGAGGAGGTTAAGCCATGTGAAGCTGTTTATATTTTCTAGCATTTATTAACAAGACAAGGCAGGGAATATGTTTGCTCTCAGAGGGATTGGTGGTCAATGCTGCAACACAATTTCATGCTGCACAAGGAAAGTACTGCTCAGACCCTTTGAAGGGTGAGGATGATTTAAGTAGACCCTGCTGTTCCACCTGGTCCCATTAAACAGGGCAATTAGGCATATAAAAAAATTTTTTGGCTGTGAACGTATCTTTCCACATCCACATTTATTGAAGATAACGCAAAATTAAACAACACTAGTGACACTAAGTGACTCTTAGCTCTTTGCAGTATGATGGCAAACAGCTATAATGAAGTAGGCACATGCTCTTTGCTGTGGTTTGCAGGTGTGGAAACTGAAGTGCAGAGGGGAGCTGCTCAAGACAACAAGAAATAACTATCAGGACTGTGACTGGGACCCAGTCCTACTTTTTGTCTGGAATGCCCTTGTGTGACATGTTCCCAGACTTTGTATTATGGATTAGCTCCAGCACTGTTGAACTTCTGACTTGTTGTGGGTCAGGAATTGGGACATCCCTGGATGCTCAAATGGTTGATCTCCTCCTGAGCTTGGTCATGAATTAGCCACACTTCTGATCTCTTGCTCTCTGCATCACTTTAAACACTGTGCACACATTGAGCTTCCTACAGAAGCATCTTCATCCCTGGAAGTTATTTAAGAAAACTTTCTGTAGCTGTTGTTCAGAATTGTTATAAGGGCAACTGGGCAGCAGGTTGGATCAGCTGATTTCCTGAGATCTACTCCAATCCTGCATGATTTTATCTGAATTACTAAAAAATCCCAACACCCTATTTTCCTACAGGGATTGTGTTGAGAAGCCTCATTTTTTTGTCATCTGTCATCTCATGGGAGTTGTGGTGGCTCTGGTCCTTTTCTTCTAGAGCCATCACTGCTGGAACAGCTGTAGGGCACCAGTGCCTTAGGATGGATGTACTAGGGTTGCTGTCTAACCAGCTACTGATGGTTTGGCTCTTGTAGATGTTGGGCAGGTGTCAGCAGCAGGATTATCTCAAATTAAATCATAGCTGTCCAGAGTGCACTTGGTTTTCATGCAACTGGCTTTCCCAGCAGCTTAACCAAGGTGGAAATACCAAGGAGAGAGTAGAGGCACCTGCTCAGTGCCCAGATGAAGAGTGGCTGACTCATCCCTATCTCTCACTGAAAGTCTGATGTGAGTTAGGTAAGAAAATGCTTCTGGGGTTGTGCAGAGGATAGCTACAAAGAATTCAACCTAGATTTCATACTAGCACCTTTTGCTCCAGACCATTCCCCTTCCCCCTCTCCTGGGAGGTAGAATGATAATGTTCGCATAAGACAAGTTTTTGTCCTTGGCAAGTACTGATATCTTCACTGAGTAGTTTCTCTGCCTTCATAGTTTAATTCAAGTCTAAATATGATCCCAATTATTCTCAACATCTTAGGAATGTGATTTTACTACTACTGTGAGTTTTGAGTTGTCACTACTTTGAAATCTTTTAAGTTAGAATTCTTAGACATTACACACATTTATGCCTGTCACATCGCATTCTCCTGCTTGCTTTTGAAAAGAAGGAATCATTAATGTGTTGGGGTTTTTTTATGGGAAAATATATTTTCTCTTTCTAGAATTACATTGAAATAGAGAATCAAAATTGAGACTTCATGCTTGTTTTTTCCAGTAATTTGAACTATTGTATGCTATTCTCCTCTCAATACTTTGTGTTAACTTATATTTAATGCATGCCATTGTCATTTCCAAAGCTTTCTTTTTTTTGCAGGAAAGTTAGATGCACATCCTTGGTCCTTTGAATGTAACACATCATATTCCTACAGACCTTGGTTTGCTTTCTCTTAATTCTTCTGTTCTTCAGATGTGTCCTTTTCTGCACTTGAGAATATTTCTCATTACTCCATAGATTCCAGTTTAAAATTATGTTCCTTCCCAATAGGGAAAACAAAAGCAAGAAAACCTGTGGTTTGAAATAAAGGCAGTTTAACAGGTGCAGGAACAAGGGAAAAAAACCCCCACAGGTGACACAGAGGAAATCAGTCACCATCTCCCACAAGCAGACCAACGTCCAGCCACCCTCTGAGCAACAGCACCTTAGAAACCCCAAACCTCCCCTTCTTCTTCTTCTCCACGGTTTTATTGTTGACATGATGTTATGCAGTATGGAATATCCCTTTGGCCAGTTCAGACCAGCTGTCCCAGTGGTGTTTGCCTCCCAGTCTCTTGCCCACTGCCAACCTACTTGCTGGGGAAACGCAGAGTGAAGAAATAAGAAAGCCTTGATGCTGTGCAAGCACGTTCAGCAATAGCTAAAACCTTGGTGTACTATCAACACTGGTTTAGCACAAATCCAAAATGCAGCACTGTACAGGCTGCTGTGAGGAAAGTTGACTCCACCCTGGCCAGACCCAGTCCAAGCACCTGCACAGGAGGGAGAAGGGATTTGAGCTCTTCTCCCCATGCTTGCTTCTGCACTTTATCCCGAGACTTGGTAGGCTACCACAAAGGGATAGCCTGGGCAATAATAGGGAGAAATTGGGGCTCCTTGGCCTCAGTGAGCACAATGACCTCCAGAACAGTGCCAGCCACATGTGTCCTTGGTTCTCTAGCATCCCTGGGATACCTGATACCCATTTTTATGCCATCAGACAGCTTCAGCACGAGGGTACACCCACAACCTGCCTGCACACTCCCTGGTTCTGGAAGATATCCTTTCAAATCCTCTTTTGAGACACAAGGGAATTCAATCTACCATGTTTGCCTTAGGTAGAAGAGGTTGCCATCCAGCATTTCTGCATTTAATGAGTCACAATGCTGCGTTGTGAGGGTACTGGATTGAGTCAGTCCCCAGGTTGCCCATGCTGGAGCCTTGTCTGCGTCTTTTCTGTGACACGAACACTAACCAGCTCCTCCTGACAGCCTGGGGCAGCCCCAGCCTTGCCTAGGAGTGCAGCAGGAGGCCCAAAATTATTTTAAAAATCAGTATTTGTATGCCTCACAAATATTTAAAAAATCAGTATTTGTGTACTGAGCAGAGGTACTCCTCCAGATGACTTAGTCTGTGATACCATGTCTCTATTTCTCTCACCCATCCTCACAAGCACGCCTTCAGAAAACACCTGAAAAAACAGTGATCCACTTTTTTCTGTTCTTTCTTTCAATATCCACCACAATCTCTAGGCTTTAAGCAGCCAATGCCTTAAAAACATACTGTGTTATTTGTGTGCTCTGTTGAAGACAATGAGCAAGACATAGGGAAGTTTTCAACTTCAAATCAAATGTACAGTTTTTTTCTGGATCTCTTGATGTTTCAGAATGAATCCATGCAGCCTATATCCACAAGGATAACAAAGGCAATTTCAGAGGCATGTTAATTGTTGCCAATAGTAATATGATCTGAATGTCATGGAATCAAATAAAAATCCTAATGTCAGGCAATGGGTCTGTTGTTTATAGTAGTTTCTATTAGAGCTATAATGAGGCAGAGGAGTGAGGAGGAGGTCTGGAGCTGTAGGTATTTCATAGACTGTCAAATTGCAAGATGGAGCCAGATCCGTCCACGTAAATATTTATATTGGAGAGACAAAGCTGCAGCAAATTCTTGGCTGATGGGAAGTGTCTTCCACTGATGTGAATTTTTATGGCTTGTGCTTTCCAGCAGGGCTGTGACAATTCACATCAGCAGAGGAGAGCTACTCTATAATTAGCTAAATCCTTGCAACAGGGACTACTGTCACCTTCCTATCAACCCTGCTCTCTGCACACAGTTGCTACTTAACCAATCATAAAAATGCCGCTATCAGAGCATCTCAACACCAAACAGAATATCTGGAACTTGGGCTCGCTGTGAGATGACAGCAGCATTAATTCATGATCTTTAGTAATACCAGATGATCAAAGATCAGCAGATCAAAGGAGACAGTTTCTTTCGCAAAATGCCAGATGCAAGAGTTGGACTGGGCTGGCAAGGGAGGCAGAGCGGGAGGGAGTCAGCTGAGCTCGCCCATGGGGAAGAGGGGAGAGCACAGGGA
>VZRE01016252.1:503068-549097 GCA_013396775.1 Cephalopterus ornatus | reverse complement strand
TGCACAAACTGTGAAGACTCAAAGCAGAGTTTAAACCCAAAGCAAAGAGCAAGGGATGAATCACAACAAGGGCCAGTGCAGACACTGCAGCGTGGCAGTTTAGGTGATGAAGAGCATCCATGAAAGGACAGGTGAGTGTCTATTTGTCAAAATACCAGAAATTTTGGGGAGGGGAACTTGGTGATGCACCTTGCGAGAGGCAGCACAGTCAGAGGATGCCAATGAGGTGCCCACACCCTCAGCTGACCTTGGGAAACACTTCCAAGCCAAAGGTGAGACATTAACAGCACCTCTGAGAAAAAGGGCTTTGCTGAGGCTGCTGGAGTAGCTTGGGAAAAGAGGAATTCTGTCCTTTTTCCAGGCTGTACCTCCTGCTTCCCAGTTGTGAACGTGCCGGGGAAGGCAGCTGTGAGCTGTGGAAAGCCTTCCCAGAAAAATCCCTTTTCCAAGAGGGCAGACTGATCTCCAGAGCTGCATCCCGCATCCCCCACAGCTCCCACTGTGCAGGAACCACATTTAAGGTGCCTCTTTTTATCAAGCAGCCTCGCTGAAACAAGAGCAACGTACACTCAGCTCCATCCCGGCTAAACACATCCCTTTTTATTGCTTTTCAGGAGTTCAAAGCATTAGCATAAAACAATCCAGGTGGCTGTTTTCCCTAAGAGAGCGAGGGCCTGTTTACAAACTCGTTTTATTTTCACAATATTCCACTGTTATTTATTTCAGACAGAGAGCTGTCAGATTAATGCTCTCCCTCATGCAGGACAGCTTGCTTTATTGCCTGTTATTAAGACATAACATATATAACCTGACAGGCACTGCCCACGTCTGCCTTCCACCACTGAAAGGCAAATTAAGTTGAAAATGGAGATCTCCAATATTTCTTTGGGCTGAAGTGATATTAGTTTTTAACTGATTCTGTATTCATAGAGAATCCTGCATATTTGTAACATATCCAACAGTAAGCTGTCCAAAGAAAAAGTTGCGTTTTTATAAAAAAATTCTTATTCCAGCTACCTCTGAGAAATTCAAGCTTTAGAATACAGCTCTGCTTTTGAATAGGGAATTGAAAAGAATGCAATTTACAGTACTGCTTTACTAAAAACTGTGACTGAAACCTATCCTTCTTTATTACTAGATTTCATATAACGGTTGTGACAAAGTGCTGGTTGGTTTTGGTGGAAGGGCAAGTCAGAGTGGAATGGCAGAACTACCTTCCCCCCCATCCACAGTTCCTGTCGTATAAGCAATGTTATTCATATTTTTCATTATTATTGATTTTTTTTTTTTTCACCCCAGGACTGAATTACTAATTTTGGACAGTCTCAGGAGCTGCTCTGGAAGACGCCTGCTAGAGGTAGGCTTATCCCTTTCCTTATCCCTTTATTGCCTCTTCACCTTTCCCTCCTGTACTTTCCCAATGACAACTTATTTTGTTCCAACTCACTGGAGAATCAAGTAAGTTTTATTAATGACAACAATTAACTAAACTAACATGGTATAAGAACCAGAGATCAGTTTAAAGAAGGCTTATATGGACGCTGGGGGAAGCAGAGCAAGGCAGGTGTGTCCACCCACAACCACCGGAAAGGGAAAACCCCATTTACTCAACACACTTGTGCTGGCATCACAATAATCCTTATTGGTAGCACCTGATCAGCTCCCTATAATGCAGGTAGAATCCATGCTTTAAAAGCTTAATCTGTGGCGCAAAGGAGAAGGTTTTTAGTGCTGAAAAGTCTGGGCTTTACAGGAAGATGCAGCTGTGTAGGGAACAGGAGCATGCAGTGGAAAACATGATGTGCAGCTTAATGCTAAATAGTGATACACTGAATAAATTACTTTAAAGAACTAACTCTTCTTCAATATAATTACATTGGGGGTTTTTTTCCATTTCAGAGGAGAGGAAACAGCCTAATTGGATATATGGGAAATGAAACCAGGGAAAGGGAAGTGGCTTTCTGTCCACTGTGCTGTAAACCTGTGGGCAGAGGTGGAGCTCAGCAGCTCAAGCACAACCATCCTTAGATGCATTAAATCCCTCAAATGTGCAAATATGTAACAGGAACAAGCAATAATACTTTGAAATATTCTAATATCCCTCAATGTAATAAATATTTTATTAGAGCAATAGAAAAAAATGCATACAGATAACCATAGGATACACACACAACTGCAAGTTTTAAGGATAAATTTCGAACTTTTCAATATGAAACAAGATACCTGGTACATATCTCATGGAGATATATAACTAGAAATTAAATAATACAATGTAATTGCAGGAGAATGGCAGTACAGGAACATGGACTAGAATTGTGTGAAACAACAGAAAGAGTCACCCTTTGTTGCATGAAACAACTATATACTTACTAGGNCCCCTTTGCATGTGTCTGAAAACAACACTGGTTTGCCACATGGAAAAGCAACTAGTCATTTATAGCTCTATATGTACAGTATATACAGCTCTTGCTTACTTCAGCAGTTAGCACATAGTGTCATCTGGAGCTACTCAGGTCATTCGCTATCTGAATGCATATCAAGGGGTTTTTTTCTACCGTGCTACCACAATTTCATTAATCCTGGTTCTCCCTTTGTCGTTCTGTGTGTTGTATCAATACTGTGAAATCAAAAAGAACAGTCTTTAAAAGGATATGCTTTATGTCAGGTGAACATGTGCTGTTACAGGGATGTTGTCAGCTCCCTAAAAGGTGTCTAAAAGGCTGATTTGACTAAATTCACAAATACAGAAGTCAAATGGACCAGGTTTAATGTATCTTTAATATGCTGCTATGAAAGCCAGCACAGATTTCTCTATAATGGCAAGCCTCAAGTGTTGTTGTGTAATTTTTTATTATATCCTAGAGTATTGCCATAAACCTACCAGAATCATGTGAGAGTAGTGGGGTGTGTCTGAGTGCCAGACCAGGTGAGATAGTTTTGAACTGGTTAAAGAGCAGCAGGAAGGAGAGTTCTGACTGTAACACTGAATTAAGGACGTTTACAGCGCAGTGCGGTAGATAAAAGAGCAAGATAATTTGGAGCCACGTATCTGGAAGCACCACATCTCAAGGTAGGGAGGTGGTGGTTGTTCCTCTCCATAAGGCCATGGTGCAACTGCATTTCAGCAACGCTTCCAACTGGGAACTTCTGTTAGTGGAACACTGACAGGAGTCCAGGGAGGGCAATAAAAACGAGCCTGAAGGTGGGAGAACTTGGTTACGAACGAAGAACCTGGTTAAGAAAGAGAAGGTGGGGATTTGAGGAAATGAACTTCAACATTTATGGATGGAGAGGAAGGGCCAGGTGTTTGAAAAGGTGCATAAACATCTGTGATAAACCAGAGAGGCCTCAGTGAAACACAGCTGTGAGATCATTGGAGCAGCAATGGAGGCCCCTCTTTGACGCCCCAGCGTGGACTGTGCAAAACTAACACCCACACTGAGACTTTTCCCTCCCTTCCAGCTGGGATTTCTTGCTAGATTTAGAATAACTGGCACAAAGGGCACTAGGAAAACTGATCCAAACCTCCTGGGTTGTGACACTGTCTTAAGAACAGCCACTTGGTCCCTGCGTTGTCATCTGATTGAAAACAACCATGTCTCTGATTTCATCTTTTCTCTTTAGAACAGCACTGTAACGATGCAGAACATCCCCAGAACAGTTCAGTGTCGCTGCAAAAATGGAGTTTCTCAGTGAGCTAAGCTCTTCCCCTGACCATAGTGCCATTGCTCTCCCTCTCTCTTACACTGTATCTGAAATATGTAACATGTAAACTCCTTTGGTTCAAGTATTAAGGCATTTTAGATTCCTTTTTAAAGGATTTGCTAAACTTTACATGGTGTTTTTACTTCAACTTACAGTGAAATATAAAGAATTTAAAAACACGTCAGGATAGAAGAAAAACATGCATTAACCACTGCAGGTTTTTTTTTTAAAAAAGCACTTTAGTAACCAATTCTTTCTTTTTTTTTTTTTTTTGTTTTTCTTGCAGCAAATGCAAATGTATCATCACAACACCGAATTAAGGGTCAAGGAAAATACTGTTGCTAAGAAGCTGGATACACTGAAGATATTCGATGCTGATGGGCCAGAACCTCTTGCATCCATACCTGTGACAAATGGAAAAGGTCAGGATTAAATGAAAGCAGGACTGTGTGCTGTGCCAAACTATTACACCCTTCCCAGATGCTAAGCAAAAATTACTGTGTTTTTTTTTTTGTTTGTTTGTTTATTTCTTACAAGCAGTAGAGATTTACAAAAACACAGTAAATATTTTTAAACTCCAGAAATGCCTTGCGAAATGCTGAACTTGTATGAATGGTTTTAGTGCTGCTCTGGTTTAGCTGACAAGGTGGTATTTGGTCAAAGGTTGGACTCGATGACCTTGGAGGTCTGTTCCAACCTTAATGATTCTGTGTGTTTCTATGACTCTGCTTTCAAGGTAATAACTTAAAAAAAAAAAAAAGGAGAGAAAGCAAAAAAAGTTAACATTTTTAATACTAATTTACATGGTAATTTACCAGTTCAGCAGAATGGAGTTTGTCAAGCATAAGGGCGTGAAGCCTGTTAGTCGCTTTTCTTTTTTATGACCTTATTGCCACCCAACGTATAAGTATTAATTCTCTTTTTTTTTTTTTTTTTTTTTTTTTTTCTTTTTTTGTTCCTGAAAAGGCAAAGCAAAGGGAATCAGCTTGAACCTACTGGCTAGTCTGGGAATGAGGATCTGCTCGCTGCTGGTGCCGTCCCCGCCCTCGGTGGTTGCCTTCACTTCGATGATATAATCGTCGTTGAACTGGAGCCAAAGCTCGGCCGTCGTCTGCTCCGTGCTCAGCACGTTCACGCTGCTCTGGCCGCTGGTCCTGTACAAAACCTGCAACACAGGCGACACCCTCCTCTAGGACCTGCCCTGACAGTTTTATCTGGGCTTCCCACAATCCAGGTTTTCAGTCTTTTAAAAGCGACGGCATGAAAAGGTCTGATTTTTTTTTTTTTTTGGTTAATATTCTCGGGGAGAATTGTATTTAAAGAAAGAAGGTAACATCAATCAAGCCCTGTTTATTACAGGTTTAGTTAGAAATGGCACAGTGTAGAATGATAATACGTATTATATATTATTTTTACTACAATTATTATTATAGGTAATAATATAATTCGTGGTGGGACAGTGGAACAAGCTGTAAACATGAATTTCTTGCCAACACAACTCAGATCTTCAGCCTAAATCTTTCAAGAAGGAATATATCATGTGGCGTCCAGCTTATCAAGAACATCCTCAGCTATTCTTTTACACACACTTGTATGACATATTTAAATACTTGTACATTTGTGTGCTGATCAGATTTAGAGCAGATGTAACTCCTATCAGGAAAATGAGCAAGTCCCACAGTATGTAAGAAGAAAAAGGGTTTAAAAATACCAGTTTGATAAATGTGGTACTAATACAATATACCTGCCCAGGTATATGTATTATGACATATAACTATGTCCACCAGGCTAAATCTTGGATTATTTGGTTTCTTCTGAAGTGTTCTGTATTTAGGTGTTACGTATTTTTAGTGAGTGTTACAGATGTGGTAAGAGTTCTGCATGTTCTAAGATCCAAGTGGTACACGTGTGGCAAGTGGGATCCCAAGAGAAGGCACGAGGAGAAGGCATTAGTGCACATTAATGGTAATTAATTACTGGTAAAAGGACCGTGGTTATGAGACACTGTTAGAATGTGAATAAAATCTCTAAGAAGGATGTGACAATTGTGCATCCTCTGAACATGCAAACAGACAAGAAAAAGCCAACTGTGGATTGCTGTCAGCTCTGTTTTCACTGACCTTATACCCAGTCACCTCGGACTCGTTCCCCATTGCTGTCACCTCCTCCCAGCTCAGGATAACTCTGGAGTCAGTGACATTCCACACGACGTTTCCTGGAGGCTGACTGGGTGCTTTAAATACATAACAGAAGTATGACTTTAATTTAATTTGCATTAGTGATTTATTCAACAGTAGGAAATAGTTCAGGTAATTGACTGTCATTACATTTTGGATTCAAAAGCAACTCAAATGCGGGTTCCTCGTTTGTACACGTTATGGTTCAGAGGCTAAATTGGAAAAATAGAAGGAAGGAAAAAATAGAATGCCACATAAATGTTATTTCTGAAGCTGAATTATCTGTTGATGGTCCTTCATTAAATGCAGCCAGATAGAAGCATGCGTCTTAGGACGTGGGTGATCAATTAGAAAAAACTCTGAGGAAAACAATGGCGGTAACAGAAAATTTCCAGGTTTAGTACGGTGCCAAGAACAAGAAAATTCTTCCCAAGAGATTGTTTGACAAATTTGGTCTTAGTGACTATTCAAATCTACACACTACCTTGATTTACTTTAACCTTTGTAATGTAGAAATATTTCACAGGTGGGTTTGTTGTTTTTTTTTTTTTTTTTTTTTTTTTGTTCTTTTAACTCAAGATTCTGAGCTGCAGCCCCGGCCATTCCCGTGTCTGAGCTGAACAATGGTGGGCTTTGGCCAAAGCACTCTACTGGCTTTTTGTTCATTAGCAACCTGAGCCTCTTATTTCCAAAGGAGCTGCATCCTTTGGGGCTGTGCTTTCATACATCTTGGAACCGCCAAGCTCTCAGGGCAGGCAAAGGAAGAACAAACCTCTTACGATACCTCAGGTTGGTTTCCCCAGAAAATGGGCCATGCAGTGACACAATCAATGATTAAAATCTTTTCTAAATGTGTTAAGGAAAACAATTTACTGTTGCTGTCACCTAGTGGAGGTAACTGCTGCTGAGGTGGACTGGACTTTGATGCTGGAGGTTCAAGCACCAAGCACTAATAGTGGTTTTGAACACTTGTATCCATGTGCTTACAGGTTCTTTTTCCTCTTTTCTTCTCCTCCTTTCAATTCCTTCCCACAGATAACTCCCTACCTTCTTTCCATGAGCCGTCAGATCAAAACTCACCTGATTATACTTCAAAAACAGACACAAAAATGTAAGAGCGAGACTTAAAGAAATTATTCTGAAGTCAAACAACCACTCACAGGTATTTTTTGCAGCATTTGCCTTGTTCTATGCACTGAGTAAGATTTAACCTGATGTACTAATAATAACCACATTTTGGAAACGTAAAAGAAGATTGTTTCACTCCTGAGAATGAAGTGTTACAGCATATATGAGTAGTTTTCACACTGAGATATTAAAGCTGAATTTCAAAAGAAATGAGTCATTCTTGAAATCCACAACAAAATATTAAGATGACATGTGAAAAAAGGAAGAATAATTATATATAAAAAACTGTAAGCCTCTATCTATCACTTGGCTTATGGAAGGGATTCAGAAGGCTCCAATTTGCCTCAGACACCAAAATCTCCAGTAATCTTCAGTGTTCAGAAACTGCAGAGCTTCATCTGTACCAGGTCAGATCCTGATCCATCATGTCATGGAAGTACATGGCCAGGGCTAAGGATGCAAATAGCTGCATGGATTTCTGAGACTCTTCAGATGCTTAAAGCTGGTCATGGACATGAATATTTCTCTGAATTAGAACTGACTGACAGAACACATTTGGTTGTATTTTAAGACTTTCTAAATATGAAATAATTGTGACACCTTGTCTTACAAACGTAGGCAAGCCTTCCCCAGCCACGTGCCATTTTATATAGCATATTTTGTAAAAAATATCTCCACCTGTTATTTTTGGGCTTGCAAACAGGAATATTTCAAATATAAAAGCAAAGATACTTTATTTGTCAAAGACTCAATTTTTCAATCTCGAAATATACTGCCAATTGAACTGAAATATTTGTATTTCTTGATATGGCTGGAGTTACTGAGAAGTACCTTGTAGGCCCTGTGGGGGAATGTAACTCCTTCACGGGGAAAAACACATCAATCACAAATATTCAAGTTAAAGTAGAAACTGGGATTGATTAAAAATCACACCTTTGAATGAAAAATCAGTTTCTGCTGCAGCAGCAGAGAGAATTATTTGTCTTAGTCAATTCAACTGGTAGTTAGCAAGATCCTTCAGAGTGACATTATATTGTAGTGCAGTGGCTTTGCTCTCTTAAGTCATCAGCAAGATGGTCGTGATGCAATTAATTTTTCCTTTTTAATTATTCCAAATAGCAGCAATCTTGACCAAGGGCTTGGTTCAAACCAGTGCCCAGTTCTCACACATCCCAAAGGCGGGTGGCCACTAAAAAAAGGACTGAAAATCCCTGAGCTGACCAGGTTGGCACCAGCCACAAAGATGATTAATTAGAGAAAAAAAATTAATTACCACATGTCCTGTCCAGGCTACAGGCAGTGAGTTACTTCAGATCAGCCAATTCATGGTAACTCTGCATGTAATATATCTAAACTCTGGCAAATCTGAGTTGGTTTAGTCCCCTGTGACAGCCTGACACTCATTTTTGCCTATAATAATTTCTGATAAATTAGCTTATTTCATAATATTAATGACACAACTACTTCTGGTAGAAGGATGTTAATGACTATTCCAGGGAATTTGACCTTTCAGACATATTTAATTGTATGTTCTTGTGCCTCTGACAGAAATATTTCAAGAGTGATGACCCTGATGCGGAGTTGTATTACAATGGAGGAGCCCACTAAAAATATTTCCACTGTAGAAAAATTAGTGCAGCCTTTGACAATCTGTTCTCCAGCTTAATTTCTCCTTTGTAATAGCAAAGCGGCCTCTTGTGCAATTTGTTCAAGGGGAAAGAGTGGACATGAAGGATTGTTTTGCATGAACTGTATGAGGATCATTGCATTTCAAAAGCCATGCCCTAGAGAACTTATAAATATGTTATAGAACACTGAAAAATTCAACAAGTCTCTTTTTTATTTCCCTTCTGAAGAACAGAGATTTTTTTCTTTTCAATTTCTTCCAGTCATTAGAGGCATAATAAAGATACTGTGCAGAAATTACACATCTTTCTTGGGTTCCACTGGCGTAGCTGAGCTTTACTCGTCCTGCTGGAGCCACGGAGGGAGGGAGCTCCGAGCTTGATTTAATTGTGCAACTCCCCCCTGCTCTAGGACTGCACGAAAATTCGGGTCACTCACTCATACTGTGAGTCCCAGTAATGCCACTATTTTTCCTACACGCCATCAAGGCTCTTCCCCACTCTAAGTTCCAGCTACTCACGTGGCTTTTTCGTGGTGGCATTTACGGTGGCACTGAAGGGCCCTGCTCCAGCGCTGTTGTAGGCACGGACAGCTGTGTAATAGGCCAAGTTGCTCCTCAAGCCCGTGATCCTTATTGATGTTTCGTTCCCTGCAGCTTTTACTCTGTTTGAAGATTCTTCTTTCTGACCATTATTCCAGTACCTAACCTAGGAGATATAAAAGCAAAACCATTTAAATCTTGCATGGAATGGACTGTTCACCCACAGCAATGCACTTGACTCTTTTAAGTGCGGGGTTTTTTCCCCCCCCACCCCAGCTGAAAAAGGTAGAAATACATTAAAGTTTCAGAAATGTGTTTACTGTGCAAAAATAAAATATTCTTATCCATCTGCTTCTCACGCTTGCTGCTCTTTTTAGTGTGACTGTAGGAAAAAGAAAATTGAAATATTAGATCTTGCTTGAATTAAAGAATGACAAGAGGAAAACCATTACTTCATTAAAGAGAAAACAAGTTAAACTCAGGACAAGGTGCCTTATGAAAAAGTTTCTCTTAAAGTAAATGTAATTCCGAAAAAAATATGGGAGTTTGAAGATAGGTCAGACACATGACTGTCTATCAGCACAAGAAGAAAAATGCAATTTCAGTCTGTGATCTTTTTTGCAATAATAGTTAGAAGAAATTACCCTTCTTCTGGGTATAGGTGGGGCAGGAAGGGTAAGATTTGGGGCAATATTTTGTAAATCTGTGTGGTTGTCCTGCAGCCTGCACGACCCTTCTGGCCATTTACAAAGGGGAGGGTATTTTATTTGAATCAATAGGGGGGGGTTATTTAAATATTTTTAGCTAAATAAACTCACCTCATAGCCCAGTAACCTCCCATTGCTCATCTTCCAGGGAATGGGTGCCCAGGAGACCTCGATGGCCGAGGATGACAGGCTGGTGGCAGCCACTCCGGAGGGGGCTATGCTGGGCTCTGCATTGGGAAACCAAGGAAGGAGAGGTGACAAACAGAACTGGGGACTGTGCACGTAAACATGTGAAGAGAAGATCTCATTTCTGTGAACTGTTGCTGTGTTCTCTGATGGAACAGCTCACAGTAAATATTTGGAGGCAACTCAATCCTGTACCTTCTTCAGCTGAAAAAACCGTGGTGACCGAACTGAAGGGCCCTTCTCCTTTATTGTTATAGACACCAACTTTGACTTCATAGGGTGAAAAGGGCAAGATGCTTTCATTCCTGAACACGTATTTTGGGGTGTCAGGAGAGGTGACCACAGTCTGTATCCACGTTGTGGTGCCAGAGGGGCGGAAAGCAACGACGTAGCCAAAGCCTTCTCCGTTCTGTAATTCCTCAGGGATGGGCTGTGAGAAAAGCAACAGACAGAAATCTGTGGTGCCACACACAGCACTGGGTATGTTTTGCAGGAATAAAGTGCCAACAGACGTATGTACATGACTGCAACCAGGTTCTGGCACTGCCTTTGGCATCATTCCATCAGCCAATTAACTCTGGTACCGCAGAGCAAAATGTGTTCCCCTGAACCTATTCTGAGGTTTGCACCTCGAGAAGAGAACAACTTTTTCAGGTATAATCCTTGTTTTCCTCTAAGTATTCTGCTTTAAGAGACTCCTCAGTAAATAAAATTTTTTTTCATCAATCCACAGCTCATAAAAAATGAATAATTGCTCAGTCAGCTATTACAGAATCCAATGCTACCTCTGTACAGTGGCTTAAACCTTCCTCTGATGTGATTCTGGTCAGATAACCACACAGAGTAAACACTGTTAGTAACAGAATATTAACATTTTTAAAAATCATTAAGATGGGGATATATAATACAAAGCAGTAGGTGAGTGTGTTGGTTAGCACATGCATCCAGAGTTAATGGCAGGAAAGCAAGAACTGCAAATTTGCACTGTAAAGCCTAATTCTTTGGTTTAACCTTCCCCCTTCCTCTTCCCCTGTCCTCCTGGCCCATTTTTAGAATGAACATTTCTTTGAGAACAGAAGCAATCCCAGCCAAACTAACTCAATTTCCTAGGGATTGCCACCCAGCACAGTGACACGTGGCAGCGAGGGAGGGAAGGCAAACGTGCAGAGCTCACACCACACACGGCACCAAGCACAGACACAGCCCAGAGGAGAAGCTGCTGCAGCCAGGGAAATTCAGCTCTTAAAGAGTCTGAAGGGGAACAATCACTCTCTGAAGAAAACTGCTTGCCAGAAAACTTACATCCCACGTTATGACCAGCTCAGACCTGCTGCCTCCTCCCCCACTGACCTCAGAGGGGGGAATTTCGGGAACTGTGAAAAGGAAACGTAGAGCTGTCTGCACAGTGTAGAGACAAGAGACCACGTCACATTAACCTCACACTCTGAACTTAACCCAGCTGTATTCATATTCCTTGTGCAATCAGGGTAAATGCTTTTGGGACAGGATGGGCAGTCCTGGAAAGCCCCAGCCCTGTCCCACATCCACCGTCCTCCTTCCCACCCCCGAGGCAGGCTGGGGTTTCTCTGGCACCTGAAGAGCTCACAGACTACACCATGTCTGCTGTGTTTACGAATTCTAAAAACGAATTCTAAACAAATTCTAAAAAATTCAGGTTCAGAATGGCCTGAGTTGGAAGGGACCTTAAAGATCGCCTTGTTCCAACCACACTTCTGCGGACAGGGACACCTTCCACTAGACCAGGTTGTACAGAGCTCCATCCAGCCTGGCCTGGAACAGTTTTAGGGATGTTATCCAGATAAATTAGGCAATGGCCGTATTCCAAGTTAACTGGGGTTTTAATTGATGGATTCTTCTGAACCTTGTGCTTGTTACACGGAAGGTGTACACTGATCAAACACTAGGAATGAAAAATCCCTGTCAAAATTAAACTCTTTCCATCCATTAATACCTTCAGACTCTGCAGCACTGCCTGAACTGGCAGATTTTGGCATACTAAATACAGTTTAAATGGATTTAGATGTTAGGCTTCTGTGATGTTCAGTAATGCAACACAAATTGTCCCACAGCTAAATGAAAAAATATGGACAAACTAGTTTATAGGCTTTTATATCCGATGACATTCCAAACTTGTTTGCAAAGAGCCAAAGACATGAACACTCCTTCTTTTGTTAACATTCAAGATTCTTGAATTAAAAACAAATAGAAGAACCCACTAACCTGCCTCTTCAGTTCTTACTTTTTCTGAGGGTAAACTAGGTTCTCCACCTCCTATTTTGTTAGTGGCAACTACACGGAATTCATATTCAACCCAAGGGTTTAAATCCACTACTGTGGTTGTGAAGGTTTTCCCATCGATCACATCTGGAACTATTAAAATGAAAGGGAAAAAAAGGAAACTAAGGACATGGTCAAAAACATTCCAGCAGAGCCTGTAATAAGCCTGTGTTTACCTGTTGTGGCTCTCTGCCATCCCACTGAGAAGGGTGTCCTGGCCTGGATGGTGTAGGTGGTCACTGGGCTGTGATTATCTATCCCTTCCCGCCAGGAGATCTGAGCTGTGGTATCAGTTATTTCATCCACTCTCACGTGTTCAGGGGGCCCAGGTGAGCCTACAATCAGAAGAAAAAAAACCAGGCAGTGTTTTGTGCAGCCAGAGCCCTGGAAATCACTACCAGCAGTATGGATTCCCTTTCTGTCAGCGCCGTGGGAGGAAGGAAACAATTGAGCTTGGAATTGGAACACTTATAATTATTGTTTTACATTCACTAAACTAACTCTGATCGTTTCAACCCTCAAATACTCTCTACTGCAGAACAGATCACACGGGTTTGGTTTTTCACCAAGAACCTTTGTTCAGCACCATCCCTCTAATCTTTCCAATGTCTTTTCCTTTAGTCCTAAATGTCCTCCTTTAATCTACTAATACATCTCTGTAGCCTGCCAATTTGTTACCTACAGCTGTTTTACTGTACAACACACTGGAGCAATTTTTCAGCCCAACATCTGACCAGCAATCCCACCAGCAATTCAGTCAGACAACCTTTCTGCTGCCTTCTGGAAAATCCTCATTCTGAGCACCCTGGTAAAAATGCTGGGTTTTGCCTCATCTGCACCAGAAAAGGGGGTTGAAATGACTAACAGTACACAGACAAGGAGAAAATATCCGACATATTTTAAAATATATCGAGTAAGTGCTGATCACATAATGTGCTTTCCTAGATCAAAGCTTTTCCCTGTAATAAATGTAGCTGTAACACCAGCAAAGAAAGCTACAGTTCTGGCTCAACTGTGAACATTCCAGCTCCGAATGAAAAGGAATAAGCCTCCATTATATGCTTTGAACTCCAGCAATGTCCCTAGGACAAAGCCTCTCCTGGGCTCTGGCAGCAGTTGGCCATTTCACAGGAAGGATTCTGGAGTCCCCAACGCTTCAGTTTGCAGAGGCAGCAACTCACAACTGGCTCACAGCTGCCAGTGAGTTCCCTCTTGTCAGTGGCTTGAAGGACTGTCTGTGAGAGAAGATGTGAAGTCAATAATATAACCTCCAGCTCTTAATTTCTCTGTGAAAAATTAGGCTTCATCCCAAAATTGAGCTGTAATTCTCCCTAACTGCAAGGCAGAATGACATAATTCAAGTTCCAGTCATTCATCACCTAATTCAACTCATGGACTGGGTTTGTAATCTACACCACCAGTTGTTTCTGTAATCTACAATGTAAAAAAAAGGAAAGAAAATATGATTAATAGCAGCTGAAGCTGGAACACACCTCGGACAATCAGGTCGGCTGCGGATGCCACACTGTCCACCTCTGTCTTCACCATACAAACATACTTCCCACTGTGTTTCAGCTGGATGTTTCTAATCATTAAATCCCCTGACGCGCTCTGTGGAAACACAAAGTTCTGGTTAATGTAAATGTACTACCCTTGTAGTTTAATATTAAGATTGTATTTGTAAAGGGAAATCAACTAAAAATGTAGAATTGCTCAAGAAGTGCGTAGCACACGCCGTCCAGGACAGCAAGTTATTCCTCCATGCTCACTGTCTGTGAGCATTTTCCTACCAAACATGAGGTGATGTCCCTCTTTTGGGGACAATTAAGCTACACCATGGTGAGCTCGGACTGGGAACACACCTCCTGCTCTCAGGAACCATCAATAACATCAGAGCCCTGTGACCAACCCTTTGTCTCAAAGCCCTAAGAAAGAGAAAAACATGCTTTCTATGGCCATTAACCAATTTGATCTCTAGACAGGCTTTATGGAATTTATATCTAGAATTTATAAGCCAAATTATGACAGATCTTTAAGGAATGTGTAAATGACAAAGCTGAATTTGGGCCATTCTGCAGGTTATTGTGAGCACACTTTCATTTAAAGCCTGCACGTTTCAGGCTAAATTTCCCATTTTACATGCCTAAGGTTTATTCTTTGTTCTTCACTGAATATTTTATCTTTAGGGTTTTTCCCCTCATTGTTCTCTCTCTTATCATAGCATGTGGCTGACCTCCTGAGTCACAGGAAACCAACATAAAACTTGAGTGGTAACTGTAACTTCAAATCATCTCAGGGTTCCTCGTATAATATTTGTTTTCTACATCACTGAGCAGAGAACTTGATACTAAACCACTGGCAGTGTCCCTTAAAAAAAACCATCCTCTTTATGTCAGCTGAATTACTGCTTTAACCTCATTCACAATGTATTTTCCACGTGAAAAACCTCTTAGTCAGATTTAGATTTCTGAAAGTTTTATACTGAAATTTTCTGGAGGAGCCACATTTTGTTTGAGGACAGAACCCTATTTGTGTGTATTTGCAGCTACTTTGGCCACATGACTGATTCCTGGGCACACTTTGGGAGAAAGGGAAAGACATGATTTTTAAATTTATTTTAGTCTTAGGGAAAAAAAAAAATTACCCTTTCCAAATGTTTGGTTATTTTTCTTTGTTTCAGCTTTACGATGTCTCAATTCTTTATTCAACACAAGCTGAAACCAATTGCCTGATTCCCTTCCATGTGTGTGCCTGGTCTTCTGTGAAAGCACAGATGGAAGCTGTTTGCAGGACAATTCAGTGCTGATTGCTTACAACAAATTAAAAGTTGGGTTAAAAGCAATCTAAAATCCATCTACTTGATTGGAAGTGGATATTCAGGGAATGCCCAACATCAGCAATGAATACAAGCAAATCACGTCCAGCACAAACTTATTTTAGCAAACTCAATTTAAGGCATCCCAACAAAAGGGGCTGTCAAATAGAACAGTTTTGCTTGAAATGAAACCCACCAAAATATTAACACTGCATTTAAAATATTCGTGGATATTTTGGGGAAGGTACCAGGGGGAACACAGAAACTTGCAGCAGGAAAAAGCTCTCCCTGCTTCCACCAGGTATCTGCATTCCTCCCTACTCAGATTAAACTCAGTCAGTGTGGACAAGCCCAGGTCACCTTCCTGTCTCCATAATACATGGAATATTAGAAATAAAGAGTATTCCATGCAGTAGGAACAACTTTTGGAATTGCTTTTGCTTCTCTCAGCTGCAGAACAGCCACTGCCGGGTGATACCCAGTTTAGAGGCAAGTCTGCTCAAAATTTGGGCATCTGCTTGGTCTGCCATGCTCTTTATATAAATCACCTAACGAAAAAAAAAAAGAGCAGTCAGCCAGCCTTGCAACCCATAGTTTTCTAACCATCTGGAAGACCAGGTGGTGATCCCGTAACATCCCACTAACTACAACGTTGGAGACCTCAGGCAGGTGTGACAGGGACATCCCAGACATCATTACATAGAAATCTACCCATGAAAAAACTATTTTCCAACCAAGAAAGATGGGAGTTATTTTTTGCAATGATATTTTCATTTAGCAAATACACACTGCAACTATTGGAAGGCTCGGACATATTTAGGCTTATTTATTTACCATGACCTGCATGTAACTCCAGATGAAATTATTCCACTGACCTTAATGTGATACAAAGCCCATAAAATATTCCTGTGGATCTCCTGGTAATCTACGAAGTTTTCTACTGAAGAGCTTAAATCCCTCTTTATGCAAACAAAAACTTTAAAAAACCCCATCCTAAATGTCTCTACTCCATAAAAACCACTATGTCCTTTATGACAAATTTCCAAATATAATGTTCTAGATTCAGAATTCTGAGTTAAGTAATACTCACCCTGGATTTTTCTTCAGCACTGACAGAGCATGTTTTGTGAAAAAAACCCTATTTTTAATGTTTTATTTCCTCAGAGACATTAAAAAAAGACACCTGAGCAAGGCTTTGATTTGGAATTATGCCCGTGTAAGAGAAGGAACTTCCTATTTTTATATGTAGAATAAAGACAATAACTAAGTCAGCCTGTGCTGGATGCACCTGTAAGGCAAACGAAGAGAAGGTGTTCTCAGCTTACCCCCCCAACCTTCTCGAAGTGGGAAGCATCTCTCTTGAAGTCGGTGAGGGTTCCATTGAAGTACCAGGTGAAGGTGATGTCCAGGATGGGATCGTGCTGAACCTGGCACGGCAGCACCACGCTCTCCCCAACAGTGACATCCATGTTGGAAGGTGCCAAGGTGATCCTCGTCGGCTCTGTGGGGATCAGGGATATTGGTTATTGGGATTCCTGTACTGCTGAGCTTTGCCTGCTCCCGCTATTGCACCTGATTACTGACGGTCACTTCAAATCGTGCAGCGGGGCCGCAAATGCCGCTGCGGGAGCGTCGTGTCCTCGCACGTTGACGAGTGGGAGCTGCCTGACACTGAGAAGGGGAATTTTAACCCGCTGTGTGCAAACCAACGCACCTCACAAAGCCAAACCACTGCAACCCACAGCCAAGGAATTGCCATGTGTGTGTCTCTCAGCTCTGTGTCCCCAGCCTCGTGCCTCCAAAACACTCCTGTTTCGGAGCAAGAAGCAGTAGCAGCGGCCACTGGGAAGATGAGGAGGTGGGAGTAATAAAGGAGCTAATAAAGTCCAGAAAGCAGACGAAATCCAGATAAGGAAGAATGCACTGGATATTTAGGTCCATATATATAATATAAAACATAAACAGTGTAATTAAGAATAGCTGCTTGCTATTCCAGAATCACATTACTGGAGAAAAATTTCAACTACTGTAAATACCGTAAAAATAAAATTTAATTCTAGGAATTTTGTATATAATTCTATTACTTCTACATAAAGGGACATGAATCACTTAGAATTATCCGATATCCCAGTGCATTCCATATCCTGTATATGTCTTAGGTCGAAACAGAATTATTCTGTTCAGTGAATTAACAGCTTCACATTTCCAGTCTGTGCTCCTGAGTTCGCAAAATCTTTCAGATATTCAAATCTTTGAAAAAGAATGCTATGAGAAAACACATTCTTCAGATAAACTTCACAAACCACTGGTTCTTTTAAAGCATTATCTCAGCCAGCAATGGCTATGTTCAAAATATAAAGTCAAATGCTTTTGACTTTATATTTTACTTGCTTGTGGAGTTCCTGAATGCTCCCCTGAAGCTGGAGTTTCTACCACATCTTTTTCCATAAGCAAACAGCACACAGACTTCCTTTGGGCTACACAGATTTTCAGCTGGAATATAAAATTGCCTCAAACATTTTTTGATTAAAATTTTTTTTCATAACAGATTTTAAAAAGCCCACAAACTTAAAAGCATAATTGCACTGTTTGGTATTTAGACAAGCGAGAGAAGGGAGGAAAGTGTTCAGAACTCCCTCATGTCTGAGAATATCTTTGTCAAAGACAGAAAATCCCCCAGTCTCTTTCCTCTCACTGAAAGGGTGATAACAGATATCCTTTTATATTTAGAGACTGTTAAATGTGAAACTCCTCATACTCTTTACATTCCACAACATTTAGTAATTTAGTAAGAAAATAAGCAAACTCAGACTCCTGTCACAGAGTTTGCAATTCCAAGTCCATCCCTTCCCACAGACCCTCCATCCCAGTTCACCTACCAGTAACTATTAAGTTTGTTGAGCCACTGGCTGTTCCAAACTGGTTTGCTGCCAGGCACGTGTAGGTTCCAGCATCCACTTTGGTCACATTGGCTATTCTTAGTCCTCCATCCTTTAACAGCATGATCCTAAAAAATTAGGAAGAGATTTTAAAATGCTCTACTGTCACCTCAGATATATTAAATTGCATCAGAAGAAAAGGAACTCTATTCCAGCTGAAACCAGGGCAATTACCAACCTGGTGCTTGAAAATTTTATAACTATTCACTGACAATGTACAACAAATTTGAACCCATCCATGTATTACTGGTTTTGGACACCAGCAAAAGCAATGTTTTAGAGATGTGTGTAGGTGTGGGTGTGTGAGAGAGAGACAGAAATCCCACATTAACTCCATCTTTTTCAGCTGCACCAATTGAAACTAGAATAATTTTCAACTGTTAAGTTTTTTGCCTCATGCAGCCTTGAACAGCAACTTTGAAATAACTCTCTCTCATTAGCATGAAGACACAACAGGATTTTTCAGAAGCTTCCTTTGTGGAAGGACTTGAAGAAAAGAAAATTCCCTTCACCCCACACAACCTCCACCAGTGAGAGCTGTGCCCAAAGGACAGACAAGTGGAACAAGCAGAAAGGTGCTTATAAAAGATGTTGACAAAAGAAGACCCACAGTAATACACAGGCAGAAGAGCAGAGGTGACATCCTTGACAGCAGCACTGGAGGGATTTGCCTGCCTTTCCCTGTTTCTAGTCCTCCCATCTGTCACATCCTCAGCTGCAGGGGCTCCTACCAAGTCTCCTTAAGAAGCAGCTGTATAACTAACTGCATATAAATGTTCACAATAATTAACAAAAGGTTCCTGATACCTCTGAGTCAAGAGCTTCAGAGCTTCTCTCTCAGGTCCCACCAACCCGTTTCAGAGACACCAGGTGAACCACAGTGAGACCATTCTGTTGGCTCCCCGAGCACCTCAGCAAGATGGTGTTTGGAAACGCCCCAGATACCCACATGGAGCTACAGAGAATCAGCAGAACAGCGAAAAACAACACTCCAGGCAGCTCTCACTGCAGCAGCTGGAGTCTTGCACAGTTGTCAGAGAAATATCAGCTGAGAAGGCAGCTAATGTCATGAAACTTAGCACTGCAACTTTCCCTCTCTTAGAAGAGTTGTGAGGCTTTTGCCTGCTCACTTGCACGTGCTTCATTGTTAACCTGCTTCTTCATTCAGTGCAAAATTAATTAATTGCACGTGCCTGCTGCTCTTTTTATTTTTAACACACTTGAGGTGAAACAGTATCGATGGATCTCCATAATTTCTCCCAGCTGACTTCAGTTCTCTGTGGTTAAATACCTATTACGAAAAGATGGGGAATTCTGCTGTGTTAACCAGAAACCGGGATCACTCCCGTTCCTCATGAAACTTGTCCCGAGCATGGGACAAGCTCTCTACAACTACCTGAAAGGGGGTTGTAGTGAACTGAGTGTCAGTCTCTTCTCCAAGGCAGCAAGTGACAGGATGAGAGGAAATGGCTTCAAGTTGGGCCAGGGAAGGTTTAGACTGGATATTAGGGAAATCTTCTTCATGGAAAGGGTTGTCAGCCCTGGCACAGGCTGCTCAGGGAACTGGTGGAATCACCATCCTTTGGAAGCATTAAACCCTGTGGATGAGGCACTTGAGGACATGGCTGAGTGGTGAACAAAGGTGCAGGTGGCTTGACAGTTGGAGCTGATGATCTGAGAGGTCTTTTCCAGCTCAGCAATCCTATGATTCTGTAAGCAGGATGCTCACTTGAGCAAACAGGTTCCTGGCTCTCCTGGGGTTCACACCCACAGCTCAGTGTGAGCAATTCTCCCTGCGCAGCTCCACACGTGGGACAGCAGCTGAGGAAGGGCAATCCAGGCTGGAAATCCCAGCTCTGGCTACAGGCAAACCTGTCCAACGCTCTCAGCACTGAGGGCAGTCACAGCTAAGACACTCCTTGGATTTAATTATGCTGGCAAAATAAACGTTAGCCCCTAAAAGGTGTAGCTCCAGTGAGCTGCACCATCATTCATTATTTATAGTGATTTATAGTATAAATAATACACAGCTACAGTGGTATTTTTAAAAAGAGCAATTCAGCCGAATCCGTATTTCAGAGAATAATTCAGTGGGTAAATAAGGGCAAGAGAACACGACTGGAGGCTGATGGGTTCAGTGATCTTACCCTTCACCCTTATCTTGTCTGACTCCCAAAACCACATTCCCATTCCCAGATCATGGAGGTGGGAGTCCACCAGGGCTCTGTGGTTACAGTGCCCCTCTCCTAAGTCCACCTAATCCTCAAAGCCACGTGGACACTGTATTTTAAATGTCTGAAAGCAGAAACCTGGGTCCTTCCAGGGCTGCACTGCTCTAACGTAGTTTTACAAAACCTAACACAGAGATAAGAAAAAAACAACTAAAAGTTGTGCTTAATTATTTCCAATTGCATTTTAGATTTCCTTCAAAAAAAGGTGCTGCAACACCCAGCACTGTAGCTGAGATACTTCCTTTGGGCAAAGGTGGTACAATAACGAAATTAGCAGCTGCAAATTACAGGAGATAACAAGTCACCCTGTTTAGAACAACAGACAAAAGCAACTTACTGGGGTGAGAAAGGGACTTTATAAATAGACAGTTTAATCTTCTTCCATTTGGAAGTAACCAACTTTGAATCCTTCAAGGCACCCTGAGGTACCTCAGCCAGTGTGGTGGCATTTGAAGCACATTCCTAAGGAGGATGGGCTCCATCCACTGACCTCCCCGAGGCTTATTAACTTGTTTTGCAAAATTCCCAAGTCATATTTGGCTGCACTTTATGTTAGATGGAACATTTAAAATTAATTAAATTTTACCATATGGTTTATAGGTGTTTTAAATGTGTTAAAGACACGAGTAATACATTTTATAGGTAATTAGAATGACATAAAAAAAAAAGGTGTTAAAATCTATCAATTATGGTTGCAAGCAAGCCACTGAGCTGCATTTTCCAGCTATGGCTTGTGTTGCTTCATCTACTTTGAAGCAGTTTCCAGTAGAAAAAATACAACTAAATAAAACTCAAGTGTTGACAAAGCCTAAGATCAAACAAAGGAAAAAGCAGGATCAGGGAATAAACCTGAGAATGTCTATTGTTTAATTAAAACAAATCACTTTTAGAGTGCTCTGAGCTATTTGCAAGTCTAGCTTGCCTAAAATAATTAAGCAGTAGGCTTATTAAAACCCAGATATAATTAAGAATCAAGTTTTTTTTTCCCCCAGAGTTTTAAAAAAAAAAAAAGGCGAACAATATACCAAAAAAATCAATTCGAGAAAAATATTATAGTCAAAATAAAATCTTTAAGTGGTAATTTAGAAAACAGAAACTTTTTACTTTTTCAATTACAAAACAGTAAATGCAGTGCAGAGCCTGCGGAAACCTAAACCCAAAAATAGCTCTACCCCTCCTGCTGAAACATTAGACAAACTGAAGCTTTTAGTTTACTGAAAACTGTTAGATATTCACACATGAAAACAACTCTACAATGGCTGGCCTGTGGCCAGGAAGAGACCTGGATCTCTGACACGAAACCAGAACAACACATCCTCTGGCATTCCCGGTATCTACAAGTGTTTTTCCAATACATTTTGCTGAAGGCCAGCAGTTCTCAAAGGGAATTCCATTTCAACCACCTGCACGCTTCCGATGCCCTGGCAACTGGCACAAACCTTTATCCCTGTAGAGCAGAGAGAAGGGGTGGTGTGAATGCTTCGGCACATCCCACGGGCACAACGGGAGATGGATTCAGGACCTGTTTGGTCATCGCTGACAAAATCATCACCTCTCGCTTGCTCTTGAGCAAAACTGTGGGAAATACATCTTGGCAAAGGTTCTTTTTGTTTTCCAATACTCAAAGGATGGCATAAAAACCCATCAACTAAACAAACTTGAACTCGTACCCGCGGGCTGTGACTGAGGTCAACAGAATGGGGACAAGGATCAACCACTTCAGGACTTGGGGCTCCTGACCTGAGAGTCTCATGTTGGTAAAATTATGTATATAAAGAAGGAGAGAGAGAAACCAGAATATGCCTCAGGATCCAAGACCACAAGGCTGCCACTGAAACTCGGTGTCATTAATGAAACTCTTAATGAATGCAAATTAGTTCATCTTCCCAAGACAATGCTTTATTACTAAAATAACAGACATAATCAAACTAAGGAATCGCTGCCTTTTTCATTTGTCAGATTATTCAGGAAAAAAGCCAACTATTTTAGATCCTCATTGATATGATAATAAACATGAACATACTCTTTTCCAGTTCATAACACTTCAGTACAAAGGAACAGTGGAAAAGTGGGTCAAAACTGTCTTTTTATATATCAATCAAATTCCAAATAAATTAAACCAGATTAATTAACAGGAAAGTCAGCAGAAAAAAATTCTATTTAAGTACTAGTAAGTAAAGGCATTACTTTCTACATCACAGCATTTCAAACTGTAACACAAAATGAAATAAAAATACTCAATTCAAAATTGTAGGGAAGATAAACCGAGTAACTGATACTTCTGAGAATCATGCAACTTTTTATGAGGAATTATTTCTTTCCTCCCTGAATGTGACATCACTCTGCCACAATTAAGGATGCTAAAACTGGAGTTTTCTTTGGAGCACTGCACTGTGAAGTCTCTTAGCTGCGTTTTTGCAGCATCTTCTCATCTTTTTCTTGGTAAGTCTAGAAAGTTCTAGGAATAAAGGTGGATTTGTTTACAGGTGGAACATTGTTCTGCATGATCTCAAAATCCCTTCTATTAACCCATTTCTGGTCAGGTATTTGAGCACAGGACCCACTATGGCCAATATGCCAGCAACTATCTAGTACTATCTGACAATTAAAAATCATATACAGACATAAAATGTTAAAGAAATCTTTGAAGGGGGTTATGTCTGGGTCACAGGGTATTTTACTATGTCTTCTGTTTTTGATGAGTTAAACCAGCATCAAGAGCATTTAAACTTAGTTGAACATCTAACCTTCCTTTTCTGGAGGATAAAAAAACCCCAGAAAGTTCATTCTTGTGAAGACGGAGATGTCTCAGGCCAGTTTTTCAACACAGAGGAGTCTGAAGGCAACTCTGGTTTGCAACCTCTGCTCTCTGCCTGGCGACTCCGGTGACTGTGGTCTGCCCTCAGTAGAAGCTGCTCCAGGTTAATTTGGAACAAACAAAACCGAGTTGTGGGCCTAATGAAATCACAGAAAACAGACTTTGGAGAAGTTTTTGAAAGGCCTTGGTAATGTCGGATGGCTGGCAAAGAACAGCCTGAGGAAAGCACAATCTGCTGGTGCACACTGTGATCGTAACATGGGGTCAGAATAGGCCTGTGCCAGGCAATGGGGCACCCTCTGGCAGCCATAAAGAGAATTCTTCCTAATTCTAAATTATTATACTCATTACATCACCCAAATTTTTTTGTTTGTTTTGTTTTTTTATTTCAAGGGTCCAATTCTGGCGGGAGACATTTCTTCTTTCAGCACCCAATTTTCGTCTTTCCTTCTGCACGTTACTCTGTGCTTTCACTTCTCTCTGCATTCCACTGCTCTTTACTGTTTAGCTCTCTTTATTCAAGACATTCTCAAAAAAAAAAAAAAATCACATACTTTGCCAAATTAACAAGAAACAAGATTGCATTCTTCAACACTGAGCGACTTCTCAGCCCAGAGCTCATGAATCCATTTTGAATTATATTTTCTTCCCTCCACAAGACACATCATATTCAGCTCATTTAATTAAAATTTACTGAGTCATTATCCAAATCTTTTGCACACTGAAAACGCAGCACCATTTAAAAATAAATTAAGAATACAAGCAACAGTGCCATCAAAATGAAACTCTCTCAGGCTTTACTAAAGTAATGTGGTCAAAACCTCCAGCAAAATCTAAGTTCTCTGACAACAGAATACACTGAATTAATGGAGTATCTGTGCTTCATTTTTATTATTTAAATAGGAGTTTTATTAAAACATATCAATTCTACCCCTGCTGCTGCATCAGTGAAAACACTTCACTGCCCCCGTTCTCTGACAGCACTGAGTAACTTCATACAGCACCAGCAAACTTACCAAACCCAACAACAGTACGGTTTTAACTACTTGAGGTTATAAATTAATTTGGGAAACAATACACATATTTATCCACGTGAGATATAGTCCCAGAGTTGTGCCCTTGCAGGAACTGACTTATGGAGATGAAATAACTCGCTGCACTCTTTGAAGACCCCCACCTGCTCTTCACAAGCAAACGGCAATAGCTGACATTGTAGCTGACAATACTTGATAAGGGATGGGAGTCAGTCTCTGTCTCCCAACTGATTTCTGACTGTGCCTCCTAACGAGGGCTCTGTGAGCTTGAACCCTTCCGTAGGGCTGAGCTCCAAATGCAATCAATCTCCTTCTGCCTCTCCACCTCTCCCAGGGGTAGTGCCCGCTGGATCTCCATGAGCGGCATTCCCCTTGTAGGAACTCATTCCTCCTGTTTGCTGCAAGTAAATGAAAAGAAACCCTCCCCAACAGACTTTTCCACTAGAAATGTAGTTAATGGCTGACAAATGTACTGCTAATTGGAAACCCGTCCCTGAATTGCAAGAATTGTAGAACTGCAAGAAATCCATGAATTGCAATTATTCACAGCAGACAGCAATGAACTCCAGTGCTTTCTGCATGGAATCACACTTCTGCTTTTCTCTGAAGGCAAGCGGACTTCATTTAGATTAATTTAGGATTATTGGCTTGTTATTGTGCTTCTCTAGAAGCCATTTACAGTATGTTGTCAAAAACATAGTGGGAGACACTCTGGGTCATATTTTGGAATTACCTGCACTTTTCAGAACTAAAAGCTGTAATTTATGTTCATAAATCTAAGCGGGCAGCATCGTGTATATTCGATTCATTTTCAGAAACTGAGCATTACTTCCTTTAGCCTGGTGCCATCACCCCAAATGAAACTGGCGGGCACTGCTTCGGAAGGGCAACCCAAAGCAAGCACTCAGACCAGACCTGATGCCCAACCAGACAGAAAACTCAAAGAAAGACACAATGTGGCTGAAACTCTCTTCTCCTGGAGATGTGTGGAGTCCTGCAAGGTCCAGCGGTGCCTGGAAGCTTTGACTTGTCATGACTTGAACCTACACAGGCTGATGATGGGCAGCTCCAACAAAAGGGAAAGGGAGGATTGGGACGGATGCCATTCCACCTGCCTGCCTTATTATAGAAGTGGTATGGGGACAAAACCTAGGAATTTTCCTAAATGGAGAAAATCAGGTGCTGTGCATTTTTTTGCATGTGCTTTACAAAAGCAATCATAAAAATAAACCCCACTGAGAATCATCAAAGAGTGACAGGTATCACATAAATTTTGGAGATCACTGTGGCTCTATGTTATTGACTTATTAATATGATATTATTTAATTAAAGGATGATGGGAGGTTTCACGTAGAAAGGAAAACCAACCAGTGCTATTTGGAATGAGGTTTTGCTCCCTTACAGCCTGCAGCCAGGCAGTGAGCCTGTGGTACCATGTCAAGCTCTGCAACAACAGATGTCCCATCCTCTGCCAAACTGCCACATTCGACAACATTTAACACCAGAGCACATAAAAACCACGGTGGTCCCTGTGAACAGAGAGCCAGAGCTGCACAGATCAAGATGACAGTGCCCAAAGCTTCTGAGTACAAGGAGAGAGCTCCAGCCTTATGATGGACCAAATAAAGGTCTCCACTGCAGCCTCTCTAAGTTTTGATTTATCTGGTAGCAACTTCTGTGTTTAGAAATTGGAAAACCAAACCACAACATGGTGTTTTACAAGAAAAAGGCTGGGAGAATTTTGCCTAATTTAGAACTAGCTTCCTGATGACAGGCTAAGCTTTGTACAACCCAACACAAAGTCCCAGAGGAGCAGGGATACATTCCTTAAACCGCAACACACTGCCATGCTAATCCTCCTCCAAAAACAAAGTGTTCTGTTTCCTCAGTCTCATGCCTGGACTACTGGACACTCCCTGTCCATGAATTATCCTGCTAAGTACAGGGTGACACCGGAGCGTTCCAAGAGGAACACTCACAGTCATCCTGTCCCCACCGCTCCCAGGCAACACTGTGACTTTCCATGGCTGTTGCTGTGACTAAAGCGTGTATTTAACGCAGATACTCCAGCAATCACCTGCAGAAAGGCTGACCTGGGGCAGGCTGAGCTCCCAAACAGTTATCCTGCTCCTCTGAGTGTCCACAGCCTGCACCACGCGCTGAAGTGCAGCTGGAATGCCCAAAGTAACAACTTGCCTAGTTTATACTAAATCAGATGTGGAACTATCTTAATCACACCTTCCATCCAAGGAGCTTTTTTGCTGTCCCAGTTCACTGCTGAAACTCTGAGTCTGTGCAAATACTGAAATGCAAAAGCACAAAGCCTGAAAAGCCAGTAATCCCCAACGTGGGAGAGATGCAAAGCAAACGGCTGCTCCAGAGCAAGAGGAACAGTTCTGCGTTGTCTTATTATACAATTTAATCAGCAGACTTTGTGCAAGTTCAGTTCATGACTAATTCAATAATGTTTTAATGGTTATTGCCGGGAAAAAAAACATTTACACGTTGTTGGAAATCAATAGCTGGGGATATGGGTGAATCACAAACTCTCCATTGGGAATTACTAACCCCAGAACACATTCACTATCATGTAAACAATGGTGACAGATGTTATCACTGGTAAGACCATGGCTGCTTGAAAAGAACTTGAAAAGTGCAGTTTCATTTTCTTTTCTTGTTTTCATTTGCTATTCTCGACCTCCCAATCATTAACTTTTCTTTCTTTTCTCAGCCATGTTATCACCAGGGCTGTGACATACCTCATTTGCCTCCTTGCCAACATTTTCAGAGCGTTTTATTGAAGGCTTTTAGTACTGTTATATAGGCTTTGCCTTTCCAGTTTTCTATCAAGTACCTGGTTCTCTCTAAATCCAGCTAAACTCTACATTAAACTGAAAATAGCATCTGCCCCTTGACCTTGGAGAAAGCACTATACTTGCACTCTCAGTGCTCTGATACAATGACAATTAAAAAACAACTGAACAACTTTACAATTTTTGGATCTACAGATGACACTACAGCATAAAAAAGACATAAAAAGCTTCTTGTAAGATTAAAACAAACCAATGTAACTTGATACCTTTCATTTTCGTGTAGCTGCTCACCTCCCTTCTTCCAAGAACATTTGGCCTTAGGGGAAGCTTTGGGTTTGCATTCAAAGTCAACTGTGCTGCCTATTTGAACCTGGATCAGTTTCTTCATCGGATTCTTGGAAAAATCTGGAGCAGAAGCTAAAACAGAAGGGATAGTAATAGTGAAATAAAGCACTTTTAATTACACTATTTAGCACTTGCACAACACTCCTCAGATTCCAGACATAATTAAAACCATTAATTAGTTCAAACGGATCTCCTGTTGGACAATTAGGCATTTCTCCTGCTCATCCAGGTACACAAGTTGAGCAGGTACCTCGCCTAACGAGGCGTGCAGAGCAGGTCTCACCGGCTCCACCCGAGCTGAAGCGCGGTGACCCCAGCTAGCCTTCAGCACGCGACTGAGCGCACACTCCGCTCACAGGGAGCAGATCTGCCTCACTTCAGGAGTCTCACTAAACCCCACAGAACTGGTTTCCCGTTGAGAATGCAGTGTCAGATGACACGAAACGACAGCACAGCTCGTTCTAAGGGCGTGGAGTTTTCACTTCCCAATAACGCACGTGGCTTCCACCCGCACTAACAAAAGGAAATTCAGTATTTTAGGAGACCAAGGCTCAAGGAGCACCTGCTGATGGACTGTAACCTTAACAACAGAAAAGCAGTAACCTGTGTCCCCAAAACACACCGCTCTGACAGGCCTGGTTTTGAAATCACCCTAAACTAAGGGTAAAAATCACACAAGCACATGAGTGTGGAAGTCACAAGTTCTGTGTTCCCCTCAAACAAACACCTGTCACTGTTTTAGACCCAAGCACGTGCTGATGGACTGAATGACAGTTTCTTGTCCCCCGGATCAAGAAGGGCTGCACACAATGGCTTTTAAAAGCCTGGGATCCTCAGAGCAGGAGGTGAGTGCTGCTGACTGACTGCGGAGCCTCCACACCACGTGAGGGGTTTTAATCCCCAGGCCTGTGTCCAAACCCCCAGCTCTGCTCTTCCCCCAGTGAATCATTTAGAAAGTTCTGCTTTAAAGCAATGAATGATTGGCCTGCAAATCCTCTGGAAGCAGATGAGTCAACTCCTCAGCACTGCAGATAAAGACATCAGGTTGACAGAAATGTTTATTTCGGTGATAGCATCTGAGCGAGTTAAATTTGACATCATGAGGAGGTGGAATACAAGGCAGGTGGAGGGGGTGTGGAGAGGGAAAATGAGGTTTGTGTTTTAGTGAGAAGGGAAAATCTTACCTACAACCCTGAGCTCTGCACTCGAGTAGATGACACCATGTTTATTTTCAGCTATGCACTGGTATCTGCCAGAATCTGTCAGATTTAGATGTGATATTGTAAGTGCACCATTTTCAATTTGGATCCTTCCCTGAATATTAAGAAAAATACCTTTATTGATGATATATTTCCTGTGAAAAATTTAAAATAATTAAGAAATATAAATAGGACAGCATAAATACAATATATGGGGTAAATGCAACAGCATAATCACGAGAACCGTTCTAAAGAAGTGACACAACTGCATCATGATCTGGTAACAGCCATCAAATAAGGAGGCTTGGCAAGACATGACAACAATTCTGACTTGCTCAGTTTCACAGAGGCTTTGCAATCTCAAATACCATTCTATTTCCCTGGAAATATGGACAAAATCCTACCAGCCTCCTCAGGACAGACCAGAGTATCCAGACTATACAGATGGCACTGGCATTTTGTACTATTTAGAGGTTTCACACATGCCATTTGCTAATGAGCTTCCCGTAAGACTGGGCAGAACAAATTCCAACAGCCATTAAACAGAAGACACGGGCTTAAGTGCCTTAAAGCCAGCAAAGCCACTGAAGTATCTGGATCTTCCCACCTTGCTTATTCCTGGAAACTGCATCAATTACAATAAGAAGTGACTAACTTGAGGAGGGATTGGTGGAACTGGTGAGAAAAGGAACCAGTGACAAGGACAAAACCAAAGCAGCACAATCTTTAGGGGAAAAAGCAGACCAGAACCCAAACTACAAGCCCCAAAGTATTTTCTAATGTTGTTTTTTTTTTTTTTTTTTTTTTTTTAATCTGGACGTGGCTTAGCAGGCCCAAGGCAATGGTATCACTCCCTGCCTTTTCCTAGGGGCATGTAAATACAGTTGGCCCAACACAGGGTGACTCCAGCTGCCTCTGGGCAGCCAGGACAGCTCAGCTCCTGCCTTGACAGGTCCCCTCCCAGCTGAGTGCGAGGTGTTCAGCCAGTTAGACGAAGGACAAAACAATCCCACAGAGGAGCAAGCCTTAGTCTCCATGCCTTGATCCTCTCCCTAGCAAACCAAGCCGCTGTTCTTGCTCTTCCTTAAAAAAGACGTTTATGGAGAAGGGGAGCTGAGTGGAACAATCCCAGCGGATCTTTGTGGAGAAGACCCAGCATGAAAGATTCTGGTAGTCAAGGAGCAGAAGACACCTGATCACTGCACAGAGAGAACTCCTCTTCTGCTGGCTTTCAGAGAGTTAGTCCTTCAGTATTTCCAGAGGCAGTCATGCCTCTGCCCTGACATGATGCCAAAAGGCTGGACACCAACGCTCAAAAGGGGAGAAACAGGGAGCCTGAATGATTCCAAGATGTTTTTGTACTTACCAAGGTAAAAAAGCACTTTACCTCAGTGAGTCTGTGTGAGATTCTGTGCTCCCTCATTTAACCTTGTCCCCAAACCACCACCACTCCTTTCAGGGAGCGTGTAACTCCCTGAATGGTCAGAGATGCTTTTCACAGCCATCCACTGAATTCACCTGAGCAGTCGCTCTTTCTTCTTCAATTCAGCACCAGTGGTGAGCACAAGGCCCCGGCCAAGGGCAAAATGCCTCCCTGCAATGGGCTAATGCCTGTAGTTTATATTCCTGATAACCTGAACTGGGCAGTTTTCCAATGAAGCAGTGAGATTTAAAATCAATAATTTAAAATCAATCTGCATTTCTGACCTGGAGACCAAGTATCTCCCCTTCTAAGTTCAGCCTCTTTTCCCTGTCACCAAATGCATTACTTTCCATTACTTTAAAAATTGCATTAAAGCAAATACCTATGTTATGTTGCTGTTTATATTTCATTCTTTGCAGCAAGTAATGGGAACCCAACGAATCTTTAGGATTTTTGTCTTTTTTTTGTTGTCAAGAAGTTTGAATATATTTTCTTACCTTCAATGAAATGACAACAGCAATTAGAGTAAAATCATTTAAATTCTCTATCCTTCATTTATGGTTCTTTATGTACAATTTTATTAAGCTCCCTTTTCCAATCATTCCTTACAGACTTCTTTCTATGCCTCTATTGTTGCTTTTTAATCTGCTTTTAGCTGGGGTGTTCTTGTACAACGTAATTTATCTTTGTGTTTCTGGTATTGCAGCTTTTGAAGTTTCCACCTGGATACTCTCAACAAACACATGAAAACCAGTATCAAATATTGCTCTTGAGTAATTGCCCAGGCTTTTGAAAATTCTCATATTTGTATGAATAACATTAATTTTACGCAGCATCACGTTTTCAAAAGAGGTTACCTCTATTGACAGCTGGTCTCCATTCTTCAGCCACCTGTATGATGGTTTGGGCTTCCCACTCGCTCTGCAATCCCAGTATAAGGTGTCCTCTACAGCGACTTCAACATCCTTTATGGTCTGGATCCAGTGAGGCTTTGCTGCAGATGAAAAACACAACGGAGACCCAAACAAGTTATCGTTCCATATCAGAATCTATGGGTTAATTTACAGGGAACTCGTCAGTTTTCTGCACAGACTGGTCTGTACCCACAGGGATTCTTACCAGTCCTGCTTCAAGTCCCCTAATGAAACAAGTAACTTGCTCTTCCTTTTATACATTTTTAACTACAGCAGTAAACCAAAGAAAATTGAGAGTACAAATCACTAAAGGTGGACTAGTGAAACCGGTATTAAAATCACTAATGATTAAACAACACAACTTGGAGGTAAATGTAAGAAAAGGACATTAATGGTGGGACTGAAATTAAATAAGTGATGTGGCTAAATCACCAAATTAATGCTGAAGAGAATCCTTTAAGTCCTAAAAAAAAAAATAATGATATGTCAGCCTTAGTGCTAAATACCATTTAAATTGTTTTCTAATGTGAGGCAGCACTTAACAGGATGAATACATGGATATATGAGATTGTTTTTGAAAGCATTAGTCTTGGCACAGCATTTGGGTAATGCAAACCAGTAAAAGAAAGTCCATAAAAATCACTATTTTTGGAACAAAACTTTGATGCATTAACATACATCCTTCAGAATTACCCAAAATACAGCTAAAACTGTAAAGATATTTAAAACATCTGTTACAGCTTTCATAGGGTGGTGGTAGGAGAAAGCTCGCTTGGCAAATAAACATCAATGTCTGGAAGACAACATTAGTTTATTCTTTTAGTGCTATTTCACACAACAGCACAACACTGTTTTACAGGCAATTTGTGAATTTTCTTTGAATTTATTCAATTTACTCGAAAGTTTATAATCTCCATATATGCTATTTCTCCAGGAAAAGATAAATTCTGGACATTGCACATGGAGAAAAGAGATAAAAGAGTAGGATGGAACTCGGCTGCAAATACATAGCTACAGGCAAAGAATTTTCCAGAGACAATTTGATTATCTTAAGTTAGTCATTTAGGAAAAATCTCGTAACACTCTCGTATCAAAACAACTGGGGGGGGGGTGTGGGAAAAGTCCCTGGTGATGCAGGAAAATATTATTTAATACATGAGTTCTGTAAGCACAGAAGGTCAGACTAATTCCCACTGAACTTCCCACTACAATGGAGTTACACCAGCAATTAACTCAGGCCAGGGAAATTAATGACTTGCCTGTGGCCACAGGGGAAGTCTCAGCACAGCTGAGAGCTGATCCCGTGCCACTGCTGCAGGCACAGCACCAGCCAGCCCAGGTTTGGATGAGGGCTGGTATTAATTTCATTTAAAAAGATTCATAGTAAATAAAAAGATTCATTATAATTCATGCAAATTTCCTGTCCACCAAGGATGCTGTGGTGCAGCAATAACACCTCAACATGCCCATGTGCAGCTCCAACGCTTCTGTGACAACAAGGTTTAATATGATTTCTGTATCCATACTTAGGATTAACTTCTTTCAGAAGAATTTACTGAAATATATTCATTGAGATATTAACTACTAACAAATAGTGGAATTCAACCAATATTTGCTGTGAAACCCTCAATTACTACTTTTTTTTTTGGTACACCCCGTGAAGACTAAATCCCTTCACTGATTTTGGGCTGATATACTTTTTACACATTCTTTATCAAGGTCAGCTCTAACAGACAGGATAAGCTGATCTCTCTGTGTCCCACAAATGTATTTTTTACTGGCATTAACTGTGGTTAAATCTTGAAAGTTCACGTTACAACACTGGAGTTCAAGAAAGCCACTGCTTTATATCACATTGTCATTTGGAGTATTTGCCCCAAATGTGCCATGGCAATGAAAGCTCAGGACTCCACGCCTTGTGTTTCCTGCACTTTGCACACCTAAATATTTATGCAACATTCAGCGGTGCTTGAATTACTGATGGATCCATACATATAGAATATTTCACATCCGCTGCCTATCTCCACTTGAAAGTAGGTTAAATACAGTCTATTTTCAAGTTCAAGATCTTGGATTCAATTCCATTAATAAGAAAAACATTGTCTACACCATAAATCATGTTTTAGGACTCTGTCAGACAGTCTCCATAGGAGGGTTTCTCAAGTTTCCATACAATAGGTTAAAGCAGAAATGCACAGATCAGATTCCTAAGGCACAATGGGAAAAATTCGCGGTCCTTGTTCATTCACAAGAGTGTTGATGGAGACTTCAGTGATTTCCTTCAGAAAGGCTCTTTCTTCTCTTCAAATCACCGATGGAGGAATTCAGCAGAAAGAAAAATACCCTTTTCAACCTGCCACATCTCAAAATCTTCGAAAGAAGAGCAATTCAACCAACCAGCTCAAAATTGAGAAGGTAGCAAAACAGGAGCAATTCCAGCTGGGAACACTCTGATTTGTGGCCAAGGTAAAGACGGTTCATGTTGCAGCAGCTGAGACATGTGCAGACAGAAGCTCTAAATACCCTCCCAAAACAGAGGTGGGACTTGCCAAGCCCAGCACTGCCCTTTTTGTTGAGCTGTGTCTGATGATGATTCTGAATAAACTGTTTTATTCCTCTTCAAGATCTAGTCACTGTTAGGCAAATGCTACTGCTCAGAACATCTGGTTCCACCACTGCCACATCTGTGCTCCTGAAGGAATACTGACGACCTGGGAACAGCCTCATTCCCTCATGGAACTACTGCATGGCTTGGTATCTAACTTAGATCTTCCTGAGGAGACAGGAAGGTATCACTTCTCCCTCCTTAAGCAACAAGAAGGCAACACATCTTCATTGAGATGAAAAAAAAAAGATGATGACCTGTAAACTGAGAGGTTAGAAGTTAATTTTAATGGAGTTTGTAGTTCAGGGTTTGAGACTGTGACAGGAATCCGTATTTCGTGGTAATATCGGGAATTCTTCAGAACTTGCTGTGCAATCTTCATGAAAGATTCATGTGAAGTTCCCTCAGGATGAAATGCTTGTAGGTAAGTGATTCTCTAAAGCCGTCAGCTCCATGGCCAGTCGCTTGGAAAAGCACCAGCCTTGTACTTTGCTTCAGTTGTTTTAGCCTAAAATATTCCTTGCAATACTCACGGCCCCAGAGGCGAGAAGCGAACAAGTGTGTAAGTTCATAGAATTTATCCCAGAGAGAAGACTCTGCCATCTTTTTTCTGGAGGTTACGGTGACCCTTTTCTTCCAGCTAGTTAGGCCAGGCACGTCTTCCTGAAGGAAACCACTGCTGCTTCATTACACTCTAGAACATCCCTGTAGGCCGTAAGGAAAGGAAGAACCATCTTTTTAGATGTTTCAGAAACCCCTTGTGGTGTTCCGGGGGTTGATGTGAACAAAGACTCAACTGCCACGAGTGACTGTGAGGAAGAACTTGGAAGCAGTGGCTGGAGAAGTTGACACTTTGCAGAAGCTGTGCTGGGATTTCTAAATTATTTGTGGATTATGACGCACGAAAACATGTAATTTTAGACATGATTTCATTCAGAGTAGGAGTATTCAATAAAAATCTTCCTTTCATTCTGTAAGCCACAGGAATAGCACAAAGGAAAGGCAGAGCTTCAGGCCCATGACTTGTGTCTGGCCTCTCCCAGAGAGTGCTGAGGTGTGTCATTCCTCTTCTGGGAGCCAGAGGACTACGGGGAGCTCTTCCAGAACAGTCCCTAACTGGGGCTCACGGGAGACGCTTATCCACATATCCTTCCTTTGAAATTTACACTCTGGAAGCTGGGCTGGAAATCTTCGAAAACACTCTGGATAACTCAGCAATAAATCAGAGTCGAAAGGAACTTTCCACAGTTCAAGAGAAAGCAGCTATGGAACACACTGGGGAAAAAAATCCCCCACACCCAGAAAGTGGAACCTTCACCTTTCCAGGAAGTCTATCTGGAGTCAAGCTGTGACACTCAGACTGATGCCTGCAGCAGTGATGAACCTTATTTTATCTCAAAACTCCAAGTGACTTGAAGCATGAGTGACCTTTTTTTTTTTTTTCTGGTAAAAAAAGAGGGCCTAGAGAAGCATCCAACACATCCCTGAAAATGTTCATTTTTTGACTCCCATTCAAAAATAAAAACGCTCTCAAGCAACAGGCAATTCCTACACCATTGGGAAAAGCTTCAAGACGTAAAAAAGATGATTATTTGTCTGTATCGGAAGGCAACTATATTATTAGACAGCATTAACAAGTAAATCCAGGATGATCAAACTCAGCAACTGATTGATATTAGTTAGTCAAGGTAAGAGTCAGACTATCAGAAAAAAGCCTTAAACAGAGAAGCTATTCCACATACATGAATAATGTGGTTTCAGTAAAATTTTGCTGGCAGATTATTAAAAATAATTAACAAAATATATCAGTACTTTTTGATATAGTAAAAAAAAATGATGTAGGGTCTACATACTACTGAGGGGGTTCATGTTTGTTATCACAGTCCAGCACTGCAGAGTAAAAGGAGAACAGCACCAGGGTTTTTCTTCTCCCTGTTAAAAGTTTTACCTTGGTACTGTCAGCCACAACTCCTGTTACATCAGCAAGTGCTAATTAAGAATATATTTTCTTCAATTATGCTTTAAATTAACTGCTTTACATATCCTTACCACGCTTCATGTTTAATTGCATCTTAAAACACAGAAATGTGACTGTTTCATCTCCTCTCGTTTTTCTGTGCCATGAAACGTCTCCATGGACTCTTTCTTCTTCCATTATCTCTTTATGGAAAGGACTAACAACAATGACAAACGAACACACTAATAAAGTGAAAGCAAATTATTTATATATTCAGGTTTTCTATTCAATCAAAGTTAGATAATCGTGTCCTATTTATAGCACAATCTGAAATCCCCTGAGGAGAAAACTGGCGTTAAAAATGTTGGAACTGTAAAAAGGACAAAAAAAAATGAACACTCCATGTTGGGCTTTTCTTGATAAAATCCTTCATGAGAAAAAAAGGAAGATTAATAGTCTGTGAGTATTGTTATGAGAGAACCCAGAATACCTGCTTTAGAGTATCTATTTTAATTATCAATATCAACTATGGGTTGAGAGTTATATTTAAAACCCGCAATACATTCAAAAAAACCAGATCCGTTTAATTTTTTCAGGAAGACAGTTACAGATGTGCATAGAATTTCTAAACCAAACTTATAAATAAGCATTCTCGAGAAAATGACTATGGACATGATTAAAGTTGAGTCTACATTCAAGTGCTTTGTGGCTTCAAGACCATAATTCATTACTGGACAAAGAGGCAGGACAGCACAGAAAACATAAGTGTGTGGGGTTTTTAACCAAACAATTTATGCACTGGAAAAACCTGCTTTTCAGATTTCAAATTTTCACAGTTTCAGCTCATAAAACAAATCAGGAGAACTCGAGTGTTTTGCTTCGTAACAGAGCAATGAATGCTTCAAGCTTTTGTTTAGGACTAACTTTATCATTTATAAAGGATCTTTAAAATCCGCAAAGAAAGGAAAACCTTCTATTTTCCAGGCACAATTTTTTTGTCAGTATTCTGCCTCTCCCCTCCGAAGATTTATTTTTCACATTATTTCACTATGCCAACTTGGAAAACATTAATCCCAATTCCTCTTAGACTCTTTTTTTTGGGTGAGCCAGAAACACGCTTTGTTCTGCTGAGAGGAGAACAAATATGGTCACTACTGAAATAAAAATACATTTGTCCATTTGTAATGCTTATATTTTTCCATATACGATTAGCAGACACACCTTAAACTTCTACAAATCAAGTGTTTTAACAGCAGTCACCATCCACTACCAACACCAGATTTGTGTCATTTTTGACAACACTGGTACTTTCTAGCAGATGGGTATTTTTATTTCTTTGTCTTCAATATATTGCACTAGTTTTCCCCCAAATCCTCATCTGCTTTTAGAACAACTCCCTTAAATATTGATCTTTTATTGGAAGACTGAGTGGGATGTGGTTGGATTTCTTTACCAGGCAAATTTTTGGGTTTTGGTATCAGGCACAGTGGCAATCCACCAAAAGAAATTATCTTTATTTATAGAACATCGTTAATCTACACACAGAATTAAAATCCTTCAAATTATCAAAGAGAGTTAAAATGATCCTGAATCCAGACTTGTTGGCATTCTATCTGAAACAACAAAGCAAGTAACAAAAAAAGAAAGATTACTTAAATCTATTTAATTCTGCACAATGGGTTTCATGAAGCAGAACAAATGAGATGAAACAGTTGGAGTGCCATTACTGCCATTACAGGTCTCATTATTCTTTTTAAGATAAACATCCATATTAGGGACGACTCTAACATGGGCAGACATTTGTACTGGAATGTGAACTCTATTCCAGGGTTCAGATCCTGTTCTGGATTTGCAATGAAAACGTTCACACTGATTTACTTGTCACGAAACTGCGACTCTCTTGCTTTTACTGATTAGCAACATCCTTTATCTCAGCTCTGTGGCCTTTTAATGAGCACAACAGACCTTGGGAAGCAGGTCAGATACCTCAGGAATGCCCACTGTTGTAATTACAAGGACTAACGAACAAATCTCCTCTATTTTACATGTAGTTTACATTGATGTATTGTATAACTCTGCCCTGATTTAAAACCGGCATAGGAATGGTGACACAAACTGATGGACAAAACACAACCCGACTGAAAGTTTCAGGCAGCAATAAGGTCACTCTATAAAATCAAACGCACAGAGCCAAGTTTGGAATGACAGATGACATTGGCAGATGAAGCAGCTTGGATCTTTTGCTCCATGTTATCCATAGGATTTCTATAAAAGTTCTTTAATTACAACTAGTACATGGAAAATTCACGTTGCTCCAAGTCTCCTGTCCAACCTAACCTTGGACGTTTCCAGCGATGGGGCATTAATTTGGAAGTTGGCAGGGGGAGAAATCTCTTTTCCTTCTTCTTTATAAAATCTGCCGTGCTTTGAACTAAAATCTCCTCTGACTAAAATCTCCATTGCAGCTCCGTGTGTTCCAGTTACCAGCAGCTCTCCACTTGGAAACAGTAAACAAACAACGCTTGCTCCAAGTTGCGGAGTAGCTCTGGGCCTTTTATACAACTTAAAAAAAACCCATCTCTTTGCTCAAATATTCCTACACGAGGAAAACATTCCAAGGCACAGCCAGAAACAGTGTTTAAATTGCCATTTACCTAAAGAAAATTATATTTGCTGAGATCTGGCTTTAACAGAAATTGTCAATTTCCACTTTGTTGCAAATCACTCTCTCTTTAAACCACCACCAGTGTGCTTTGCTGATACTCACTTCACTCTACAGCCTTAAATGCTCAAGAGACTCTGCCTTTTTTCCAGCTATTAAATCTCACTTTATTTCATTTCCTATACTGGATTATATTCTCTCATTTATTTACACATTTTAAAATAAAATTGGCTGCTTTGAACGCACAGGATTGAGAATATTCACCACTAATCTTTTCATAAAGCAAGATAAAATTTGTATTTCCTATAAATGTGAGGCCTCAATGATCCCCCAAATAAATCCAGTTGACTGAAAATTGAAGGTTTCACCAATGGACCAGTATGAAATGTTTAAAAAAAAAGTCTTTCCATCACAGAAAAATAAGCACAAGAACTCTCTACACCACTCTGGGCAACCCTTTTGAGCCTTAAGACATTCCTTAAAAATCCTATGCAAGGAACTGGTGCAGAAGATCTCATCTTCTCTGAGTATTTAATACGCCATGGATTTTTAAGCACAAATGCCTGATGGTACTGCAGAAGCTGTAAAGCCCAGAGAAGTTTATATTTCATGGTTAAAGCAGAATGGGAGAGAGGGAGCACAAAAGTTTCCTACCATAGTAAGTGAGGCGTCCTCTGGCAATGTTTTTTCCCCTTGAGTTTTCAGTTATACATTCATATAGTCCTGCATCCTCCTGCTGGAAATTCGGGATTTCAATCATGCCATTGGATTTCCTCAGCTTTATTTTGCTTGGAAACGGCAGACCATCCGTTCTCCTCCAGTTAATCTGAGGCACAGGGCTAAAGAGAGAGTAATGGGATTTTAAACAGCTTTGCTTAAAGTCCTTGATTGTCATAATGAGATACTTAAACTAAACTAAACTCAGAAGTGACTAAAGGCTTCTGTTAAAGCAGCAATCACACTGCACAGGACAGACGGTCAGACACTGTGGCACCTGATTTCATACACTGTGCTGTTCCATGCCCTGTATTTATGGGACCAAATTTTTCATGAGCATCTGAGTGAACATCTAGTAACTGTAAAAATGTCTTTAAATCAGCACCGGCCTTCCCTGAAGATGGGTGACATCTACTAGTGACTTCCACAGAGGCAGAATCAATGCAAGTCTTGTGAAATTCCCATCCTCCAACAGCTATTTATTCTCTGATTTTGGAACTTTCCTTTCCCTCGCTGGGGAACCAAAGCAATAGTGTGTGATCGAGTTATCAATCTGATATGAGCACCTGACAAAGCTGTCTGCAAATAAACCACAAAGTGGTAAGTAAATACATTTATAGAACCATAAATGCATTCTCAGATCATCTGTGAAAGAGAAAAGATACCAGTTGTGTGTGAAGTATCATTCAGAGGAGGAATGAATTTTAAACTTTATCTTGGCTATAAAGGAAGAACAATATTATGAAAGCATCAAGGACATTTAACAGGAAAATTCAGACAACATTCTCACAGACTTCAACACCATTTGCTTCTGCACAGAGAAGGCAGACGTAGGTGAGAGGTCATATGCAAACCCACACTGGTCTTACGCAAGTTAATTTGAAATAAAATGTAAATTCCTGTGCTGTCAACATACACATTTTAATTCTAAACAAAATTAAAATTACTCCAAGACTCTTAACCCTCATTTGAAGGCAGTAACTACAACGATAGTAACTCCAAATAAGGTATTTGGAAAACACCACCAAAACAACGGCCAGACCTCCAAATCTCCTGTGCAGGTGAACTCTAACGTGCTTCAACTTGCAGTAGGAGTGAAGCTGAAAACTTACTTTCCTAGTGCAAAGCATTCCAGCCTCACAGTTGAGCCTTTAGCTGCAGGAAGGGTCTCAGGAAACTGAACTTCTATTTTGGGTTCATATTCTCCCATCACACCTATATGAGACAATTGAGAAAGGTAGTTATAAATCTTTTAAGCCTTTCTTCCTCTCTTTGGTGTTACACCACATTAAATTCAAAATCAAGTTTATTTCTCTCACATTCCATGTATAAAGGGACCTGCCAGGGAAATCACTGTCAGACTTAGGAAGAGGAGCAGGAACAGCGTGGTCACCATCAGGGCAGTGATTCTGCCCCTGTAACTTAGCACTGGTGAGGCTGTACCTCGAGTGCTGTGTCCAGTTCTGGGCCCCTCAATTTAGGAAGGACATGGAGGGGTTGGAGCAGGTCCAGAGAAGGGCAACGAGGCTGGGGAAGGGTCTGGAGAGCACAAGTGCTGTGAGAAGCAGCTGAGGGAGCTGGGGGGGCTCAGCCTGGAGAGGAGGAGGCTCAGGGGAGACCTCATCACTCTCTGTAACTCCCTGGCAGGAGTGGGGAGCCGGTGGGGGTCGGGCTCTGCTCCCAGGGAATAAGGGACAGGACAACAGGGCACAGCCTTGAGCTGCACCAGGGGAGGTTTAGGTTGGACATTAGGAGGAAGTTCTTTACAGAGGGAGTGATCAGACACTGGAAGGGGCTGCCCAGGGAGGTGGGGGAGTCCCCGTCCCTGGGGGTGTTTAAGGACAGACTGGATGTGGCATCAGTGCCATGGGTGACAGGCTGGGGTCGGGTCACGGGTTGGACTCGCTGATCTCAGAGGTCTCTTTTCCAACCCGGTTCATTCTGCGGGGATGCAACACAAGAATGTTTTTGTACAAATCCACCGGTATTCTGACACCGGACGCGAGAGGCAGAACCGCTGACTGACAGCCAGAGGTGTGACCGCTCCTGGCTGGAGGGGCAGCCCTACCGTCCGTGCGCAGCACCAGGGGCGTGGGCGAGCCCAGCGCTTGGCTGTTGGTCACGGAGCTGGTCACCACACAGGTGTAATTCCCCACATCCGACGGCTCCACCTTGGCTATGTAGAGGTGCCCCGTCTCCTGGGACACAAACCGCCGGCTGTCCTCTTGGACAAACGAGGGGTACTCATTGAAGATCCAAGCAAAGGACAATTCTAGTCGGTAAGAAATAAAAGCAAAGATGTTTGAGAAGGCTTTTCGCCTTTTTTTTCCCCCCTTCAAAAATCAGTTTATGACTGTATTTTTTAATATTATATTATATACATATATATACACACATAAGTTATACATAAATATATAGTACTATAGATATGGCAATACATATAGTAATATGTATAGTAAAATATATAATATATACTTTATTATGCAACAAACAGGACCAGAGAACCAATGACTGAGAAAAATAAGTACCAGAAACTAGAAAGAAACCCCATTTTTTTCACCAAATCTTCATCTCCCCCCGGAAAAAGATAAAAGAAATTCCAAGCATCTTACACAAGGGTAACGGATTTTTTAAAAAAAAAAATTTTTTTAATCTATTTTTTAAAAAGACTTACTACATGCAAGGAAATAGGAGCAGACCGCAAAAACGAGAGCAAACTTTGCTAAAATGAAAGACTATTCATTCAATAGCTACCCAAAAACTCAGCTCAATACTTAGCAGGTAGAAATAGGACAGGAGTATCCTCCTGAAACGAATGCCAAAAGAAGCCTAAATTCCCAGCAGTGCTCATCACACAGCAAAACCATTTTTTCATACAAAAATCCATAAACACTCCATTAAAAAAAACTCTGTATGACATGGTAAAGTAGCCCTTGCTACCATTCATTATAATGATTTGAATGGAAAATAAAAAACCTGCACATTCCAAGAAACAAACTGAGGGATCTGGCAAAAACTCCACGAAATTTGTTTTTCTCCTGAACACTCTGAGCTCTGTGTGTCCAATTTTAATTGGCAAAGCCCCTTCCTGTGTAAGGCCACGAGTTTGTCTCATTCACATCCTACAGTATCAAAGGAAATTAATTTTTAATGGTGTTCTAGGCAAAAAATAATTTCTCACCCACATGCTACCCAGCTGAAAGTTTATACAAAGATTGCAGCTCCTGGAAGTGCTAATTAGGGACAATTAGAGCTTGACTGACCTGTCTTCATGTTGAAGTATCTGTAGCATTTGTGCTGCCCCTACAAAAAGAAGATCATCCCTTTTTGCACAGGTTTAATTTGAAGGCGCATAAATTTGGGATGAAGTCATGAAATGGAGAGTTGACATTTTCTGAACCCTGCCAGTTGAGTATCAATGTGCAGCCGGGATTCTAAAGCCAACTGTGCAACAGGACAATTTAACCCAAGGTAAGGTTGTGCAGACGAAAAAACACTGAATAAATGAAATGATTAAAATATTTATGGACTGGTTAAGGCAGAAAAAGGGCTTCAAATGAAATGGCTCATCATAATTGCACTTAATTTTCTTCTATCAATATTTAAACTTCTTCCATTAAGATAATTTTGCAGGAGTGGTGTGTACCAACAATTAACAGTCTCGGCGCTTTTCTCAGTCATAGTTAGAAATACTTATTGTTGAGAACAGACACAGAACCACAGAACTGTTTAGGCTGGCAAAGACCTTAGAGATCATCACCCTCGTGGACTTGCAGCACCTCCCCAGGTAACAATGGCTTTCACTAAAATTCCTTCCTCCATAACTCCAGAGGTGTAAATAATTTAGGGAAAGGGAGGCCAACAAGAAACAACAGGAGGGTTTGTGCAGTGGAAAGCAAAACCTTATGATCAAGCTTGACTTCAGCAAGACTTCTGAGATTTGCCATCAGGGTCTTCTTGTAAATAAGCCAAAGAATATTCCTACAGTCCAGGAAAAAATATTCTGTATAACTCTTCTCCCTCCCAAAATCCAGCACAAATCCCACCACGTCAGTGGTTTGCTGATGAACTGAGAGGGCTTGTTGAGTGAGCACTGGCAGCAGGAAGGTGGGAGCTGCGTGGGTCTGGCTGTGCTCTGGTTCTGCTCCCTCTATCAGCCACTTCCAACAGAAAAAAATAAAATTAAAGCTAATTTTAAAAAAGGAAAAAAAAAGAAAGCGTACACCTGAGGAGTCTGAAGACGACTAGGACCTCTCAGACAGTAAGGACTGTATGGTCTTTCTAAATGGAAAAGACTAGAAAATAAAGTATAATTCTGTTTCTACAGATGAGCTGGAGAGAGTGATCGCAAGGCTGCACAGCAAATTAGGTACCAATTCAGGAACTGGAAGGAAAAAAAAATACATTTTCAGCTCTGCATCAAACTCAGACATCCATAAGACATAGCAGTGGGTGATGCCAGGCTTTATTGGCTCTGGTATTTATTGAGCTACTTGTGTTTCCTTGCTCAAAGTATTATTTTATGCTGAAAAAGAAAAAAAAGAAAAAGAAAAAAGATGTTGTTCAAAACAGTCAAATGGGATGGACAGCTCTGGATATGCAGCAGGAAAATAAGCAGCTTCATTTCATTCCTATTATATTGGGTTAAGTCAAGAGTAAACCCATTGAAATCAGTCATTATGATTATGAAAGCCACACAAAGTGTATTCCAGTTTAATTGGATCCTTCAACAGCCTATGAATAAACACTCCTGGAAACCTCATTTCCCATTCAACATATATTTTCATCGAAGCTCTTAAAAAAGGAGCAGGGTGTTTCTTTCCAACCAATACCTCATTTTATATTTATTGTACTTTACAAAACTGTATCCTTATTTTCAAAAAAAAAAAAGAAAAAAAATCGTATTAAACCAACTTGTCGTGTGATTTATTATGTTTACACCATTTGCCTGTTGCTGATCCGAGGGCACCTCAAGGGACTCAAACTCACTCCCTTCCTGTCAATTACAAGTTTCCAGTTGATTTTCTGTTATAAATGGAAGTAATATGTCTCTCCTGGGCTTCCTCTGAGATCTGAGCCCTTGCTTTCCAATGCATTTTTTCCTTATTTGGGGCCTATGCATGGATAAGGTATTGGAAATTACAGTTATTACTCAAATTTTTATTTGTTTACTATGTCTGGCTTGGCGGCTTCTCTTTTATTTTGCATTATTTGATTATTATTTACTGTGCAATCTACAAACCACAACACACTCAGCATGTTCACGCTGTTCTAGGCCTTTTGTGCGCTGAAGTGCTCAATTAAAAAATGTTTATAAAATTACCTGCCAGCTCTAAACTCGAATTTTTTTTTTACAAAATTCAGTAATTAAATCAGCATGGCCCTTGAGATTTACCATGTTCATTTCTGTGAGCTTTAAAAAAACCCAGTTAATGGTGCTAAAGGAAATAAGGGGATAAGCCCCACACACTTAGTAGTTTTTAACTAGAGTCAATCAAGGTCAGGCCTTAAGTTCATGCACATCCTTTTGAAAATATTGCTTTTAATTATATTATATATTTCCTCTAAGAGAGGCTGCAACCATTTACGGAACCAGGGGGATTTTATTTCTTGTAAACAGAAATGAAGAGACAACAGTAGCTGTGCAAATCCAAAACTATAACTGAATTCTGGAAGTTTGCAAAGAAGCAAACAGACTTATGAATGAAAGGGAAAATTCATAGTTTATTTTATTCACTAAGTGCCCAAATCTTGAGTGTCTCTTGCTCCTTTAGTTCTAGACCATCACTCCTCTACACCTGTTTAATGTATATCCACCCACCGGCCCCATAATTCACACATAAATGAGATTTCTAAAAGAGCCAAAAGGAAATGATGTGAACAATATTCTTCTGAAATGCATTTCAAAGGTTCAAAAAACCGACTCAATTTGAATTAGTCAAGTGGATGTTTCCATAAATAAACCTCACAAGGAATGAAAATTCTTGATTTTTGAGTGCATCAAGGTGACTGATGAATACTCAGAGGTTTAAAAAAAAAAAACCTCCTAAAAATACCAAAACAAAAGTTTCACGTCAATCGCTGATACCCAAATCTCAATTATTTCATGCAGTTCTCAAACTCTGATATTACAATATTCTGTAACAGAGATACAAGGGGGAAGCTGAAACACCCTGGTATTTTCTGGCTCCAACTAGAGCTCTGCCCAACCCAAGGGATGGGACGTGGCTTCTGAAAAACTGTTTGGAAGAGACTAATCAGACAGAATTGAGCAATGACAGAAACTGCAATTAAAGACACAGAAGCAGCTATTCTGAATTATCTACCTCAGAGTTTAAAGTAATGGGAAAGTAACACTGATTTTGAGAGGATAATGACAGATTCCATAATTAAGGAAGAAACCAATTAGTTCATCATTTGGCCCAGTTTCAGCTCAAACTGTGACGAAATGGCAGAAAATGGAGCAAAGCCTCTTGTTCTGTGCATGAGCTTTGCTCAGGAGGGAGGGAGCTCAGGGCACAGACTCCGAGAATTCAGGTGGGGTTTTGGGGGCACTCCCAGAAATGTCATTTTGTCACTGCTACAGCTCTGTGTGTCCGCACAGGAACCTCTAGGAAAGTGCAAACAAATTATTTAGAAGTAGGAAAACAATCTGCATGAGGTAAACGTGCATTAAACTCCCAGGAAACTTCTCCTTAACTACTTTTCCTTCCTTACTTTGGCCACCTGCAGCTACTTTACTCCACTGAGTTCACCCTGAGTAGTCCATCCTTCCCCGGGCAAGCCACCACCACCAGCTGCAAGGCTGCTCTTGGTAATCCTTTATCTCTGCCATAAAATAAATAACATCTCTTATTTTTTTTTGGCAAACTTTAAAGGTTGCCTTCCAAATAAAAATCTTGTTCACTGTAGGCGTAAGACAAGGTGTTTATGTGCTCCAGTGTGGGATCCCCAAACATATGTGTAAACGGGATCTTAAAATGTCTTTGGTTGCCACTGTCAGAAATGATAATGCTTTGGCAATGAAAAAAAACACTTCGGAGTTTTATCTGAAGTAAATTGTACATCATTCCAGGGGTTTGGGGTATATTCTTGAGCACATTAAATGCCCAACTTTCCTAAGTATGTTCAGCTGGGAAAAGCAAACCAAAACACAACCCTCAGACTGTGGATTTCTAAGGGGGGGGGG